>SJXQ01010143.1:0-22235 GCA_006408695.1 Aepyceros melampus | reverse complement strand
GTAGTTTGAGCATTCTTTGGCATTGACTTTCTTTGGGACTGGAATAAAAACTGACCTTTTCCAGTCCTGTGGCCACTGCTGAGTTTTCCAAATTTGCTGGCATACTGACTACGACACTTTCACAGCATCATCTTTTAGGATTTGAAGATGATCCCATGTCCAATGAGCTCAACTGGAATTCCATCACCTCCACTAGCTTTGTTTGTAGTGATGCTTCCTAAGGGCCCACTTGACTTCACATTCCAGGATGTCTGGCTCTAGGTGAGTGTGAGTGATCACATCATTGTGATTATCTTGGTCATGAAGATCTTTTTAGTACAGTTCTTCTGTGTAGTCTTGCCTCCTCTTCTTAATATATTCTGCTTCTGTTAGGTATTTGCTTTTCATTCTTTTACTGTTTTGCTTGTTTCTTCTCATCCATCCTCCTACCTCCGAACAGTGATTTCTTCAAGTAATAATCAACTCTGCTTTTCTCTGTAAAGACTTTCTTTCCTGAAAGACTAGATCATATCTGGTTTCAAACTCCAGAAGTTTCACCTCTCACCTCAATTCTGATGATGCCATATATAGATTTCTAATCCCTCACCACCTCTAATCACATCATGTTAATCACTTACATACTTGGATACTGTTCTTTATAGTAGAAATTTATTAAGTTGCTAAATATACACTATGAAGAAATTACTGTTTGGCTAAGCGAAGATAGATGCATAGTAGAGATAATATTTAAATTGGAAGAAGAACTTAATACATAAGGCATAGATAACAAAACTGTAGGCTTCTACATTGGAGAGAATGAAATTTTTAACTTGTCTAAGCTAATGTTATTCAAGGGCTTTCTGTCACTTGTAGCAGAACCTAATTATAATTAAACATTTGTTTCTGGGGGCCATAAAATAATAATAGCTAACTAACATTAACTGGTCATTATGTTTGAAGTTCAAGGCTAAATACTGAACATCTCATTTAATCTTTACAACACCATTCTGTGTTGGTTGCTATCATCATTTCCACTTTAGATGAGTAACTAAAGATTATTTTGAGTGCCTAATCCAAGTTCCTGTAGTTGGTGAGTGACTGAGCTGGGATTTCCAAAGCTAGCTCTTAACTACCTCTCCATTTTGCTTTCCCTCACAGGAGTTTTGTAACACAGCCATGGTAATTATAAACCAATTAATTTACTAGATAAACTGCATTTATGACAAGAGTTTTTATTACTTTGTTTTAGTTACTGAAAGAGTGGGTAAAAAAAAACAAAAAGCTGGTACCACAAAACCCAGGTTCCACCTTGGCAATAATTTCTATTTCTCACCCATGGGAACTTATAAAATACACACCCTGGGACCCTTCTAACTCATGTTTCAGGTGCCAGTACCAAAATTTACCCTATTGTATCACAGAAACATGCTTTAAGGATTTGCCTCAGGATACAACAAGTATTGAAATGCTATTTGAATGACTGGATCCTGCTCTTTTCAATCTTCGATGTAATTTTACTAGTTAGGAATTGCTTCTGGCTGTTGCAAAGTGACCTGACTACAGTGGTTTAGACATTTGGGCATTTTATTATTAGGAGGCTAAAAAGAGTTCCTCCCAGCTGAATCAGGGCCCTTTAAGAGCTTTCCAGGAAATGCCACGCAATGTCTTTCCTCACACATCTCATTGATTAGCCATCCATAATGCAAGAGAAGTTTGGAAATGCGATCTTTTAGCTTGGTACTTGGCTGTCCCAAATACAGTCTGTTGCTAAGGAAAAGAAGGAAGATAGAGACGGGAATGCAACCAACACTGTTGGCCAAAGAAATAATCCACACTGGTAAGGCACACGGACTTGTCACTGTTGATTCTGGTCATCCCCAAGTCCATGTCCTCACAGGGAGTGTGGAGGGTTTCAGCCAACATACAACACAACAGACTTTCATCTTTTAAAGGTCAGCATAGCAGGCAGAGAAGAATGGCAGGTACAGATCTTGGAAGACACTGGATGTCTGTCTCTAGCTTAGGAAAAGAGAGGTTCTGTTAGAGGAAGCACACTGATTGAAACGTCCACCCTGGCCAGGCACCATAGTAACTATTTGCATAAGTTGACAGGAGGTCCCTGTAAGGAACGTGGAACTAATAAGCCTGCACCAACCATGAAATTAAAAGATGCTTACTCCTTGGAAGAAAAGTTATGACCAACATAGACAGCATATTGAAAAGTAGAGACATTACTTTGCCAACAAAGTTCCATCTAGTCAAGACTATGGTTTTTCTAGTGGTCATGTATGGATGTGAGTGTTGGACTATAAAGAAAGCTGAGCACAGAAAAATTGATGCTTTTGAACTGTGGGGTTGGAGAAGACTCTTGAGAGTCCCTTGGACTGCAAGGAGATCCAACCAGTCCATGCTAAAGGAAATCAGTCTTGAATACATTGGCAGGACTGATGTTGAAGCTGAAACTCCAATATTGGCCACCTGATGTGAAGAGCTGACTCGTTTGAAAAGACCCTGATGCTGGGAAAGATTGAGGGCAGGAGAAGGGGACAACAGAGGGTGAGATAGCTGGATGGCATCACTGACTCAATGGACATGGGTTTGGGTAGACTCCAACAGTTGTTGATGGACAGGGAGGCCTGGCATGCTGCAGTTCATGGGGTTGCAAAGAGTTGGACACGATTGAGCAACTGAACTGAAGTGAACTGAACCAGAAGAGTTTGGGAAAGGTCAAAAGGAGACATCACATATCCAACCACCTCCCAGAATCCTCTCTTGCATCCATCTTGGCTGAACAAGGAGTGCACCACCAGGAAGTACTCTTAGTCAGAATGATTGGCTAAAGACAACCTGGAAACTGATCTCATCACCATAAAACCCAAGACTGCCATGTGGCAGAGCTGTTCTCCTGAGTTCCCTTACCCTACTGCTCTCCACCCAGGTGCCCTTTCCCAATAAAATCTCTTGCTTTGTCAGCACATGTCTCCTCGGACAATTCATTTCTGAGTGTTAGACAAGAGCCCAGTTTCAGGCCCTGGAAGAGGTCCCCTTTCCTGCAACAAATAGCGACTCTGGCAGGGACTCTTCTTCCTGCAACTGACATCCTGACCACTCGGGGTACTCAGAGGCCAGCTTGCCTGCCAATGGACCAGACCCAGCAGCCGCAACTGGGAACTTTTTGTCCCTGGTCTCCTCCTGACGCAGACAACTGGCCAGAGTGCCCCAACTGGTAAGGAACAAGAGACTTTATTGACATCTCTCCCCTTCCCTCTCTCTTTCCTCTCCTTAACCCTTCCTGTCCTTCCCTGTTTTTCTAGTTCCCTGGTCCTGGACACAGGAATCTGGTTGAAGGGCCACAGCCTGAGCTGAGGATTGGAGGCTGATCACCTCCTCTTGGCAGAGAACTCGAATTCTGGTTCTGTCCTGGTGTGGTTTCTGGTAGGGCCGAGTTCCAGTCCACCCTTCTCTGGAGGCCCGGGGTAAAGTCTCATAATGCCTGGGTATCTGCAGGTGGCAGGAAACATCTGTAAGGCCACCCCTTTTGCCCCCCTCTCCCGCCTCCTCCCCCTTCTTCTTTCAACCTGGCTTCCTTTCCTCCCTTTGAAATCTTTGAAGACCTGGGATATTTTCATTTACTCTGTTAGTCCTTGGATCTGAAGTTCTGTGTCTCTGTAGGAGGTTTTCTGCGAGACTGTATTCTTGTATTTAAGGGAGTGTCTGATGAGGACTGCCAGGTCTGTATGTGTGTTCTCTGTGTTCTGTGTTGTGATTTTTGATGGCCATTTTGCTTTGTCTGGACACCATTTGGTTTAGATCTGCCGCCATTTTGTTAGAACTTGATTTTCTTTCCCTGTGCCTTGAAACACAGGGCTTTCAGGAACACTTATCTAGACCATCTCTAACACCTGAGACTGAGGAAAAATGAAGGAAAGCTTTTAAAAATTTTATTTATTCCAACTGTTTTTATAAGCTGGTAAATTTTATATTATAATATCTAATTCATGACTAAGCTCAGAAAATGAAGCTAGATCTTGTGCTGTGTCTGTCTAAGTATGTCTTGGTTTGTCTTTGTCTCTGGGTAATATTTTTGAGGTTAATTTGTAAATGAAAGTAAAGTGAAGTCATGTCCCACTCTTTGTGACCCCATGGACTGTAGCCCACCAGGCTCCTCAGTCCATGGGATTTTCCAGGCATGACTACTAGAGTGGGTTGCCATTTCCTTCTGCACGGGATCTTCCTGACCCAGGAATTGAACCCGGGTCTCCCGCATTGTAGGCAGATGCTTTATCATCTGAGCTACTCCGGAAGTACCTCAATTTGTAAATGAGCTCTATTTAATTGGTTTAAAGAAAAGTAAGTGCTTACAAATCAAATTATTTTAAATTAAACAATAAATTCCAGGTTCATGTGAACTGGGAAATATTCCGTATTAAAACCTGATATTAATGTTTGTTTGTTGACCTATCTAATACAGTGATTAACATTAAATGGAATATTTTTACTGTACCTAAGTTTAATATAAGTTAAATATTATCTTATCTGTTACAAGTTTGTCAACAAGGAAATTACCTCGACTGAAGAAATTTCTAAAAAAAATATAAATGAGATATGAGTTTTTAGATAAGCTCTATTAAAAACAATTATGCTTTAGATATAGCTGTCTAAAGTAGTCTCTCCAGGTTGGCATAACTTGAACTTCTAAGGGTTGTGTTAAACTTAGTGTTGGAAATCTATTGAATAGTTAGGTCATTTCCAAATAAAATAAGATTTTGAAACATTTACTACTAAACACTAATTTCCTTTTACAGATGAAGAAGGAAATAGTCAGAACTGGACTCCATCGTAGGCTAGGCTGTGAACATTAGGCTACACGCATGGTCACCCTCCCAAGGGACTCTCAACTTTGTGCCCGGTGGCTATAGAAGTGGCATACCAGTGGGAAATCAGACCCCCGGATAAAAGAGCCTCAGCACTTGTTCTTGAACTCTCCATTGCCCAAAAGACTATGCTAATTATCTCTGTCACAGAACAAAGTCGTAAATTCCATGTTTATCGAGATATGACCACAGTCTTATTGATAAATGTCCACTGTTTATCTAGCCTCGTGACACATGAATCATGGGTTAACTTTGATGTATCTCTCTTTTACCTTGTCCAGACTAGTTTCAAGGAATTTGGGGAGGTGGGTTTGAGCTAGTACACTTAGGGTATATAAGGTTTTCACAAAAACTGGTCAGGGTCCTTGGCTAAGAAGAGACTCTTCCTTGGGCCCACTGGTGTAATAAACTGCACTTCACTATCTGCATTGTCCTTCTGAGTGAGTTTGTTTCCCAGAACGCGTGGCTACAACACAGAGACACAAGAAGATTTGGGAGTATAAATGAATAATGTTTTGTGCCATCCTAAAATGTTCTAAGAAAGCAATGGTTTTAGAGATTATCACTGGTATTTATGCTCAACAATCTATAAAATGCTAATATAAAAGTTCTTGGTTGCTAAAGAAAAGTAGAAAGTGTGTCTTCAAAAAAAAAGTATGAAAAAAATACTATGCATGATCGGGATTTTCTGAAACTGGATTGTAATTAGTTAGATAAATGGATTTTGTTAGGAATGACACAGCCATAGGAAAACTGGTTAGAGCCAACTAGGTCCAAGATGGAGGAGCTGATTTTCACTAGACCTTGAGCCTTGGTGTTTACGCCCCTGTGACCTATCAGTAAGCTAAATGATACACCCATCAACATTGACTAAATCTGACCAAATGTTCTAAACCTTTTTAATTGATCTTTCGATAAAACGTCCTAAATTGAATACTTTTGAAGATCCTTTGACCTCTAGCTAACTTTGGGGTGCCTCAGAGGGCCCCTGAAACATCCCAAAGGGAGATAGTAAACTGTGTTTATTTGGTTGGTTAAATTACATGGAAAAGATTATCAAATGAGTAATAAATCCACTCATGTTATAATGTATGATAAAATTATTAATACAGATATCCTAGAAATTATATGGAGTTCTTAACATTCTGATATGTCTTGGTATTCTAATGGAAAACCTGATGACTTCACAAAAGTTAACAAAAGAATTGAATGAACCAGTGAATATGCTTATAACTTGTATGGTTTCTATCTGAAAAATTACGGGTTTGAATCTGATGTTCTTGGGAGTAGGGAAAACCTTCCTCTCAAACTAATTATGACAATACTTTGGTAAAATTATACATTATAAACAAAACAATTATATTTTCTCTCTATCTGACTCTTCCAGAAACTGGAAATTCTTAGCTTTCCAGTAAATTTATCAAATGAGTTAGGAAGTTTATCTCATGAACAGGTACAAAAATCTCAAGGAATTTTTGAGACCTTATAAAGGGAAGAATTCACCTAGATTTGTTAGGCAAAATCTGTGATAAGCCTTTGGTGAGTTTCTCAGCCCTGTTTTATTTTAAAAAGTTCAGTCTGAGACTCTATATAATGTTTTAGCAAAATAAAAAGTCTATGATCAATTATGGTTATATAAATCATCAGACCAAAATTAGTGGGAACAGACCTATTTTGCAAACAACTAGCCTTAATTTGGTTATATTTGATAAAAATGAGGGTAATTGTAAGGAGAAAAAGACTTTTCAGTAAATGTTAAATCCAGTTTGTTAATGGAGGTCTGTATCTAGTAAGACTCATTTCTTGGATAGTTCTTTGCTGTTATGTGATATTAATGTAAAATATAATTGAATTCTTAAAGAACTCCCTAAGGTTGTTTCTGTAGCTTATCTCAGTAATCTATCTTTGGATGAAGATTGGATGCCTCATGACCTGCAACCAAAACTGGAAAAAGACATAATTTAAGGGATTGTCTCCAACCTGGATGGAAGGACTTTTTTTATCAGGTACTCTTAACTAGCTCATGCACAATGAAACTGAAGGGAAATTAACTTTTAGATTAATTCTCACTTCCAAAGGCTCCTATACTAGCTTGGTCTATAGAGAAGACAGCTGACCTTATCTCACCTTAAAATGATGCTCAAACAGAGGAGAAACTACATTACACCAGGATGAGAAGATGATGATAGAAGTAGACAGCTTGCCCAAGATGCTGGACCTGACTCTATGATCATTTATAATGTTTTCTTGACTTCTTAGACCTTTGCATATAAATCAAATGTTTTTCTATCATAGACCTGACCTATGCTAGTTTTATAAATCAATCCAATTGTTGGTTTTGTGGCCAATTACCTGTGTCTAGTTCTAGGTTACCTTGGTAAATTTCTCTACTACAAGGCTCTAACTGGTTGGCACTGAGAAAATTCGCTTAAAAAAATAAATTACAGTCATATTCAGGTCACTGTGATGTTACTAGATGGGATTCCCTCACCAGGTCAATTAATAATGCCTGCTCTGATTCTGGCCATAAATTTGAGCTTCCTTCTATTACTCAAGCTCAATCAGAGCAACAAGCAAAGTTTCAGCAAAGGAGGGGAAAAATCTCCCACAATTATGTGATGGATTTATATAGCTAACCTCAGGCTATGGTAATTTAGGTTTAAAGTCTCCTCTGTGTTGGAAACAATTAAATCATACTAAAGATAATCAGTCTAGTAACACTAGAAAACTGGGCTATGTGCCTTATAGACAGTGCCAATATATAATTTCCCTGGAAGATAAAGATTCATGCAGAGTAGACTAAGTCAGATGACCTGGGATATACTGGGCTACATCTAATGGAAGCTCTTGACTTAAGTCTTACTTCTGACTTTACTAATACTGCTGGCTATGTTATTCGTATTTCATCTGTTTTACAAAATTGCTGTTTCTTACACTGCCAAATATGTGACTGAAGCCTCTGATAAAATAATATATAGTTCCATATGCAGGAGTTGGTGATGGACAGGGAGGCCTGGCGTGCTGTGATTCATGGGGTCGCAAAGAGTCAGACACGACTAAGTGACTGAACTGAACTGAACTGAACTGATGAGATTGAGATAGTAACAGTGTAACTCTGATATGGTAAGAAGCAACAAAAGGGAATGTTTTCCTGGACCAAGAGGCTAGTAAGACAGGTGGGCCAGAGAATTTTGGATACTGTTTTATGGCCTAGTCCAGTAACAGCACATTGAGTAGCCTGTCAACAAAATCTTTGCCAAAACTGAGAGTGGACATTCTCAGCACCATGGGATAAGATGGTCATGAAACGCCCCCCTCAAAATATGGTCAAGTTTATGAGCAAAAAGGGGCTCTGCCAACTGAAGACAGGCACTTGCCATCTACATCTACAAAGATTAAATCATGGCCACTGCAACTGCTGAACTTCAGCTCCCCTGAAAGGAGTTCAGAGTGAAAATCAGGAAGGAGGCACTCTGTGCTCTGGAAAAAAACTGGCAGAACAGGCCTTCCGATAGTTAGATCTTCTCAGGAAAAGATTTTATTAGTCCCAATTCTTGCATCTTCTCATACCTAGAGAAACACTGATGTCATTAATGGTGAAATCTGCTTTGGCTATTAAGAAAAAGTTTACAATTAAATGTCAAAAATAGGGTAGCTATGGTTCAGACATCCTGGGAAATAACTAGGTGATGCTATGAATATACTTTCAGATTAGAGCTTGTATTGCTAAACTTGAGTTTTCTGAGTCGTTTCAGGCTTGGATGCCACCATTCTCAAAACAATGTCTGCTGGAAGCTAGTAACTGCAACCTTACTTTTTATAAAACTAGGCAACTGGCTACCTGGCTACAAGTCTCCCTGAAGTGCCAGGTCCAGACAAGGATTCAGGCCTATTCTTCTAAAAAGAAATGAGATTTATTTTGTCTATTAAAATTCCAGTTATCACTCCTCCAACTACTTCTAATTGGGCCTGTTCCACCAAAATGGCAGACCAAGGGATTGAGATTTTAATCATACAAGACTCAGATCTAGAACTTGGAGCTCAGGAATACTTCCAATTCAGTGTCTATTCTCCAAGCTGAGGCAGTCCTATGCCCCATTTTGACAGAAAGTTATCGCAATCATAGTTGCCTAGTTCACTAAATTAAAACTGAGCAGGACTCTGTGGGGCTCTGGAATACAGACCTATTCTGTGTTCTCCATTTCTTGTCTGTAGGATATAGGCTTCATTCAGCCTCCTTGACCTTCCCTGAGTTCCAAAAGGTGGATTCAAAGAATTGCTAATCAGGGAAGGGAGGAGATACAGAAACAAAGGAGAAACAATCAAAGGTTGGTACAGCCTCCAGCAGGGTCCTGGTTCCTACTCAAAGAAATATGCATAATAATGTCTTTGAGTTCTTCTACAGAACTGGGCTCCCACCCAGGTGGAGGATGGTAACTTCAGACTGAACACTAGATTCCTGGAGCACAGCTCTGTTGCCTCACTACCAACCATTCAAAAAAAAAAAAAAAAAGTCACAGACCCTGCAGCCCTCACTCCAAATGTTGCCTCCTGTTTCTGGGGGCCAGTGATGACCATCCTGTCAGGTGTCCTGTTTGGGCCCTGTCTATTTCATCTCTGAGAGGAGCCAACTGTTGCAAACTAAATTGCTGTTATTACAAGGGTGAATGTTGGTTTCAGGCAAAAAAAAAAAACAAAAACTTTGACTTAGATCAGGTAGAGAGAGGCTTCTCTGCTAGGCAGGCCTATACCCATGCACAGCAGGAAGAAGTTACAGAAGAAGGAGACCTCCACCTCAATTCCCAAGAAGTATCTAGAGTATGAAGTCTCTCAGGGGGAGTTGTTAGGGGAAGCACACCGATTGAAACCATCCAGGCATTATAGTAACCATTTGCGTAAGTTGACAGGAGGTCCCGGCAAGGAACACGGAACTAATAAGCCTCCACCAACCGGAAGAGTTCGGGAAAAGTCAAAAGGAGACACCACATATCTGACCAGCTCCCAGAATCCTTCTCTCTGGCATCCACCTTGGCTGAACAAGGTGTGCACCACTAGGAAGGACTCTGAGTCAGAATGATTGGCTAAGGACAAACTGGAAACTAATCCCATCACCATAAAACCTGAGACTGCAAGCCATGTGGCAGAGCAGTTCACCTGGGTTCCCTTACCCTACTGCTCTCCACCCAGGTGCCCTTGCCAATAAAATCTTTTGCTTTGTCAGCACATGTGTCTCCTCCGACAATTCATTTCTGAGTGTTAGACAAGAACCTAGTTTCGGGCCCTGGAAGGGGGTCGGTCCCCCTTCCTGCAACAGTTGCTCTGCTTGCACTTCTTTATTAATTGAGGTGACAGCTCTATAAGAGGGAGTTGCAGCACCGGGGATCTGACACTTTCAATCTTTTTGGATGGCCTTATTGAAACCAACATAAGGCAAATACTTAGCATATATAAATACAAAGCAAAATACTTTCTTTTTAAGCTTAAAAATTCAATATCAGTCATTGCAGTCATCTGAAAACAAGTAATCTCTTATAGTTAAGATCATTGCTTCTTAATATTCAGTTTCCATCCATACAGAATTGGAAACTTCACCTCCAATAATAAATATCAGGACATGTTGATGATCTTCTGTAACCTGCCACCTGGGGAAGTAGCAACGAAGGGCAGACAGTCCCTTCTTGTAGATCTTTCCAGTAAAGAACCATGAGATCTTTCCAGTAATTACCAGTTACTAGACTGATGAAGTTTATATTAAGAATTTTGAAAACTTGAACATCTACACAAATGAAGATTTAAATAATTAAAATAATAGAATTGTATCAACAATATAGGCTTATCAGCAACCTTTGTAGACTTTAACCCTTTTTTCATGTTGACTTAAAAAAATGTACAGCATGAGAGTTATAAGTCAAGCTTTATCTGCAGCAAAATGAGGACTTAATAGCCTGAAAGATAGCACCTCAAATATCTCTGAGAACTGCTGCAAAGAGGTGGGGGCCAGGTCAGTATATATATATGATTTTGGTGAAGGGAGAGTTCATGCAATCAAGTACATATTTTTTGGAAGAAGGTTTCTGCTAGTCACAAGGAGCTGTTGTCACCATGAAAGATTTTAGAGCTTTTCTAGATTCGAGGCGGAGAAGGCAATGGCACCCCACTCCAGTACTCTTGCCTGGAAAATCCCATGGATGGAGGAGCCTGGCAGGCTGAAGTCCATAGGATCGCTAAGAGTTGGATACGACTGAGAGACATCACTTTCACTTTTCGCTTTCAAGCATTGGAGAAGGAAATGGCAACCCACTCCAATGTTCTTGCCTGGAGAATCCCAGGGACGGGGGAGCCTGGTGGGCTGCCATCTGTGGGGTCGCACAGAGCCAGACATGACTTTAAAAAAAAAAAGATTCAAGGAGGTACAAGTATTGGGCTCATAAAATCAGCTCCTGAAAATATCTATCTGAAGACCTGCCAGTTTTTCCCAGAGCACAGAGTGCCTCATTTCTACTCTCCAATGAGCTCCTTTCAAGGGGTGCTGAAAATCAGCCACTGCAGCAGTACATGACTTAATCCTTATAGGTAGATGGCAAGGGCCAAGGGCAAGAGGCAGTTTATGTAATAGTTGACAGTTGAGATTAATTAAAAATTTATCTAAAAGTCAGATCTAACTTCCTCTGAACCATCAATTAAGCACTTCTTCCTGTGTTCTCCATCTTGGAACTAGGCATCAGCAGTCTCCCTGCTGTCCAAGTCAGAGCGCAAGAGCAGCCATGTGGTTCCCTTGCCTTCACTCCCACCCGCATCCAGTTAGTCACCTTGTCCCAAGGGTTCTGCCTGCCTCACATTAATCAAATCTGCTCTGAACTTTCCTTTTCCAGGCTACAGGTCTAGGTAGAAGCTTATCTTTTATCTTGACTATTTTCTAGCAAGAGTCTCTGCAGTGGTTTCCCTGCCAGCAATTTCCACCTGTTCACTTCATTCAAATCGTCTAGCATTCCAGAGATATTTCCAAGTTACAAATCTGAAAGACTCTGTAAGGCCCAACAGAGCTTCTAGGATAAAGGTAAAATTCTTTGGTTTAGCACTGGAAGCCTTTTGATGCTTTGCCTTTATCTCTCTATTATTCTTATAACACTTTTATATACACTCTCACTTCAACCTGACTGAAAACCTGACTCCTTCCTACATATCATACAGTTTACTGCCTCCGTAACATTTAAGTGTGTTTGCTCTGGGATGCCATTTCATTCTCCTTCACAACCTCTCTTACACCATCATCGTTGTCTTGTCCCTCCAAACTGCTCAGGTGTCCGCCCTCAGGGAAACCCTCCTTGGCTGTAAGTCAGCTCTAGACACCTACCCTCTGCTACTAAATCACCACCTACACAACAAGAAACAGGTCATTTTACTCAACCTCTTGATCTATTTGGATTTCACCATGATTAAACCGATGAAACCTTAAGGATAGGAGCTATTTCTTTTTCTCTTTGGTATTCCTAGATCCTAGCACAGTGTCTGTCATGGAGTGGTGCTGAATAAAAGCTTAGAAGCAACAGAAGGAAGAATGAATGAATGTGGGAGCAACTTACCTGTTTGGTATCAGTCTTTGCAGGTACCCACAATAGCATACTCATATACCCTACATCATGCCACCTTCTTCTCATTTATTACTGTTTGCAGACTTACACTGACAAAGTGAGAGACAGAAAGGAAACACATCATAGACAAAACACCTTCTCACTGTTAGCAACCTACTGGGGAAAAATGAAGTACTTCTTTTTTAAGTTGTATATTTGACATAGAAAAACAAAAGGGTTGAGAATAGGAAGATTCATATATGAGTCCATCTGAGCAGGATAGTGGTAGGTATGCCCTTTACTTATGTTAACAGAATCCCCCCCTTTGCTTCTTCTGGGAAACAGGTTTCCCCACTCCCAGCACACAACTTAAATGGGTGCTGCTGTGTCCTCATAGTCGAGGGGCAGACACTAGATGGAAGCTAACTCAAATATAATCCTTCTCTGCCATTTAAAAACTCAAAACTAAAAACAAACAAACAAAACCTCTGAAGCCTAGAGAAGTTATGTGTAAGCCCCTCCCTAGTAAGCAGAAACCAAGAAGTGTGAGGTTCAGGAGTTATTGGTTCCTATTTGAACTTCAAAGTTGAAGGACTGATCTATATAGATCAGAAAAGAATCCCAGTGGGAGATGAAGGGCTGTTAGTGATCAAAGTCCTAAGCCCCAGCCCCAGGCCAACCACCTTTCTCAGGTAGTGACACGCCCTCAGATCTTTCCACTAATGCTTCTGTTTACCTTAAACTTATTTAGGTTAGTTCTCTGTCACTTGTAACCCAAAGGGTTCTGACTAATTCAAAACTGCAATATCTAAGACCTTGGGATTCAGAGAACTTAGCAATACCTAGCCAAGGATTTGTGGCTCTTAGTGCTTCATGAGAGACAACCTAAAATATTGGTAAATAACACAATCCATTTTTTGTCTCCCTAAGTCAGTAATATGACTGACATATTAATATTTTTATGTCTGATTTTTATGCACTGGGGGGTGAAGTCTGGAAAACCCTGTGCTGGGAGTCATGTCCCTTAGATTCATTTGTGATCAGCCATTAATTTGTCGTGCAGTCTCTTAGTCCTGCCAGCATTTGGCCATGCGTGTTTTTAAAGTGAGCTCTAACACATTTTCTTTGGGCAGAATTTTGAAAATATTTGGTATCATGCTAATAACTTTGCTGCTGCTAAGTCACTTCAGTCATTTCCGACTCTGTGTGACCCCATAGATGGAAGCCCATCAGGCTCCCCCATCCCTGGGATTCTCCAGGCAAGAACACTGGAGTGGGTTGCCATTTCCTTCTCCAATGCATGAAAATGAAAAGTGAAAGGGAAGTCGCTCAGTCGTGTCCGACTCTTAGCGACCCCATGGACTGCAGCCGACCAGGCTCCTCCATCCATGGGATTTTCCAGGCAAGAGTACTGGAGTGGGGTGCCATTGCCTTCTCCGGCTAATAACTTTAGAATACTTTAATAAGAAAAAGAGGAATGTTCTGATAGAAAGCAAGCAATTCCAAAATTATATAGTTAATAAACCTTTAGATAGTCTCAACCACATTTATCACTAAGAACATGCAAATTAAGACAACTGAGGTATGATTTTCTACCTACCCTGTTGCCAAAAGCTTAGAAGATACATAATATTTCATATTACCAAGGACATATGGGATTAAGAAATCTCATAGCTTGGTCACACAAGCATTTTGGAGGCAATCTGAAAATATGTAGCAACATTTTATTGTGCATTCCCCTCAATCCAGCAATCCCACTGTGAGCTATTTATTCTAGGAAAATAAGTACATGTGCAAAGATGTTTGTCCAAGCTACTGGTAAAGATCAAGAAGTGACCATTGGGTTTAGACACAGAGAGGTCATTGGCTAACTTGATTTGAGTTCTCAGTGAAATGGTAGGACCACAATACTAATTGGAGCATGCATTCAGTGGTAAAGAGCCTGCCTACCCATTTAGGAGACATAAGAGACATAGGTTCAATCCCTGGGTCAGGAAGGTCCCCTGGAGGAAAGCATGGCAACTCACTCCAGTATTCTTGCCTGGAAAATCCCATGGACAAAGGAGCCTGGCAGGCTACAGTCCATAGGGTCGCAGAGAGCAGACACGACTGAAGTGACTGAACACAAACAGTAGGGAATGGATGGTGACGAATTGGAGAGATAAAGTAATGGCAACATGTTTGAGAAGCTTTGCTGTTAAAGGAAAAGGAATCAAATCTGGAGGGGAATTTAGAGTCAAGAAAGGGTTTTTTTTCTTTATAGATGGTGGAAGATAACAACAACAGTAGGCTAATAAAAAATCATCTAAGTGAGAGGGAAAATGATAATACAGGAGAAGAGAGGAGCAGTTATTGGAAAGATGAGAACTGAACTTAGAGCTGCACAGCTTCTACAGCAGCCCGGGAAGTTCATTCAAGGTGAGAGGAGACAAAGCCATGGGCGGAGAATAGGGGGGTTGGTACATGTTGGAATGGGAACATGTTCTGATCGTCTGGTTATTTCAAGTGAAATCAGAAGCCTGTTAGCAGCTGAAATTGAGAATGAGGAGCAAATATTGGAAGAATAAAGAAGAATAAAAAGAGGAGACAGAATTGTCTAGGAGAGGGGAAGGGTGAATACATAAGCAAATGAGATCAGATCATTTAGAAGTTTCCTTCTTGTTTTGCAATAAGTGAGTTTATTTTTATAAGCTTATCTCTGAAAACTACTTTAGCTGAACTCTATGGATACATAATGCCCCCATTATTAACTTCTAAACATTTTGTGAATTTCTCTAATTCATGTTTTTTAAAGTGTATTTTCAAATTTTTCAAACATTGTTTTGTTAGATTGTTTTGGGTTTTAGATATCTTTCTGTTATTAATTTTAACATTATTTCATCATGCCAGTGAACGTTATTTATATATTTCTGCTTTTGGAATTTTGTTGACATTTCCTTTGTAGCCCAATACAGTGTCAAGGTTTAAAATGTTCTATGTATAGTTGAAAAACTGTGCATTAGCCTGCTAAGTCAAGATCGTTAAGCCTAGCATTCAAAATTTTAACCATTTCTTATTTTTTTTAGCCTACTAAATCTATCATTTCTGAGAGAAGTATGTGTGTATGATTGTGATTTGTTCAATTATCCTTGTATGTCCATCAACTTTTGCTTTATTTCAATATTTTGCATTTAGAGGCATAAAATCTCATATCTATTATTATATTTTGGGAATGATTCATTATTAATTAATATAATTATTTCATTATTATGAAATATTTTTTAATTTTAATCAAAGTTAGATTCTAATTGGTGTGATATGAATATTTCTATACTTATTTTTACTATTACATTCACCTGACATACCTTTTGGCCAGTTCTTTATTTTCTACTTTTCAGAGTTTTTCATTGTGAACTCTTTAATGTGGGAATATATTTTAATATTACTGATTATTGATAGTTTTTGGACTTTTATAATCACCATATATTTTTCTCTACTATTCTTTATTATTTTTTCCCTTTATGTACTTTTGTTGGATAGATTAAGCTGTCTTTTATTTTTATTTTTTTTTAATATATATAGTATATTTAAAATACAGACACATGGTATCTATTCTTCTAGTGATTAGCCTCACTTATAAAAGATTTTAATTTGATTTTTGTCAAAATAACACTTTCATATAGATTTAAAAAGTAGATGGTGCTAGAAATTTCATGAAGAAAGTTAGAAGTTCTCTGTAATTTTTCTTCACCACTTTTACCACATGTCCTGGGTAGCAGAGGGGCAGACTGAGCTTCTGGATAGACTGTCTCTGGGGCAGGCCATCAAGGCCCTTGGTTACTTTTGTGTGGCTCTGACCACCAATTCATCTGCTCTATTCCTAGGGCAGACGCCTTTCGTGGTCACTGCTTGGCACAGCACACAGCTGCTCCTCATCTGGTGTCAATCCTCCCCTCACCATTTCCCCAGAGGTCCCTCCTACTCTTCATATTCTCTTCTTCTAAAGTCACTCCCAGCTTTGGCGGCAGTCCTCTGTTGCAAGTCCTCCCCATCGACTTTCCATCTTTTAGGGATTTCTCACTTTTTAGTCCACAGAAAACAGCAAGCATCCTATCTTATTTGCCAGCACTGTTAGAAACACTGTCCATCACTAGGATGAATGAGAGGCAAGAACATGGGCTCAGTCTACCATAATGAGCTAAATTCCAAGTTTTCTTTTGATCATTGGTGAAATTTTTACATGGTCCCATTTAGGGTTGGGGGTTGGGTGTGGAATTCTAACTTACTTAGTTAATAGGATCAAATGAGGAGAGGAGACAAAGTGGACCCCAAGGCTCCAAAATCTAGGAAATGTGTGTGAGGATATGGTCAGTTCAGTCTCTGACAGTTCAGTGTCTGCCTTTCCAAGTCCCTCCGTCTCAACTTACTCATGACCCTCTGTCCCACATCTCCTGTCCAGTTGTCCTTCCCGGCATGACTTGACGTAGGAGACATTTCAGTGACAACTCCCCCAAAGGTGTGAGGTCTGATGAATAAATCAATAAACAAGTCAATGAATTTGGGAGATATCACTTAACAAAATCCAAAGGATCATTGTCTTTGATCTGAGGAGAATGTGATTTTGACTTTGAACTGAGGATTGTGCTTGAAAGACTCTTGGTGTAATAGAAGAAAGAGCGTGGTCTCTGGGGAAGGTCAGAATGGGTTTGTGTCCTGGTGCAGCTCTCACAAGCTAGTTTACTTTGGGTCAGTTACCTCACTAAGCTCTTTAACTCAGTTTCTTAACCTGTAAACCTGGAATGAGAATGTCTTCTCTGAAATAGGTACCACACCTACTCCGTACACTCTAGCCCAAGCCGCCATAATCTCTCACTGGAATATTGGAAAAACTCCAGAATGGTCTCCCTTCAGGAAAGGTCAGCCTCCCTTGCTGCTCCTCATCCAGTCGGTGTACAGCCCAGCAGGCCCGCAATCAAGCCATCCTCTGTGACTCTGAGCAATTCCTCCATCACACTGGAAGTAAAAGCCCAAGTCCTTAGGGTTACGCTTCTACCAGATCTGGTCCTTCATTACCTCTCTGACCTCTTGTCCTGTTAACTCTCCCTTTAATCTCTGCACACCAGCCCCACAGACTTTCTTGCTGTCCTTCAAACACACCCAGCAGCTTCCAGCTTCCGGGACCTCGGCACTGGCTCCACACTTGCCTGCAGAGTGCTTCTCCAGATAGCCATGTGGCTTTCTTTACTGAAACATCACTGTCTTAGTCAGGCTTCTCTTTGACACTGTGTCAAAATTTTTAGTCCTTTCCCTAGTACTTCTTCAGTTTTTTTTTTTTTTCCCTCTTAACAATTATCACTAGCTAACATTACATATTTGTTTGTATTTGCTATTGTCTCTTTCTGCAACTAGAATGGGAGTTCCATATGGACAGGGATTTTTTTTTTTAATTCTAATTGCTATTATCCTAGTACTTGGAATTGTTTCTAATTCATAGCAGATGCTCTGTACATATTAGCTAGAGGTGTTTGTAAAGCAAAGTGGTATAGAATAGTGGTTAAAAATGAAGCTTCAGAAACTAGACTCCAGAGATTCTAATCGAGTTTTAATATTTACAAGGCATATAACCTTGGGCAAGTTACTTAATCTCCTTGGACCTCAGTTTTACCGTCTTTGATGTGGAACACAGGTACTGGTACCTATGTGTAGAGTTTTTGGGAAGATTAAATAACACATATAAGTGTTCAGTACAGTGACTGACGCACAATAAGCCATCAGTAAGAGACAGCTATTGCGAGTGACACATCCAGCACGCTGTAGGTGTTCAGTGTAATGGTAGCTACAATCACCATTAAACCCAATCTGTAACAGTGTGGGGGCCTTGGAGAATAAGCAGGCTGAGGAAACGCAGTTATCTGGTTAGAAATGAAAACAGCCAAGCTTATGAGGTAACAGAGGAACTGTAACTAAACTATCTCTAACTTAACTACACATATCAGTTTATGCTAAGAATAACTAACTCCAAACAGCTGATTAATCACAATATGATTGAAGGACAAATGGCAACAATAGAACAAAGAGTCCAGGCTGTGGTCACCTGGTCTGTGAAGACTCACTTCGTCTCCTAGGGAGCATGCTGCTGCTGCTGCTGCTAAGTTGCTTCAGTTGTCTCTGATTCTGTGCGACCCCATAGACGGCAGCCCACCAGGCTCCCCCGTCCCTGGGATTCTCCAGGCAAGAGTACTGGAGTGGGGTGCCATTGCCTTCTCCGCTTAGGGAGCATAGAGTATAGTTAACCAGAGAGGAGCATAGCAGCCTTCTGTTTGGGAGTCCCCTGAACAGTCCTGTCACAGTTGAATGAGGAGGCAGGCACGGGATATTATTAACTGTCCCATAAGCAAAGGTCCACAAAAGCAAAGTTGTCTTGTATCAGCAAATTCCACGGCACACATATCATCCAGCAACTGGAGACTGATTCCTGGAAGCAGAGGATCTACTGAACACAGGATTCCTAAACGGTGAGAGGAAGGCAATGCCTCCCCTTCATACAGCCACTTTCCCTTCTGATGTTGACTTTGTGGATTTTGGAGGGCTAGTGTAGACAATTACTGTTGGTAAATTCCATACGCCACCAGATAATCTAAAAGAACTATGAACCTTTTCAGTATTCTCTGATCATACTTGTGAAATGATCGTAGAATAATGAAAAATTCATTAAATGAGTTTATTTTTCCAATAAGCAGCTTTACTGACCTATTCTTGATTGACTGAGTTGGCTATTAATGTGCTGTTATGAAGACAGGATCTAAACAACACATGGAGTTATGAAGAAGAAAAGAAAGAGCTGTGACCAGCATATTTCATGAGCCTCTGTGCAAATGTCACTCCCACAGTGCCCTGCCTGACTCCTCAGAGCTCCCCTGCCTTGCCCAGAGAGCCCTTGGGATCAGTCTCATCCTGGACTGGAAGTAAACTCCAGTTCAACACTCAGCGCCAGTGGATATTGTTCCCTCACATCGGTAACCGACTCTTTGTCTTCTTCCCTAGAGGCAGAGCTCCTATGTTGATGACGGCTCTTGTCTATCCTCTACTGCGATGACAGCTTCACTCTTAGCCCACAAAGGGGACTGTCCGCTCTGTCTCCTTCTGGGAGTCTCTCACTTCAGAGATTTCTCGATGCTCTGAGCCTATGTTATAGCCAGCCATGGGACACTGCATTCCTCTCTACCAAGCTTCGCTGATGCTGACAATTTGCCTCAACATCCACCTCTCTTTCTAGCTGGAATTCTTTCTACAACCAGCCAGCCTTTCCCTCTAGTTCCACTCCACTGGGTTGGTCTAGGTCTGGGTCTGGCATCTTCCCCTTGGCTTGATCATTCAGCAGAAATTTCTGTATGCATTCCTTCATTGTGTATGCACAACTCTGTAATTCAGGTGTCCAAATTCTTATTTTAGAGTTCAGGACATTGAGACTCAGAAAGGTTAAGCGTCTTGCCCATCTGAAGCCAAGAACTAAGTAAAGACCAGATCTTATATCCATACAATAAAATATTATTCATCCATAAAAAGGCATGAAGTGCTGATACACGCACTTGGATGGATGGATGTGGCTGAACCTGGAAAGCATTATGCTAGGTGAAAAAAGCTAGATGGAAAATGTCACATGTTGTGTGATTCCACTTATATGAAATACCAGAGTAAGTAAACCCATGGAGACAGAACACAGAATGTTGGCTGCCTGGAAGTTCACTGAAAATGTTTTGGAACTATATAGAAGTGGTGGTTGTACAACACAGTGAATGCACTAAATGCCACTGAATGGTTCGTTTTAAATGGTTATTCATTTTTATTTTATGTGAATTTCACCTCAATTATTTCTAATGCCAGGTCTTTTGATTTTCAGAGATTGAGCTTCTTTCACTGAATTACTTGTTTGTCAAGTCTAAAACTAGGGGGGAAATGATATCCTATGACATTTTTCAAATTAGATATAGAAAAGTAACATTATTTTAATGTGTGAATCACCAAGAAAAATTTTCATTTAAATATCATGAAGAAGTTCAAACATTATAGGTAGAGGTGTACAGTTAATGATACAGACTTAAAACTGCCCAGCCACTGCATTCACTCCCTAGCGGTAAGCATTATTAACAGTTGTCTGTGTAAACTTCCAGAAACTTTTTTGAGCATATGCATAACCACACATTCCTGCCTTTTCTCTATTTTAAAAAAATAACAATAGGTCTTAAAGAACTTTTATAAGAGAAAAATCTATCTGGCTTGTGAATTCTAACAATTGTATAATACTGCGTTTTATAGACTTAGCATAAATGTATTTACCTTTCCCCTCATCCTAATGGGAATCCCTGTTGACTCAGTGCTAAAGAATCTGCCTGCAGTGCAGGAGATTGCCTGCAATTCAGGAGACTTGGGTTTGATCTCGGGGTTAGCAAGATCCCTGGGATAAGGAAATGGCAACTCACTCCAGTATTCTTGCTTGGCAAATCTCATGGACAGAAGAGCCTGGTGGGCTATGGTCCATGGGGTCACAAAGAGTTGGACATGACTTAGTGACTAAACCACCATCTCATCCTAATATTATTAGTACTTTTCTTCAAGTAGTCCTCTATTCTCATGTGTCGTATTTAAAAGCCATTTGTAGGTCTAAGCAATAAACAGTTTTGCTTTTTTATTGAAAACAATAAAAGTTTTCAAAATTTAGTGTGAATAAGAATCACATAGGAAGTTTAGTAAAAATGAGAATGCCTCATCCCTAAAGACTCAGATTTGGTATGTCTGGAGTGAGTCCAATAACTTCCATTTTTAATAAGCACCCCTGGTTATTCTAATGCAAGTGGTTCCTAATCACACCTTGAGGAATATGGAAACAAAATAGGGATCCCATTTCATTCCCACAAATCATTGTGGAGCTCTTGTATGTTCTAAAATCTATGTGTTTATAGTTGGCGTGCAAACACTAATAAAACGAGACCCTTGTCTCTGTGACACTGGGTTGCTGGTGCCTTGCTTCTGCTGGTGTCACTGCTATTGCAGTGATTCCAAGGTGTAAGTAGCAACAGTGGAAAAGACAAGTAAACCAGTCAATGCCACAACATGAGGAATACAGAGTAGAGTTAGATACAAGATGCTGGAGCTGAGAAAGGAAAAAGATTTACTTTGGGCAGAAATCAGGGAGGCTTCATGGAGGAGGTGAGCAGATCAGTGGTGAATTAACAAGGGTTTTCCAAAGAGATGAAGTCGTGTAAATCAAAGCTGTTAGACAGAAGGAACATCATTTGAATAGTCATGCAAGTGAGAGAAAACAGAGTGATCTCTGGAAGAGTCTACTGAAGAAAAAAAGAAAAAGAACGAATTGTCACATCACGGAGTGTACCATGTTAAGCAGCTGATCTTTATCTGTGGGTTATGGAAACCGTGAACTATTTTGAGCAGAAACGTAAGTGAGTCCAACTTGCATTTTAAAGGTAATTATGTCAGTTCTAATGAGGTGGATGACACTGGAGCTGATTTTACAGAGTGAAGTAAGCCAGAAAGAAACACACCAATACAGTATACTTACACATATATATGGAATTTAGAATGGTGGTAATGATAAACCTGTATGCAAGACAGCAAAAGAGACACAGATGTATAGAACGGCCTTTTGGACTCTGTGGGAGAGGGAGAGGGTGGGATGAGTTGACAGAGTGGCAATGTAACATGTATGATATCATAAGTGAAACGAATCGCCAGTCTAGGTTTGATGCAGGATGCAGGATGCTTGGGACTGATGCACGGGGATAATCCAGAGAGAAGGTGTGGGGCGGGAGGGGGG
>SJXQ01010141.1:0-18737 GCA_006408695.1 Aepyceros melampus | reverse complement strand
TAGCAAAGTGCAGCTGCTGCTCCTTACCTTGGATGAGTTGAAAGATATTAGTCAGTGAGAATCACCTGCAGGTGGAAAATTGTTGGATAATTTTTATACAGTGTCTTACACTCTGACTTGCAAATAGAGCATTATTTTCTAATAATTTACTGATTTCCATTTTATTTGCTCTTGCTCTTCAAAAATTAGCCCTTTTGTACCTGCATTCATATTTCGCCTCTCAGAGTCACCTGAAATAAAAAAGAAATCAATAACCCAATTAGTTACATCTGAGGGAGGCTCTGTATTCCTAGCAGCTACGCTTGCTTACAAAGGGAGAAGGTAATGAGTATGATCTTGGCTTCCCCTCACTGGTTTAGTAATAGAAAAATGATGGAGCTAATCTCTCTAATTATGCCCTGTGGGTACCTTATCTAACACCACCATGAAGTATTTTCACCTATCATGTCATTTTATCACATTTTTAAAAATTGGTTTTACCAACTTGATGTTTTCTGGATCTTATCCCTCTATTTCTTTCATGTCAACACCTGTAACTTACAAGGCTCACTAGGTGAGCTATATAAGAGTGAGTTTATTTATCTCCATGAAGATGAAAAAACTGGTGAGAAGAAAGCAGTTTACAGGAGGGTTAAAGCCCCTCAAAGTCATGCTGATTTTCTTCTAAGTTCTTTTGCATGAATATGATATTAAACACAGAGCAGTAGGAAATGAGAGATTAAATCTCAATTTGAACCCCATACGCTGGAAGTTAGGTAAAATTCCATTACATTCGAATACTTCTATGCAAGCAATTTGTTACCCTTTATCCTTTAGTGGAATTGATGAACAGGTGGTTTTCAGAAGATCACTTAGTATATTTAGCTTCTGAAATTTGAGCGACTTGGGATCTGATTGGCTGCGCTGGCCACATGATAATTCGGAGCCCATGCTCCACACCGGCTCTTGTCTGGGGTTGTCAGGAGGGGAGAGTTGGGAGAGGCTTTGCTGCTGAGGAAATTTATTTGGTAGATTGAAGGTAAGGCCAATTTATGGCTTTTTGTTCTGTAATATTCTTTTAGGAGAAGTTTTACAATTTCCCTTGCGGTATTTTCCAAAATCTGGGTCTTAACTGGGAAAGTGAGTGATGCAAACATGACTGGGAAAGTCTGTAACCCTATGGCCCAGCTCAGGTCTTACTTATACCTGACATGTAGTGTGTGATTAAAGTCCTATACTAACCAACTTACTGCTTGACCGAGTTGGCTATCTTGTCTAATGAATTTTTTTTTTAATGTTTTTGCCTTTGTTTTTCCTTTTTTCTAAATATATTAGGATGAAAAAAGATCTATGTCCTTCGTTCCTATATTTATCTGGTTCTACTGACTTCATTTGACTCAGAAGGAGCGGCAGTTTTGCTAGCTTAACAAAACCAGCCATAGCTGGGGTATTGGTTTACAAGCAAATATCTTTGGGCGAAGGGACAGCTGCTTCAAAACATCATCTACTTTTACCGAGAGAGAGAGTCCTCCTCTCTGGCGTCAAAGATGGCCTTGGGAGATCCCTTTGCTGGTTCCTGAATTAGCAACTTGGGCCCAAGACCCACCATGTCGAATGAACTTCAGTCAGTGTTTTAACCATTTGCTGTTTTTCAGGTTTGATCAGAGCTACAGAAACGAAAGAGGAAAAATCCGTAAAGCCAATGGTGTTTGGGAAGAAAACAACCCCGTTGCCTTGAGGTTTCTATTTTTTCTTTTCAAGTCCGTTGACAGATTTATTTTTATGTGTTCTAATTTGAAGCATAGGCTTATTGCATACAATGTGGTGTAACAGGATGGAGACCTAAGGCAGCCCTCTTAGAATTTTGGCGCTACCAGGAAAAACTCCAACTTTTTTATGAAAGCCAAGTTGAACTTTCCCTAAAATTTTTCCTTGAAATTTTGCTTGAAAGTATTTTTTTTCCTCCAAGTATTTGGAAACGTAAATACTGTTCCTTTGACTCCAAACCCTCTCACTCTGTCACCTCCGCTTCATTTTACAACTTGAACTAGACTGATCACATAGCTAGAAGTAGCAATACGAAACATATTCCTGAGGGAACTGACAAATTGGAAGCCTGTTTTTTTAGACCAGAATTTATATATCTCCTCTCACTTAGCCTGCAAAAATACATGAGTATATAGAACAGATTAGCCTCTAATTCTGTTTTTGTAATATTATAAGGTGATTTCAGTCCTGGGGATAGATTCTAATGTATTTTCGTTTGTCTGGAATATGTAAAGTTTGTAGGTGCCACTACTACTCTGGGAAAATGGCAGATGATGAAGAATATGAGGAGGTGGTGGAGGTAAGATTTTTAAAACTCCTGACTCTGACAACTGTATTTATGTGGTGATAGTCAAAGCCTGTGGGTGAATTAATCGTTTGAAAAATACGTTGTCTATTATAACTTCACAGAGAGTCATCGTTAAAGCATAAGAAAAGGAGTATTTTACGTTCCGTTTCACTATAATTATGTGGGATTAGAACTGAAAAGATGTATCACTGTTACCCACTTTTGCTTTTCTTTAAATTCACACACACAAAAAAAGTATGGGGTAAAGGTGGATTTTCAACTGTCTTCTGAAACTACCCCCACTTTCCAGCCCCTGTGGCCAAAGGAACAGAGGAAATGAAGAGAAAGTTCTGAGAACTGAATCCTATTCCTTAATGTTGGCACAGCCACAGAGGGAAAAACAGCTACTTACTCCTTGCTTCAGCAAGCTAATTAGCTATGTTTAGGGTGAAATGGATTAAACGTTCATATATATATATATACACACACACATACATATATATACATGAGTTTATACATGTGTATATGTGCACACACACAAACATGTAAAAATCATGTGGCTCGTGACAGTTGGAGCCATACTTCCCCACAAACTCTATCCTATTTACCCAAGGGAACAAGACCAGCTTTTGCATTTGAATTTTGAAAAAGAACAAAAGACCATAGTGGGCATTTTGAAAAATTCCTTCAAGGTTATTGGGATATCTGACATGATTTATAAAGTTGTTGCTTTATTTTAGTTTAGTTTTTATTGTGATTTTTCTTTACCACTTCTTGCCTTTAGCATCCATGTAAATATATTGCCAATGGAATCTGTAACTCCTTAACAATTACCAATTAACGATGATGATTTAAACATGTGAAAATATCTCAGTGCTCAAGATACATGGAGGCAGTTTTGAAAATCTGTGCTTTTTAGTAAGAGTGAAATTTTAAGTTACCCAGAATCAAATTCCAAATGAACATGCCAAAATCTATCTTTGGAATATTATTTTATTTGACAGTTTATACTTAGATCAAGAAAATTTTATTTTATTCTAAAAATACAATTGCTTTTATTATTGAAGGATATGAAGGAAAAAACAGACTGACCTCATTCAATGTAACATTCAACCTCTCTGGTTCAAATGCCAAAGGCCAGATCTTCAGTGTGCAATATTTTCACTAGTGCACATTGTACATACATCCCTGCTGGTCAGAATAATCACTATCAAGCACTAACACAATTGCAGATTAAATTGCCTTCTGTATGATGGTAATACCAGGAATACATTTTAGCCTCCATCTTAAATATACCTTGCCTTCCTTAAAATAATGGTGTTAACTGGTCATTGGAAATTGCCCTTAGAGCTAGATTTGAAGGGTTTAACCAGATGTCATAAAAATGGAGGAGGCTATTTTTAGACATCTTTCCCTTGCCATATTGTTCCCTGTTTCTGGGACCAGCAGGTGATAAACTAATAGACTTTCTGCCAAAAAGAATTGAACCAAGGTCTCTCTGACCTCAAAAGATGCCATGAGAATGGATTGGTGGCAGATTTAAGGAAATAGGTAATGAAGAATTCACAAAACTAGAACTAGCCATAAAAATATCTCTCCTGGGGTTCTTGGACAACTGAATAAAGTTGTACTGCCATTCTCTAGTCAAACTTAGAAAGAAAGGAAAAGGCAAAGATGTACTATCATGCTATCTATTTAGTGGCACAGCTCTAAAAAAAAAAAGTGAGATTTGGCTTACAAGTTAATGCCAACCATTTGGACAATGTTGCCTTTTTCAGTAAACTTTTTCCTGACATATTTACTAATGATGAGAGCTTAGCAAAGGTAAAATTGGATGGCTACCAAAGAGCTGCTTTTACTTGGATGCTAAGAAAATCCAAAATAGTTGTGAATCATTCACTTTAGTTGAAAACTTCTTTTCAAGTCACTGCTGTTTTTTGTGGCCAGAAAAAAATGGTTCCATGTAGATCAGCATCAAACAGCATTCCCTAAAGTGTCCAAATGGTATTTCCCATGTGATGAAGACACAGCACATAAAAGAGATTCTCTGTCCTGTAAGAGCTTGTGATTTCTGTTGCTATGTGTAAGGACACAGAGACAAAATTAGATTTCAAAATTAAAAAAAAAAAAATAGTACAGGAGCAGAGGAAGCATAAGAGTGGGAGACATTAAGCAACTTTTATGCTAATTTTACTGCAAGTGAAACAGAGCATGTGGCCTATGGACCATAGTTCAGTAATTTGATGAGAGATCACTGAACCAAGGGCCAAAGAAAGGAGGCCCCTGAGGGAAATTTTGCCCTCAATGTTTTTTTCCCCTCCATCCCAAGTATATGTTTTGGTGGTCAAGAAAAAATGAAGCATAAAATGTTACTCATTTTGTTAACTGAGAAAATGAGCTAAGCGGTTTCATTTTATCCCTTTTCTGTATGCCTTGGCCTAAACCATTCTTTCCTTCTGTTCATCCAGGAAAGCTGGGTGATGCTAGGGGCAGGATTCCACTCTTGTTACGCATCTGAAACAAAATGTCATCCAGTTCTTGTCCACATCTATTTATTGCTAGTGATGTCAGAAGTAGTACAAAAGTAGATTTGATTTCAGATCCAGCCTGCAGGCACCTCAAAACCATCAGTGGCAAATTGCTGCCTAACTTCCCCACATTTTGTGATGAGGAATCTCATTGCAGCACCCCTTTTAGGACCTTCATGTTACCAGAAGGGACCTATTCAGAACTCCAGAAGAAACTCTCATTACTTAGTCATCAGGGTGATATAGGGATAATTAAGATGTGTATATGCTTTCTGATCTATCATTATCATGAGAATGATATTTTAAAATTTTATTCACACTGAGGTTTCTGAGGTTTTTTTTGGTTAGTCAGCAGTTGTTTTTTTTTAATCACAGTTCCTCTCTGCCCAATCCATACACTCAAGATATTGTTATCATATTCTCAGCAAACTCTGAGAGTACCATAAGAAAACATTTTATTTCTCAAGCAAAATAGCTTCACTAGATAACTAGCCATCCTCAGATACCTTTCTCATCCCCTGCATCTCCTTGTCCAATCTGATGGCTTTCACTGTGACTACTCTGATGTTTCACATACTTGCAATGGGTTCCAAAATATGAACAGCCCCCCCATCTACTTTCTTCCCAGCAATGTTGGAAACCAACTGGACTAGTGAAATAAACTAAGTAGTTTAACTGAGGCAAAGCAGAGGTGATTCCTGCTTTGGTTCTAATGATACCTTTGTTCTCTATTTATAGTATTACACAGAGGAAACAGTCTATGAAGAGGTGCCAGGGGAGGTAAGATCCAGCCCACATCTGAACAGGCTGCATGCTCAGTAAAGCAGAAAGTTTTCTCCTTTCTCAGGCTCCCAGGGCCACCAAGCTGGCAAAAGGGAGAATCTGGAGGTCACTCACCTATGTGCCTAGCAGCTGGCAGTATACATATGAATGTTACCTGTTTTTACTATTCAGTATATCCAAAATGGCTAGGGATGGTTCCCCCATTACTTAGGTGATATTTTTGGTGTATGTGATGTTTATTAGAATAATGTGACTGGCTATCACCACTCTCTGCAACAAAGGTGGGGCCTTGGACTTGAGATCTGTGTAGAGACCAGCAGTTTCACTGTGTAGAGTCATAACTTCTTGGGCACCAACTCTGCTCAAAAGAAATGGAGCCTCCAAGCCTTTGTCCTTGATGATACGATGAAACGCTATTTAGAGTTGGGCACATTAGTAATTCTGAGAAAGTCATTTCCATAAATATTCTAAGCTGGGACATTTTTTTTTCCCCCAAGCTGAAATCTCTCTCATGCTTAATTTCCTGCATGGAGCTGCTTCTCTCAAGCATGACACATGGTGATGTGGATGGCTAACCCTGAAACCTGCATAAAAACTAACAACTGTAGATTTTGTAAACTGGTTGGTTTCTCACCATCAACCATACGTCAGTAGTAAGAGGTGGAGAGAAATCTATTAGCAGTGATCTGACACAAATCAGGGTGTTTGTCATAGATGTACAATTTCCTTATTATTTAGGTTCTCTTTTTCCTAATTGATGCTGGAACTCTTCCTTTGGTACAGATGATATAAGCTGTGAAGGAAATTTTACTGTGAGATGCATTAAAATTTAACTGCTTATCTTCTTTGTTACATATTTTTAAACTTTGGATTAGACCCAAACTTTGGACCTTGGTTTCTTCCACTATAAAGTCTGTTGTAACAAGCAGCAATTTCCCACCTACCACGTACTGTTGTGAAGCTAACTACCCCATTATGTTGTCATCATTATTCGTGTTCACCTAGGCATTTATTAGTGTAAATAGCACTCTAGTTCACTTTAACTACTAAGCCAAGAGAATGGTAATCACTTGTATTATTGATGTGATTCATTTTTTCAAATTCATCATTCTTTGTCTCATGTAACAGAATACTTAAACACCTGAAGAACAAGCAACTTTTTCTTAGAATCATTTAAAAGTTAATATTAAAATCAAGAATTCAAGTTATTTGTTTGCCTTCATTTATTTTGTTCCCTGATCCCAGTTTGCTTTCACTTTACCATGCAGTTTAAGAAGATTTTTAAATGATTGAGAATATTTTTGTTTTGTTTTTTTTTTTATCCTATCTTTAAGTGTTCCTTTAGGCAAATGGAGTTTTAAGGCAATGTTGCAAGTAGGTAAGAAGTAACCTTTTTGTTCCAGGCAATCTGACACAGTCAGCATTCAGACTTATGTAACATAATGTGCCTTCATGTGGATATAGCATGTGATTTCCTGCTTTGGCCTGTTTTAGATGTGAAGAACTATTAATAACACCAGGAATATCAATCTGACTTGAAGTTAGAATAATGTATATCAAGATCATAGTATTACAGTTTTTACTTTCATAAGGTTGTCAAATTTTGATATAACTTCATGCCAAATTTTCAGACAATAACAGAATTCTATGAAACTACGACAACAAGGACATCTGACTATGAGCAACCAGAAACCTCCAGACCGGCCCTGGCAAAGCCAGTACCTGAAAAGCCGGTGGAGAGGAAGAGGGTTATTCGAAAGAAGGTGGACCCTTCAAAGTTCATGACCCCCTACATTGCACACAGTCAGAAAATGCAGGATCTCTTTAGCACAGTAAGTTTCAAAAAACTTCTACTTATCTGGTTTTACTATGGGAAATTGCTAATTTCAACTAACAGTGTTTTGGATGCTGGCTGGACTTTGTTTCTCAACATTGTATGAGACAAAACTTATTTTACAGAAATATAATGTCTCAAAACTTGAATTCTGCTTTCACGTAATTTACTTGCACCATTGCAGCCAGCATCAGGGAAAGTATCCTTATTGAAATTATCCCCGCAAAATAAGCATAAGGCCAATTGTAAAGAATTTACTCGTGTTTAATCATGATTTGTTTGCCAGTCTAGAACAATGAAATCAGAGTTACAGATTTATAGAGTTGGATATAGATTTAGTTGAAATCAGTTCACATAAACTAAATAGCATTTATTTATGCTATGTCTGAGCATGATGCCTCTCAAATAGACTAGCTAACAGTATCTCTAGGAGGTATAGAGTGAAAAAGAATGTGATCTTTCAAAAAGATCTTAAAATGTGATCTTTTAAAAAGATCTTAAAAAGCCAAGATCAGACTAAGAAAATTTATCTGAAATTGAGGATCAGAGTGTTCTACTGTAACCGGAAACAGAAGTTTTTTAACTGGCTGCACATTGGATTTCCCTAAGATTCTATGAGCTCTAAGACTACCAGTGCCCAGGTTGTGCTAGTTTATTTGGTCCAGGCAGGCTTGGGACCTGTAGAGGATTTTGAAAACTTCCCAGGTTCTAATGGGCAGCGCACACCAAGAATCACTGCTCTTGAAGAGACCTGTCCTTAAATTTCCATGTCCAATTCTGTAAGTTACACTGACTGGCAGCAGGTTTAAACCCTTTAAATGGAGCTAATTTGTTGATTGTCCAGGGTAGACTGATGTCTCACTAGGTGGCCTGATTGCACATCTTCTGGAGGCTTAAAAAAAGATGCAAAGTACTCAAGGAAGCATCAGATTATATAGGATTAATGCTTATGTCAAAAGCATCATGTTGTGGTTGGCCAATAAGTATTCATTTCTGGTCGAGTGTTAACTACTGGGGACTATCTGGTAAATTTCTACTTCAGAGTCTTGAATGATTCAAATTTAGGTTTTCTAAGACTTAGATTTTTTAAAACAAAATTATCTTGCCTCTTTTATCATGGCAGTATTCACCAAAGATAGAAAAATTTATTGTCAATTTATTGCCATAAACACCTCATTAATCCAAACAGTAATATCCTAGAATTTCTGATAGTCTGGACAAAATGTTAGCAAATGTTTGCAATATTTTTAAAGTGGTTAGAAATGAAATCAGTAGTATAATTTAGATTGTTGACTATTCCACTCAAGAGTCTTCTTGAAGTATAAATAATGATAAATTATGCATATTATTGTTAAAGCAAGAACTCATATATTTAGCAGAAATAATAAAATTTCATTCCTTTTCAAAATTCTTCATAATTTATACTTCCCATTAATTCAGCTGGTGTCTTAGTTATCCAAACCACTGAGATTTAGCTGCAACTTCAGAACTGAATATTTTTTCATTGTATTAGCAATCAAATCTTTTTAGACTTGACTAAATTCCTATATTTCCTAAAATTATTGAGATTCCAACTTTTCATGTGTGAATTCAGACAATAAAAATATTGAGAGGATCATTTGAGGGCATTTCCAAGACAATAGTTTATAATAAAATTTTTACTGTCCCCAGTATTCAGCCATGCTTGGGAAGAACAATTAACATATCTATTTTAGTTTCTGTTGAGAATCAGAGTAGGGGACAAACACAAAGCTGTTATAATTGATAATTGTTATAACTTGCCAGAACAAAAAAAAGACAGGATGTATGTATTGCCTGTAATTTCTGCTGCTGTGTTGTCATGTTTTAGGCTAATAATCTGATATCTCTTTTAGAATAAATACAAGGAGAACTATGAGAAAGCAAAAGGGCAGCCATACGCCATCACAACCGATACCCCAGAACTTCGCAGAATCAAGAAAGTTCAAGATCAACTCAGTGAGGTGGGCCACAATGCTAAAATAGAGGAGAGAGTCATTTCAGAAATGTCCCTACCGCTGGGAATAGAGGGCTTTAAATAGGTGGAGAGAGACTAAGGAGTAAATGACTGTGAGCCAGTCTAAAAATATGGAAGAAGCATTGGCCATAGATTATGTTGCTCTAAATGTGAACCTAAAGAAACTTCTAAAAGCTTGGCTTAAAGGTAGTATGAGGTGGGAGTTTCAGCTCACCGAGACTGTCCATTCTGGTGCACAGGGAGGCTGTAACTTGGGCGGGAAAACAGACAATCAGTGAATACAGGTACTCTAAGGATAGTTGGAGTGAGTTCACAGCTTTCTACCTAAAAGGCAGAAACTTGACTTTGGATGCAGACATAGAGTGATTGGGTCAATGTTCTTTATTATAAGATATTCTTTAATATACTCATATATTCATGCCTATCATGGGTTCTAATTGTGCATTATTTTGACAGGTTAAGTATAGAATGGATGGCGATGTTGCTAAAACTATTTGTCACGTCGACGAAAAAGCAAAGGACATTGAACATGCAAAGAAAGTGTCGCAGCAAGTCAGTAAGGTAACAAGGTGTGGTGTGGATGGCTGGAATACCAGGTAGCATGTGCATTATAACTGCCTGGCCTTGGAGGAGAAAACTGAACAGGCCAGATCCTGCTCATCAGTTCCATGCGAGCCCACAGGCATGGTGGGGTCTAACAGCCACACATGTCAGGCAGTCTGTACCAGTGACTGAAGTGGACCATCAGAGCTATGGGGATTGGAAAGCCCAGGACCTCAGCTCCAGCTACAGAATTCAGTCCCAGTGTCTCCAGAGTCTTTTTTTTTTTTTTCTTTTTAAGAAGTTGGGAGGTGAATTTTTAATGAGAAATCTCCAAACTTCAAATGTAAGCAACTAATTAAAAATATTTTTAAAATATCATCTAAGTCAAACACATCTACCATCCAAGTTCAGCCGATGACTGACAGGTTTCAATCTTTGAAAATAATCTATAGAGAATCAGAATCATGATTCAACTGACCAAATTAGACTTTTCAAGTGAAAGCTTACTAATGCAGGGAAAGTATCATGGGATCTCGACCTGGTCAACATTTCCGTAGTTGATGTGGGTGTCACTTCAGCACACTTCAGCCTTCACGTGAGGACAACTTGAGTGTGGGCGACTCTTCTTCTTCTTTGTGCTCTAAGCCCGCATGCCTTTGAGGGAGACATCAAGCCACAGGTTCTCTGCTCTTTCTGTGCAGGTTTTATACAAGCAGAACTGGGAAGACACCAAGGATAAGTACCTGCTTCCTCCTGATGCCCCTGAACTTGTCCAGGCTGTCAAGAACACAGCCATGTTCAGTAAGGTAGGGGCCTCTGCTCTGTTGCTACTTCTGTCTTCTTGCGTCCTCCCATCACATCACATAGAGGGGTACCTGCAAACTCTGCCTAATCTAAAATATGGTTCCCCAGCCATTTTGTGAGTAGCCGTGAGGCGTGTGGGACTGCAGGGATCAGGCTGGCTAGGAGGAACTGAGGAAAATGTTCCTGGGCCTAATGGAGGAGGGTCTGAACAACTGGGGAAGAGTGCATGGGGAAAACAAAGATGTGCCTGAGGGGACTTCCCTGGCAGTCCTGTGGTTAAGGCTTCGCCTTCCAATGCAGCGGGTGAGGGTTCGATCCCTGATTGGGGAACTAAGATCCCACATGTCTCATGGCCAAAAGACCAAAAACATAAAACAGAAGCAATATTGCAACAAATTCAACAGAGATTTAAAAAACACTGTCCACATTCAAAAAAAAAAAATGCACCTGAAAACCAGTTCCGAGATCCACAAAGACCCGCAAATCGTACAGCCTGCACTATACATCGGACATGCCTGGCTCTCACTCTATTAAAGGTTTAAACACGGAAATTATGCTAAGTGCTTCCTGGCTCCTTATACTCTCCTTAGTACTAGTTGCAGAAGGCAGGTAAAGTCAAAGATGAAACACAATGAGACACATCTGCTCTGCAGTAAATAAGATATGTCAGAACAAGCCAGGTAAGCTATTGATAAATATGACTTAGATTGAATGGAATCTGTGGATTCCACTTACCTTTGCTCTCCCTTTGCCCTGGGTTCTATATGCCACTGACGGATGATTCAGAAGTATATATTTCAAGTCAGTGTGTTCTCACATTCTCATAACTTTCACTCTTCTCTGATTTAGAAACTATACACTGAAGACTGGGAAGCTGACAAAACTTTGTTTTATCCATATAACGATAGCCCGGAGCTGAGGAGGGTCGCCCAAGCCCAGAAAGCTCTCAGTGACGTAAGTGCAGTGCAGTGCGCACATTTGAGAGTGTGGGATCAGGACACCTTGAATCAGGACACACTTCTTCTAGCCAGAAGTTCATTGCAGCTCTTCATTTAAAAAGACTAAATGCTACTGGGACTTTCTTGGCAGTCCAGTGGTTAAGACTTTGTCTTCCAATGCAGGGGATACAGATTCAATCTCTGCTCAGGGAGCTAAGATCCTGTGTGCCTCATGGCCAACAACAACAACAACAAAAACAGAATCAATATTGCAATAAATTCAAAAAATACTTTTAAAAAGTAGTCCACATCAAAAAAATCTTTAAGAAAAAGGATCAAGTGCTACTATTGCAGAGGAATATATTTCCAATTCTAATTTATGATGTCTAATTTAAACTAGATTTTATCATTTATATTAGATATTATTTAGTCTCATGCTGTCTTCTTACTGGTGAGGAACCTGAGTCTAAGGTCACATTAGTAGTCTGAAGCAGAGCTCAGATCAAAAGCCTTGTCTTGTGATCCTAAGACCAATGTTCTTTCCACTAGAACATGTGTCCTTCCATCACCTTGGCTGGAGTTAAGTTTCTCTGTGACAATAGAGTGGCATTAAAAAAAAACTTTTTGGGATTGTAGCCACTTGCTGAATGTACTGAGTGAACAATGTTCTGAAGGATTTTGATTTGCTGTCCTAATTGTATGTCTGAACTGTGGTAGTCCCCTTATTCTGCACAGGGATCTCACTACATACTTGTCCAAACATCTTAGTGTGGTTACTTCACAAAGAGCGCCTCCCATAGAGCATATGTAGGGGATACTTTAGAGTTAGTTTAAAAAAAAATCAGCAGCCCTACTGGCCACAATTTAGTATCCTAGACCTTGAAAACTTTATTAGAGGAACTTAAAAGGAGTAATAGAATCCTTAGTGTTGAAAGCAGCAGCAGAGACCCCAACTTCAGCCTTGTTTTGAGTAGCCCTTGCTTTGAGGTACTTTATTTCTTGATCCCTTGATCTGCTAGAGGCCATATGGAAAATAATACTGTTCTAGTCTTCAGGGAAACTGTATTATAGAATGAGACGTTTATTCTCTTATATTCAATAGACCCTGAACCTCTTACATTCAGTATGGACTTAAGTCACTTGGCGTTTTGAGGCTCGTCAGGATTTACTTCCAGTGCAGCTTAGGATCCCATCTTGTCCTGATTATACCCATCTTGTCTAGTCACACATATGAATATGAGTTATACATACTCATTTGAAGGTATCTCCGACTTTTGAGGTCTATTCTTTTTAGTTGATATCACTTGATATCAACTAAGTTTAACAGGCATCTTTCTATCCTAGTTTTCACATAACTGAGGAAAAGATAACAGATATAACCCTATCCTTCTATAGGGTAAGCTAGAAGATAAGCATAACAAAATTTTAAAGCCATTAGTGGAAGTCATCAGTTTTAATGTGTGGGGATCTTCTGCTTCTCTTTTAAGATAAGCTTTTTGGCTTTGTACCTCATGAATGAACAATGTTGTGTGGCCTTTATCAAGTGATCAATAATTTTTTAATTAGGCCATTATGCATGCATACCTGGCAGGATGAAAAAGTACAACAAGAAATTTTCATCCTTTCTCCTGAGAATTTAAAATCAGACTGGTAAGATGAAAGTGATATATACTAACAACAAGAGAAAAATTTTTTAAAAAACCCACAAACTCTACAGCGTGATATTTGCTAAGACAGGAATATGGGAATAATGAGAGAAAGCTGTGTGGAGGTGGCGATCCAGAGGGAATACGTGGTGATGAAAAGTAAAGGCATTTTGTGGAGAGAGAGTGCTGGACAAAGGGACATACATGATGTGAGTCTGGAGTTTTAGGAGACAGAGAGTGATGCTGCTAGTGATAAACCATAATGGAAAAGAATGTATAGATGTGCATAACTGGGTAACTTTGCTATACAGCAGAATTTGGCACAACATTGTAAATCAACTATACTTTGATTAAAATAATTAAAAAAAAAAGAATGCTCTGGGTGCTGAGTTAGGCAGGCACTTGTAATAGGTAGCAGGACCTTGAAAATCAGACAAAGTAACTTTGATATGATGTCTCTCATTGCCTACCATATCATAAGATTTTGGAGAGGAAAATAACATGATAAAAGTAGAATCTGAAGAAATTTTGATGGGCCATATGGTGGATTGAGACTAGAAAACATCATGATTTATAGAATACTATTTTAGTAATATAGACAAACCGGGATGATGGAGACAAAGGAGAGGGAGAAAGGAATCTGAAGGTAATAAATGTTTTAAAGTGTTAATGACATTTAGATATTGGAGACAAAGGTGAGAAAGGAAATATCCATGAGTTTGTGACAAAGTCCTGGTAATCTAGGCAAACAGGAGCACAGGTGGTAACAATGCATTAGTGAAGAGAGAAAGAGTCGATATAATGGAAGAAACATTCAGATCAAGGCATTTGCATAGGTGTGAGATCAGTACAAGAGATTAATATTTGAGAGTCAAATAATTTTTAAAATGTGACAACTGCAGACATGAGAATATATGAGGGAGGCAGATGGTGGATGGCCAAGGGCAGAGTTCCGGAGGACACCTACTCTTAGGACACCTGGGTAGAGTCCAGGAGAAGACGGAACCAATGAGCAGAGAAATTGAAGGGGAACCTGGAAATACTATGTCATGTAAACCTAGGGAGAGGTTTCCAAGAAGGCATTTAATCACCAGATGTCTCCTCTTACCCATAAAAGGGAGAGATGAAGGGTCACTTCCATGCCACTCTAGTGCTATGGACTTTGAACAATCAGAGTTGACCGCATTTTTTTTTTTTTTATATATCTCAATAGAAGACATAATAAAGAGGGACATATAATAATGAAGTAGAGTCTTCCTTTTCTGCCTCAGAAAGACTTGGCAGTTGAGACATGGCTTTTATTTTTGTGCTAGACCAAGTATTAGGTTACCAGCATGCCTATTAATACTGTTGCCAGCACCACAAGCATCTAGGTATTAGGCACAGAGCCCCAAGCGAGCTGTTGTCCACCAAACCTGCCACTGGCTAAGCTTGTGGATTTTGAGCTAAGGGTTTGATTTCAGAGACTCCCTCTCCTTTTGTCCCTCCTAACCCAACTTACCATGTTTTTCTAATTACCTAAGTAGAGACAAAATACTTTGCAAAAACCAAGAGTCTTTAAGTTGATCCAGAGTACTGAATTCTAACTAGACAGAATTCTGAGCAAAGGCTCTTGAGAAACTAGGACTTCTGGATCTGAATTCTCAGAAAACTCTTGACAGGATGTCATACTTAATAAGCATTTCTCCTAGTAGAATGTTGCTTTATCCTTAAGGGCTTAGCCAGTCACAGAAAATACAGGTTGCCGTATGCCTAAAGTAAGTCCTCCCTTATTTAAAAGAAAGTAAGCCATGGAATTATTAATAATACAAATACATTTTAAAACCTGTCTTTTGTGTCCCAATTGATTTAATTTGTGAAAGCATTTGTTATAGGCATTAGGTAGATATTATTAGAATAAGATATAGTTAGATTATGGCTCAATGGGTAAAGAATTTGCCTGCAATGCAGGAGACACAGAAGACACAGGTTTGATCTCTGGGCCATGAAGGACCCCTAGAGAAGGAAATGGCAACCCACTCCAGTATTCTTGCCTAAAAAAAATCCCATGGACAGAGGAGCCTGGCATGCTATAGCCCATGGGGTCTCAAAGAGTTGGCCACAACTCTGTGACTAAGCATACACACAGACTTGGTTAAAGTATGAAGAAGATGATTGTGACTTTGGAGCTATATGACCTCTTTATTAAAAAAAAAAAAGATACAGCCACATGGAAGGAGAAATCACTTATAGAAGTCTCACGGCTTAGTAGAAAAATTGGGAGGATAATTTTCCTCTTCAAACCTCCCCAATGGCCTCAGTGTTTAAAACACACACTCAGAAGTCAATTATTGAACCCTTGCTCCAGTCAGGTACTAGACAGGGAACAGGGTTCCCAAATGAGAGGTGTGTTTCCTGCCATGCCAGAGCTCACTGTCCAAGGAGGGACAGACATATAAACAACCAGGTACAGTGTCATCTGATTTTTTTTTTTTTTTTAAAGGAGGTAAGGGTAGTGGAGTGAGATCCCAGGAGAAGGTCATCAAGACAAAGACTCAAGAGGGGAAATTGTGCCTGTCTTGGGACGTGGAGAATGAGTAGCAGCTGGCAGGCAGATGGGGGAGAGGGTGGAGTTGAGGCTTCCAGGGAAAGGGAACAGCATGTCTGAGATTCAGTGAAAGGTCTTCATGTGTCTGGGGATCAGTGAAAAGATCTTATTGTTGGAAGTAGGGGTCAAGACTGGTGGAAGAAAAAGAGGAGTCAGTAGTGAAGGGAAAAAAAAGAAGAGCAGGAGCCAAAGGGATGCATAATGAATAGACGTAGTGAGAGAGCTGTTGAAGCTGTAACCAAAAAAAGGGTAACTGATAGAGGGAAAATTCAGGGCTATCAAAGGGAGCAGCACCCTGAGTGCAGGGCTTGAGCTCTGCCAGGGGTGTTCCCTCCAAACCATGTAGCCGGTCAAAGAAGCAGGGATGAGGAAAGAGAGAAGTGTACAGCCTGTCTTTATGAAGCAGGAAGCTGAGAGGAGTATGGAGTTGGTTGGAGGCCTTTGGGGTTTTAGATGAGCCACTGGGAGTAGTGACGGACCAGAGGCACAAAATGGGATGTTCAAGCTTCAATAAGGGCAAAGTGGTGATTGGGTACTGTAAATGTAGAGTACTCGGCACAGAGCACCAAGCAAGTTGCTGTTCACAGGACACACCATGGGGCAGACACAAGTTTCAAGCTAATGGTTAGGGTTCAAGAGGCTGTCTCTCCCACCTCTGCAACCACCTTCTGGTATCCTCTTTAACCCTGCTTATCTGGAGGATGGCATGGCAACCCACTCGGAGAATCCCAATGGACAGAGGAGCCTGGTGGGCTGTAGTCCATGGGGTCGCAAAGAGTCAGACACGACTGAGCGACTAAGCAGCAGCAGCATGCTGTTATCCTGACAGAATCCGTAGAGTTGTGTGATTTTCCTCAGCAGCACTCAGTATCCTGGACATTAAGGACAACTGAGGTGTGTGGTTGACTTGATCCAGAGCGTGGAGAGTTTGTGAGCAGGTGTGATGTAAAGACAAGAGAATGAGAGTTGAGGATGCTGGTTAAGAGAATAATATTAGTTGTAAATCATGGTGTGGAGACGAATGGAAGGGGATGGAACTAAGGCCAATAGTCCTAGAGAAGGAAGACTCAAAAGAAATTGAAATCGCTAGTAAAGCTGAGAGTAAGGGCCTCTAACATCCAAAAGGATAAATTATGGTACACTCAAATGTAAGACTTCAAAAAAAAGGGGAAAACAGTCTTTTTTTTTTTTTTAATGCCAGTAAATGGAATGTGGGAAATAGATTCATGAGCATTTCTGTCTTTTATTTTGTCAGATTACCTACAAAAAAGGTCTCGCTGAACAGCAAACTCAATTCACATCTCTGCCAGATCCTCCAGATATAGAATTTGCCAAGAAAGTAACCAATCAAGTGAGCAAGGTAAGTAAATAGGGCTGAGACACTGTCTCCCTTGAAAACTTCTACTGAATAATCCAACCATCAGGGAAAGTAATTAAGATAAACCTAAAAACGCGACACAAACACTAGGAGTATTTTTGCCTATGTCCCTGAAAACTCTACAACACATCCATTAACACCATGGAACCATGTTAATAAATACTTGGTCATCTGGATGACTCAGTGATTGATAGACGGGAAAGTGTGTTTTGAGAACAGAATCCACATCCTGATGTCCTTTGACATTCTGACTTATGAGAAGGGTACTAACAGAGTAACCAAGTAACTGCAGATTTCCACAAAGACTGATTGTTTTAACTCAGCACAGACCCTGTAGAGTTTTATGCTCAGAATCAGACTTGGAAAAATGAGAATGTGCGAGGGGTCTCTCACAGGCAGCTTGGTTAGACAGCCCTGAGCAGTGCACCTCATAATTTCCTAGGCCTGGCAGACAGCGTAGTCTGTCTATATTTAGGCTGGTAAACTAGCTCTGAGGAATGCAGCCCTGACAGGGAATGCAGAGACAGATGTTCAACTGATGAATAGATCCATGCTAAATTCCTATTTTAATCTGGCCCAAATCAGGCCACTTTCTCTTGGGATACTACTGCTTTTAAATACTTTCCTTTGCCCTTTGTGGACTTGACTGTTAGTTTGGTTTGCTTGAGTTTTGGTTGGACCTCAAGACTTCTGTCTTGTTTAAGTATTTTGGGGGAAGGTACATCTTTAGTAAAGGAGAAGAAAGAAAATTATGGATGATGAAATGTATTCAGCAATATTTTTTAGTGTCTGATATTATAGATTACCTACTGGTGTGAACAAGGACTATTTGGGATAAAAGATCTAGTAAGTACAGTAAATTTTCACTGATAGGAATACCATGAGCCCGAAATTTTGCCCAGGCAGAGCTAAGCAGAAATTAACTTCAGAGCGAACTGTTGACAAAGAGTTGGCCTCTTGAAAGTGTTGATATTGTAAATAAGATTGGAGAGAATGACAACTTAATTCTTTTTTGGAAGAAAAATAAAAAATTGCTTTCAAGCAATTTTCTTTCTTTAGAAAGAAAAATCTATTTTAAATTTTTATTAAAGGCATATTTTAAAAGATATCTTACTAATGCAGCATTCTTCTACCTCATTTGAGAATACAGAGTGAGTACTTAAAGATTATTTTTAAAAATCTATTTTGAACTCCTCTATAACCAGTCTTTCTGCTAATGTAGGCTTGCCAGTTAGTCTAAAGCTGCACTCTTTTTTTTTCACTTTTAAATTAATTTTTATTTTTTTGTTTTGCTTTACAATACTGTATTCATTTTGCTATACATCGACATGAATCAGCCACGAGTGTACATGAACTCCCAATCCCAACCCCCACCTCCCCCCTCCC
>SJXQ01010140.1:268926-280685 GCA_006408695.1 Aepyceros melampus | reverse complement strand
ATATTGTAAAGCAAAACAAACTAAAAAATAAAAATTAATTAAAGAAAAAAAATAAATTTTTTTTACAGAAAAATAAAAAAAGAGAAGAATGGCTGGTTGGTATGGAGGACAAACAGATACTTTTGAGATACTGGTAATATTTCATTTCTTAACTTGATTACTTGCTGCATTTACTTTGTAAAAATACTTCAGCTAGTATGATTTTGATTTGAACATTTTCTCCATGTCTTTCTTTAATAAGAAATTTATTTAAAAAATAAATACATATTTGGTTTTGTCTCTTTTGATCTTAAAATGGAATCAGACTATACATATTTTTATAATATTTGCTTTTTCATTTAGCACTTTTATTTTGCATTTATATGTTATGTGTTTATTTTATATGTGCAACTATAGTTCAGAACACTATATGATCATAACTGTGATTTAGAAGAATCACTCCTGGTGTTGTATACTGAATGAATTTGAGAAGGAAAAAGCAGTGGCAGGGAGAGAAGTTAGGAGCTGTCAACATTTTGGAGAAATTAGAGTGGCCAGATCAAAGGCAAAGGAAATAACCATGATAATGGGGCCTGAAATTTAAGAAATGTTCTTCTGGCATCCCTATAAGATCTGGTGACTAAATGAATATTGGCAGTATCAGAAAGTAAAGGTATAATGTAAATTCCAAGTTTCTTTTTACGTGCACAATAGGCTGGTATTCCATCCACTGGGGTTTTCCAACCCTGGCTACACATTAGAATCAATTAAAGGGCTTAAAAAAATAATACTGTGCTTTCCCCTTCAACAAATATCAATTAAATTGGATTATCTAAGAATGGGGACCATATTTTGGTGCCTTTTTAAACTTTGATGGTGGGGTGTCAGCCCCCCTGGTGCTGGGGCCTGAATCATGGAGTTTAATGAGTTCATGGTCAGGACTCAGAGAAGCTAAGAAGGAGCCAGCAGGGCCATGAGCCATGTGGGCACTGTGACCCAGCTGCTGCCCCACCCCCTCCAGGGGACCCTGCATTCAAGCAACACTGTGAGATGAACACTGCCTCTTGTTCTGCACCAAGCTTCCAGCTATAAAAAGAAAAGGTGGCTCCTGCTTCACCTCCACCTTCTACATCCTTCCTAATGCCTCTTGCAACACAGACTAATCCAGAACTATGCAGAGAAGGGAATTCTGAGAAATGTAGTTGTGTTCTAGCTATGTCAATGCAGTGCAGATATATCTGCATGTCCATTGGTTTTGTTGTTCAATCGACTCTTTGATACCCCATGGACTGCAGCACCCTTGTCCTTCACCTTCTCTTGGAATTTGCTTAAACTCATATCCACTGAGTCAATGATGCCATCCAACCATCTCATCCTCTGCTGTCCCCTTCTCCTCCTGCCTTCAATCTTTCTTAGCATCAGGGTTTATTCTAATAAGTCAGCTCTTTGCATCAGTGGCCACAGTATTGGAGCTTCATCATCAGTCCTTCTAATGAATATTCAGGGTTGATTTCCTTTAGGATTAACTGGTTTGATCCCCTTAGTCATGAGACATTAACAGTGGTCTTGTGAACAAGTGAAGACAAATATATGTATTGTACTAAAGAGGAAGTACATCACGGCTCCAAAAAGTCATGCGACTGCCAAGATCCAGGTAATGAGAGGAGAGAGGAGCCGAGGCCAAGCACACACCTCCTGATTCCTGACCCTGTCAGCCTCCAATGCTTCTGCTGCCTGTAGAGATAGGAGTCATGTCAAGATTATATTGCTCCCAAGTCATATGTATGTAGATTTGATATATGATTTTTTTCTGATCTTCCATAGATGAAATTCATGCTGAAATCATTCAGCCTTTTGCTCCAATAAATCCAGGAGGACTAAATAATGAAGTGGTCCTCAAAGAGGAAACACAAAGCTTTGAAAGAATTATCTAAAATTTAAAACACTTGATTTTGCTTTCCTCTATTCCCTTTTCCTCCTTTCTCAGATTTTCTTCTCTGATAATTGCAAGGAGAGGGAGACCTATTTCAGGAATAGTTTGTATTGCCTGAGTGAACTGTTTTCTGGATTGAGTTCTGGGACTCAGTCTCCCCAGCACTGACTCATTTCACTGCTGCTGGAAAACAAGGTACTATTACTTCCAGAGGTCAAAGTCCCCTACTTCTCTAGAGATTGCATTGCAAGTAGAAGCTAGAAAGGAGGGGTTGAGAGTAGTGGGTATATTTAACAAGTTAATCCTCAGTAATTGAGAGCTAAAGCTGCACAGATGGTCTAATAAGAATTCATTTTCATTGTTGAAAAATGGTAACATCCAAGGCATAAGTGAGCAAGTGAGGCTTAATTTGATATCAGTTACTGATATTTGGTGGAAAGTAAAATAAAAATCATTTAACTTCTCTTTAGCTCTGCTTCCTTTCATATAAAATGAGACTAATTTTTTTGCCTACTACTTCCTGCAAAGATATAAACAGAAAATTAATAGTAATATTTCAGTTTGGTGGAAATGACAAGCTATGACTCTGTAAATGCTATCTTATATTCAATCTTGGCTTCCAATCAAGATTTCTGATTCTGATGAAATATCCTCAAAGCATTGAAAATCAACTGTAATCTCAACTCCAGCAATCTCACTTACTACAACCACTTCAAATCACTTTTTATTTCTTTTTAGCTTTATAATCAATACTCATGAAAAAAGCAGCCCATTAAATGATACTCTTTTCCAAGTTTTTAAAAATTAGCATTTTGGTTTGTCTTATATCTAATTCACCCTATAAGAACTCTGCTTTCTGGAAAAGCTCTAGCATGGTGACTAAAACATAGAGTATTTTATAAATATTAGTTTTCTTTTCTCTTCATCAATCTGAAATATATATCTGTACTTTTCTCTAGAATCTTCATTTTATCCCAGGTGAACTCATAGAGGTTTTTTGTTTTGTTTTGTTTTTAGGTTCAGTTCAGTTCAGTTCAGTCACTCAGTCATGTCCGACTCTTTGCGACCCCATGAATCGCAGCACACCAGGCCTCCCTGTCCATCACCAACTCCCGGAGTTCACTCGGACTCACGTCCATCGAGTCCGTGATGCCATCCAGCCATCTCATCCTCTGTTGTCCCCTTCTCCTCCTGCCCCCAATCCCTCCCAGCATCAGGGTCTTTTCCAATGAGCTAACTTTGGAAGCATCATATTGTTAAAACTAAGCTTTGTCCTAATTTCATAATTGAAGAGTTATCAACATTTGTTTATTTTATTTTTATTTTGTGGATGGATTTGAGGAACTGATATATTAGTGTTCAGCAAGAGACATCAAGAAAGAGAAATACTTTATGCTCGCTTATTTTGGGGATGTATTTTCAAAGAGTTATGTTCTCTCATTCTAATGCTTCTGAAAATTTATGTTTTGTTTTTAGGTTCAGTTCAGTTCAGTTCAGTCACTCAGTCATGTCCGACTCTTTGCGACCCCATGAATCGCAGCACACCAGGCCTCCCTGTCCATCACCAACTCCCGGAGTTCACTCGGACTCACGTCCATCGAGTCCGTGATGCCATCCAGCCATCTCATCCTCTGTTGTCCCCTTCTCCTCCTGCCCCCAATCCCTCCCAGCTCAGGGTCTTTTCCAATGAGCTAACTTTGGAAGCATCATATTGTTAAAACTAAGCTTTGTCCTAATTTCATAATTGAAGAGTTATCAACATTTGTTTATTTTATTTTTATTTTGTGGATGGATTTGAGGAACTGATATATTAGTGTTCAGCAAGAGACATCAAGAAAGAGAAATACTTTATGCTCGCTTATTTTGGGGATGTATTTTCAAAGAGTTATGTTCTCTCATTCTAATGCTTCTGAAAATTTGATCGAAGATTTTGTTCTGGATCCAACTTTTCAGAGACAAAGTGTCCATCTTTGTTGTTCCCCTCACTCCCCTCATTTGGTAGATACATCTGGTTCTCAGTGTCAAGGGTACAGGAGTCTTATGAAAGGTCAAATGTGTTTGCATACTCCTTCTCAGTATGTGGATACAAAACCAAACACTTCACTAGCTACCTTAGGACCCATCTCACTGTCTAGAGAAGCAACCTAACTTTTCCACACTTTTGTTTCTGATTTGGACAAAAACATATTCTTCCTAAGGAAGGGAGGAAAGGAAGCTAAAGCATCGGGATGTGTTGGGGACTTGCATCATTAAAATAGATGATCCGGGTCAGGGGTGAGAGAAAGACAAACAGATTAATTTTTAAGCATGGGATTCTCTGGCCTGGTGAGCAAACAATTCTATCATCAGCTTTTTATTAAAACAAACAAACAAGAAACTTCTTCCTCATTTGGTAGAAATGGCAGAACTAGAGAAAACCTGAAGAAGTTTCAGAGGGATTAAAGGTGCAGTGAAACCAAGGGGGATGTGAGCAGGCAGAGAAAGGTATATCTCCCATGTATAACTGTATCTGAGCTGGATAGTATAATGTGGTCTTTGGGAGATGCATGCTGAGGGACCATTACAAGGGAAGGACAACCATAGATAGAAGAGCAGGGATTCAGAAAGAGAAAGCAATGTCATCTTAGTTTTGGAAGAGACATTGAGCAGAGAAAGCTGACCAGGTTTGGTGAGTGTGGACCTTTTAGTTACTTTATCTCTAGATCTTGTTTATTCTACAGATTAACTCCCATTTTGTAGTTAAACACTGGGTCGGGCTCCAACATGCAAAACAATGTTTGTTTCCCTCTTTCTATAACTTAACCAGTTCTCCCTAACTTTTTTCATAAACACCATGAGGCCAGGGCTTTGTCTCTCTTGTTCTCAGTAACATGGCTGGCACGTAGAAGAGTGACATCCCTCACTAATATCCACTGGATAACTTCATGGGATCACAAACCTCCCTTCCAGTTACCCACACAAAGCTAAGGAATGGTCTCTGATGTGTGTCATTGATCAACATTTTCCTGAACATTCCTGCTTCCTACGCCCTCCCCTCCCATGGTTTCAAATGCCTTTACTATCTCGGGCATGCTAAGTTGCTTAAGTCATGTCTGACTCTTTCGGACCCTATGTACTGTGGCCTGCCAGGCTCCTCTATCCATGGAGATTCTCCAGGTAAGAATACTGAAGTGGATTGCCATGCTCTCCTCCAGGGGATCTTCCTAACCCAGAGATGGAACCCATGTCTTTTATGTCTCTTGCACTGGCAGGAGGGTTCTTTACCACTAGCACCACCTGGGAAGATCCTTTACTACCTCACCTTTGGGCTGGGCTGTCCTTAGCTTTTCAGTCATGTGTGACTCTTTGTGACCCCATGGACTGTAGCCTGTCAAGCTCCTCTGTCTATGAAGATTCTCTAGGCAGGAATACTGGAGTAGGTTGCTATGCCCTCCTCCAGGGGATCCTCCCAAACCAGGAGTCGAACCTAGGTCTCTTACACTGAAAGTTAATCACACAGTCATGTCCGACTCTTTGTGATTCTATGAACTGCAGCCTGTCCTGCTCCTCTGTCCATGGAATTCTCCAGGCAAGAGTACTGGAGTGGGTTGCTGTGTCTTTCTCCAGGGGATCTTCCTGGCTGGGGATCAAATCCAGGTCTCCCATACTGCAAGCAGATTCTTTACCAGCTGAGGCACAAGGGAAACCCCTCTTAAACTGAAGGCAGATTCTTTACATCTGAGCCATCGATTATTGCTATAGTTTTTTTAGCTATTCCTCCTCCTTCTGGTCTTTTCAAGCAAATTGATTTTTTTTTTTTTTTGCAAATTGATGTTTTATTGCCTTAGTAATTTTTTCTAAGGACTGTTTAAATCATAGTACTTTTTTGCACAAAGAATGACTCCTCATCACTTATTTCTTATCATCTAAAACTGATTTAACCACTTAATTGGGCTGAATTCCCTCATTTACTGGGGGAATTAAATGAGATCATCTACAAAAACCTAACTCTGTGTTAACACCCACATAGTTCTATTTCTCTTTACGATTTTTTTGTTTGTTTTTCAGAAGGAGGGGGTTTGGGACCCTTGAAAGTATCTGGTTGATCATCTTGAGTGAGAGAATTGGGGCACATTGTCTGATGCATTTCTCTGTGAAAAGGCCTGGGTCACTGGGGAATAAGAGAACAGATGCAGAAGCATCTGTGGTTTTGACCCAGTAGCCCCTGCTAGAAGAGCACAGGAAGCTCCCCAGGGCAGTGGTGGCCCTATGGAGGTGGCAGATGGCACTCACAGGCGTGGGTGTCAACAAGCATCTGAGGAAAACCAGCCTGCTTTAGCCTCTGGCTGAGAAAGGATACAGTTAGCCACTATTTAATTAACAAGACACAGAATTTGAGCATTGCATTATAATTTTGAATAGCTATAACTTGCCTTTTATAAATAGGGAGTAAGTAGTCTTCATTCATCCCTATGGAATTGGCTAAATAATTTTTGTTAAATTACAGAAAAGTGTAAACAAGAATATGAAATAGGTAAAGTTTTCTGTGATATATATTTGAGCTAAATTTGATAGAGCCATGCTAATGCCATGCCACACAGTTTCCAATGAAGGAAAAAGAACACAGGGACTTCCCTGGCAGTCCAGTGTCTAATACTCCACACTCCCAAAGCAGGAGGCCCAGGTTCAATCCCTGGTCTGGGAGCTAAGCGTCCATATGCCACAGCTAAAGATCCCACATGCCACAGCTAAAGATCCACATGCCACAACGAAGATAGACAATCTCACCAACTGCAACTAGAGACTATGCACAACCAAATAAATATATAAATACACCAAAGAGAGAGAGAGAAAGAAAGAGAGGGCACAGTGGAATTTAGACTCAAAAGGACACTATATGGTTCATCTTGAAGAATTACCCACTCAAAATGGGAGACTGAGTAGCCAATCTTTCAGTTTCTATATTACAGTGGTCCTCAAAACCCCTCATTTGGGGGGGGGGTTTCATCTTGAGGTTCCTAAAGCTAATTTCATCTGGGGAACTGGGATTCAGAAACCAAACATGCTTGGCCTCCAACCAGCAGCACTATATTTCTGTGAATTGCTTTCCCTGAATCATCTGTATGAAGTGTCTGTCCCAGCTCGACTGAACTTCTCACGGAACCCTCTGTCTCCTTAAGCCGAAACAGCAGACTGAATATAAAGATGATTCAGCAGTGGAACCATGGGATAGAGGGTCAGAAAGAAACCTCACTGACCTGGTAGGTGGCCAAACATCAACTCTAAACTAGCATCGTCATCTTGTGCAAGTCAATTGTCCCCCATAAGTCTCAAGTTCCTCACTTGTCAAATGTGGACATTAGTCCAGATAGTCACCGATCTTAAGGGTTGCATGACAACGTACAGACAAGTTCTTTATACCCTTTAAAGTAGAGACATGGCTCTGAGCAGTTATTCCATCTGTGTTGTTCACTGATTTCAAGTATTTCTCCAGGGAAGAAGCCTCAGCTTCTCATTTTGTCCTCCCTGACACATCTTTCATTCTATAGGTGCTGTGGGGCAGAGAGCAGAAATTATATAACTAAACTGTCATACACATCCAGACTGCTGCTAAAATCTAAGTTTGGTGTCCTCTCATCTCTTAATTCCCCACAAAGCTTGCTGCAGTCAGTTGCCACAGCTGACCACTGAAAAGCCTTATTTTGAGAACACATGGCTAATTGGAAATGCTTTGAAAGTAGGACTATTAAGCTGTAGAGAGATTTAGAAAAGACAGAGATTTCTGATGCAGGACTTGGTGCCAGACACACAGCAGATACTCTTTTTCGTTGAGAGCCTTAGATAGTTTGCTTTATTTGGTCACTTGTATACAGCTGCTCAGCTTCCCATGGGGCTCAGTGGTAAAGAATCCATCTGCCAATGCAGGAGACGCAAGTTTGATCCCTGGGTCAGGAAGATGCACTGGAGAAGGAAATGGCAATCCATGCCAATATTCTTACCTGGAGAATCCCATGGACAGAGGAGCCTGGCAGGCTATCATCCATGGGGTCGCAAGAGTCAGACACGATTGAGCAACTAAAAAACAACAAACAAACAAAATGCAGCTGCTCAGGATACAATTCTCTTTAGAGGTAAACACAGCAGAAGGATTTAGTATAATCTTCAGAAAACAGCCTTGAGACAAAACCTCAGGAGATTATGTCAGTTTTTGCCTCTTAATAATTGAGCAACATTATGATCATCCCTTGTTATCTAAGGGCATTGGTTTAAGGACTTCTACAGATACCAAATCCGCTGATGCTTGAGTTTCTCATGTAAAGTGGAGTAATACAGTTGGCCCCCCACACCCGCAGATTCAATCAAAGGCAAATGTGTTGAATCCACAGATTCAGAACTGCAGACAAGGAGGGCTAACTGTATATAATTTGTCATGTTTGTACCCTACCTATTTTTAACCCATATAACATTTTTAAGTGCACTACTGTTGACTATAAGCACAAGGTTGGGCAGCTGATCTCTAGAACTTATTCTTCTTGCTTAAGAAAGAAAGCTTTCTTTCTTTCCAATCAATTTTTTCATCAATTAGTAACTTCTCATTTCTCCTTTACTTCAGTTGGAATGGCAACCACCATTCCACTCTTTGATTCCATAAATTTAACTATTCTTGAAATCTCATATAAATGGAAAAAGGCAGAATTTATCCTTCTGCTATTGGCTTATTTCACTTAACAAAATGTCTTCCAGCTTCATCCACATTGGTACATGTTGCAGAATTTCTTCCTTTTTAAAGACAGGCTAATATTCATTGTATGTATATACTACATTTTCTTCATCCATTTACCCTCTGATGGATATTTGGATTGTTTCCATATCTTGGGAGAATCCCAGGGACAGGGGAGCCCGGTGGGCTGCCATCTATGGGGTCGTACAGAGTCTGACACGACTGAAGCGACTTAGCAGCAGCAGCAGCAGCATATCTTGGCTATTGTGATTAGTGCTGCAATGAACATAAAAGTGCTATTAACGCTTCACAATCCTGATTTCAGGTTTTTTGATAAACACGCAGAAGTGAGGTTTCTCTTTTATGTGGTTGGTAGTTCTATTTTTAACGTTTTGAAGAAATTGTGTACTCCTTTTCAAAGGAGCTACACAATTTTTCTTCCTCATCAACAGACCCATAGTTGACCTTTGAACAACATGGGGTGGGGACCCACTCTCATTGAAAATCTACCTGTAACTTTACAGGTGGCCTTCCTATCTGTGGTTCACATCCATGGATTTAACCAACCTCAGATCATGTACTACTGTAGTATGTATTTATTGAGAAAAAAAATCATGTATTAGGGCACCTATGCAGTTCAAATTACTGCTGTTCCTGGATTAACTGCACCCTGTATGTTAAAGGCTATTATATTCACTTGGTTCAAAAGTTCTTTGCCTTTGCTGCCCCATGATCAAGGTCAGGAGTGGTGGCCGGGAGGAGCTACTCCACATCCAAGGTAAGGAGCAGCGGCTGCACTTTCCTGGAGCAGTAATGAAGAGATACCTCACGTCTAAGGTAAGAGAAACCCAAGTAAGATGGTAGGCACTGAGAGAGGGCATCAGAGGGCAGACAGATTGAAACCACAAGCACAGACAACTAGCCAATTTGATCACATGGACCACAGCCTTGTCTAACTCAATGAAACTAAGCCATGCTGTGTGGGGCCACAAAGATGGATGGGTCATGGTGGAAAGGTCTGACAGAACGTGGTCAACTGGAGAAGGGAATGGCAAACCACTTCAGTATTCTTGCTTTGAGGACCCCATGAACAGTATGAAAAACAAAAAGATAGGACACTGAAAGATGAACTCCCAAGGTCGGTAGGTGCCCAATATGCTATCGGAGATCAGTGGAGAAATAACTCCAGAAATAATGAAGAGATGGAGCCAAAAACAAAAACAACACCCAGTTGTGTATGGGTCTGGTGATAGAAGCAAGGTTTGATGCTATAAATAGCAATATTGCATAGGAACCTGGAATGTTAGGTCCACGAATCAGCAAGCTGGAAGTGGTCAAACAGGAGATGACAAGAGTGAACATCAACATTCTAGGAATCAACAAACTAAGATGGACTGGAATGGGTGAATTTAACTCAGATGACCATTATATCCACTACTTGGGGCAGGAATCCCTTAGAAGAAATGGAGTAGCCATCATAGTCAACAAAAGAGTCTGAAATGCAGTACTTGGACACAATCTCAAAGACGACAGAATGATCACTGTTCATTTCCAAGGCAAACCATTCAATATCACAGTAATCCAAGTTTATGCCCTGATCAATAATGCTGAAGAAGCTGAAGCTGAACAGTTCTATGAAGACCTACAAGACCTTCTAGAACTATACCCCCCAAAAGATGTCCTTTTCATTGTCAGGGATTGGAATGCAAAAGTAGGAAGTCAAGAAACACTTGGAGTAACAGGCAAATTTGACTTTGGAGTACAGAATGAGGCAGAGCAAAGGCTAATAGAGTTTTGCCAAGAGAGCACACTGGTCATAGCAAACACCCTCTTCTAACAACACAAGAGAAGACTCTACACATGGACATCACCAGATGGTCAAATTCGAAATCAGATTGATTATATTCTTTGCAGCCAAAGATGGACAAGCTCTATACAGTCAGCAAAAACAAGACCAGGAGCTGACTGTGGCTCAGATCATGAACTTCTTATTGCTAAATTCAGACTTAAATTGAAGAAAGTGGGGAAAACCACTAGACCATTCAAGTGTGACCTAAATCAAATCCGTTATGATTATACAGTGGAAATGAGAGATAGATTTAAGGGACTAGATCTGATAGACAGATGCCTGATGCACTATGGACGGAGGTTTGTGAGATTGTACAGGAGACAGGGATCAATATCATCCCCATGGAAAAGAAATGCAAAAAAGCAAAATGGCTGTCTGAGGAGGCTTTACATATAGCTGTGAAAAGAAGATAAGTGAAAAACAAAGGAGAAAAAGAAAGATATATCCATTTGAATGCAGAGTTCCAAAGAAGAGCAATGAGAAATAAGAAAGCCTTCTTTGGTGATCAGTGCAAAGAAATAGAGTAAAATAGTAGAATGGGAAAGACTAGAGATCTCTTCAAGGAAATTAGAGATACCAAGGGAATATTTCATGCAAAGATGGGCTCAGTAAAGGAAAGAAATAGTAGGGTCCTAACAGAAGGAGAAGATATTAAGAAGAGGTGGCAAGAATACACAGATCCAGATAATCACGGTGGTGTGATCACTCTTGGAATGTGAAGTCAGGTGGGCCTTAGAAAGCATCACTATGAACAAAGCTAGTGGAGGTGATGGAATTCCAGTTGAGCTACTTCAATTCCTAAAAGATGATGCTGTGAAAGTGCTGCACTCAATATGCCAGCAAATTTGGAAAACTCAGCAGTGGCCACAGGACTGGAAAAGGTCAGTTTTCGTTCCAATTCCAAAGAAAGGTAATGCCAAAGAATGCACAAACTACCACACAATTGCACTCATCTCACATGCTAGTAAAGTAATGCTCAAAATTCTCCAAGCCAGGCTTTAGCAGTACATGAACCATGAACTTCCAGATATTCAAGCTGGTTTTAGAAAAGGCAGAGGAACCAGAGATCAAATTGCCAACATCTGCTGGACTGTGGAAAAAGCAAGAGAGTTCCAGAAAAACATCTATTTCTGCTTTATTGACTATGCCAAAGCCTTTGACTGTGTGGATCACAATAAACTGTGGAAAATTCTGAAAGAGATGGGAATACCACACCACCTGACCTGCCTCTTCAGAAACCTATATGCAAGTCAGGAAGCAACATTTAGAACCAGTCTGTTTTTCCATGTCCAGTTCTA
>SJXQ01010140.1:223168-265017 GCA_006408695.1 Aepyceros melampus | reverse complement strand
GACTCTTTTGTTGACCATGATGGCTACTCCATTTCTTCTGGGGGATTCCTGAACAGTATGAAAAGGCAAAATGATAGGATACCAAAAGAGAAACTCCCCAGGTCATTAGGTGCCCAATATGCTACTGGAGATCAGTGGAGAAATAACTCCAGACAGAATGAAGGGATGGAGCCAAAGCAAAAACAATACCCAGTTATGGATGTGACTGGTGATAGAAGCAAGATCCGATGCTGTAAAGAGCAGTATTGCATAGGAACCTGGAATGTCAGGTCCATGAATCAAGGCAAATTGGAAGTGGTCAAACAAGAGATGGCAAGGGTGAACGTCGACATTCTAGCAATCAGCGAACTAAAATGGATTGGATACCCCACAGATACCAAATATATAAATAAAATGATGCAGTATTTTCAATAAACAGTGCACATTCCCCCAAATACTTTTAAAATCATCTCTAGATTACTTATAATACCTAATATAATGTAAATGCTACAAGTATTAAAATGAAGATTTTAATCGCTCAGCTGGGTCGATTCTCTGCGACCCCATGGACTGTAGCCCACCAGGCTCCTCTATCCATGGGATTCTCCAGGCAGGAATACTGGAGTGGGTTGCCGTGCCCTCACCAAGGGGATTTTCCCTGACCCAGAGCTCGAACCTGAGCCTCATGCATTGCAGGTGGATCTTTATCATCTGAGTCACCAGGGAAGCCCAAAATGATACACAAATAGTTGTAAATACAAGGGAAATGTTGTATAAAAAGTTGCTGGCACATAGCAAATGCAAGTTTGTTTTTTAGAACTTTCTGGAATATTTTCCCCAGTTTTTTCCATCTGTAGTTGGTTGAATAAGCAGATTTGGAACACTTGGACAGGGAGAGGTGACTTGATCTTAGAACTTACTGAATCTAATGAAATTGGCCAATGGCTGATAAACCACTTAACAAGTGTGGGAACAAATTCATCTATGCAGGCTGCACTCTCTGCTCTCTGGAAATTTGATCTAAGTGATCAGATTATATACATATGGGCTTCCCTGGTGGCTCAGCTGGTAACGAATCCGCCTGCAGTGCAGGAGACCCCAGTTCAATTCCTGGGTCAGGAAGATCCCCTGGGGAGAAGGGATAGGCTCCCCAGTCCACTATTCTTAGGCTTCCCCGGTGGCTCAGCTGGTAAAGAATCCACCTGCAATGCAGGAGACCTGGGTTTGATCCCTGGGTTGGGAAGTTCCCCTGGAGGAAGATGTGGCAACCCACTCCAGTATTCTTGCCTGGAGAATCCCCATGGACAGAGGAGTTTGATGGGCTGCAGTCCATTCAGTTGCAAAGAGTCGGACACAGCTGAGCACCTAAGCAAACACACAGAGCATTTATATATCTCAGCCAAACTTTGTCACTAGCTTCACCATAAAAAGAAATGCAAGAAGGCAAAGTGGTTGTCTGAGGAGGCCCTAAAAATAACGGAAGCAGAAGAGATTATGAAGAAGTGGCAAGAATACACAGAAAAACTATACAAAAAAGGTATTAATGGCCCAGATAACTATGACGGTATGGTCACTTACCTAGACCCAGACATCCTGGAGTGTGAAGTCAAGTGGGCCTTAGGAAGCGTCACTATGAACAAAGCTAGTGGAGGTGATGGAATTCCAGCTAAGCTGTTTAAAATCTTTAAAGATGATGCAGCTGAAGTACTGCACTCAGTATGCAACAAATTTGGAAAACTCAGCAGTAGCAACAGGACTGGAAAAGGTCAGTTTTCATTCCAACCCCAGAGAAGGGCAGTGCCAAAGAATGTTCAAACTGCCATAAAATTATGCTCATTTCACATGTTAGTAAGGTTATGCTCAAAAATCCTTCAAGTTAGACTTTAGCAGTATGTGAACTGAGAACTTCCAGATGTACAAGCTAGATTTAGAAAAGGCAGAGGAACCAGAAATTGCCAACATCCGTTGGCTCATAGAAAAAGCAAGGGGATTACAGAGAAACATCTGCTTCATCAACTATGCTAAAGCCTTTGACTATGTGGATCATAACAAACTGTGGAAAATTCTGAAAGAGATAAAAGTATCAGACCACCTTACCTGTCTCCTGAGAAACCTGTCTGCAGATCAAGAAGCAACATGGAGCAAAGGACGTGGAACAAAGGACTGGTTCAAAATTGGGAAAGGAGTATACCAATGCTGTATATTGTCACCCCACTGATTTAACTTACACACAGAGTACATCATGTGAAATGCCAGACTGGATGAATCACAAGCTAGAGTCGAGGATGCCGGGAGAAAAATCAATAACCTCAGATTTGCAGATGGTACCACTTTAATGGCAGAAAGTGAAGAGGAACTAAAGAGCCTCTTGATAAGAGTGAAAAAAGGGGTGAGAAAACTGGCCTAAAACTTAACATTCAGAAAACGAAGATCATAGCCTCCATTCCTGTCAACTCATCGCAAATAGATGGAGAAAAAGTGGAAACAGTGACAAACTTTATTTTCTTTGGCTCCAGAATCACTGCAGATGGTGACTGTAGCCATGAAATTAAAAGATGTTTGTTCCTTGGAAGGAAAGCTATGTCAAACCTAGATAGCGTCTTTAAAAGCAGAGACATCACTTTGCCAACAAAGGTCCATAGAGTCAAAGCTACAGTTTCTCCAGTAGTCGTGTACAGATGTGAGAGTTGGACCATAAAGAAGGTTGAGCGCTGAAGAATTGATGCTTTTAGACTGTGGTGCTGGGGAAGACTCTTGAGAGTCCCTTGGACTGCAAGGAGATCCAACCAGTCCATCCTAAAGGAAATCAACCCTGAATATTCATTGAGATGACTGCTGCTGAAACTGAGGCTCTGATACTTTGGTCACCTGATGTGAGGAGGTGACTGACTGAAAAGACCCTGATGCTGGGAAAGACTGAGGGCAGGAGGAGAAGGGAGCAACAGAGGATGAGATGTTCGAGTTCATGGCAACCCACTCCAGTGTTCTTACCTGGAGAATCCCATGGACAGAGAAGGTTGAGCGCTGAAGAATTATGCTTTTAGACTGTGGTGCTGGGGAAGACTCTTGAGAGTCCCTTGGACTGCAAGGAGATCCAACCAGTCCATCCTAAAGGAAATCAACCCTGAATATTCATTGAGATGACTGCTGCTGAAACTGAGGCTCTGATACTTTGGTCACCTGATGTGAGGAGGTGACTGACTGAAAAGACCCTGATGCTGGGAAAGACTGAGGGCAGGAGGAGAAGGGAGCAACAGAGGATGAGATGTTCGAGTTCATGGCAACCCACTCCAGTGTTCTTACCTGGAGAATCCCATGGACAGAGGAGCCTGGTGGGCTACAGCCCAAGGGGTTGCAAAGAGTTGGACACGACTGAAGCAGTTGAGAGAGAGACCATCCTTGAAGCTTTCTGAACCCCATTATTTATAGGTTTCTATAGAGATTTTATTACACAGGCAGGATTATTAAATAATTGGCCATTGGTAATTGAACTAAATCTCCAGCCCGTCTCCTCTTGCCAGAGGTCCGGGGTTGGGCTGCAAACCCTCTCATCATGCCTTGGTCTTTCTGGGGACCAGCTCCATCCATACGCTGTGCAGGGCTTCCCCCACCAACCAATCTGCTCAGTAGCTCACAAAGGAGATTCCAAAGGTTCTAGGAGCTGTTCCAAGAACCAGGGACAGAGACCAGGTATTCATCTTTTACTTTGCCACACCTGTGTAACAGGAGACATTCAAGTGGCAGCTTCTGATATTTCCTAGAGCAGCAGTTCTAAAAGTGTGGTCCACGGGGCAGCAGCTCCTGGACATCTGAGCACGTGTTAGAAACTTACACTCTCAGGACACATCCTAGGCCTGCTGGATCCAAGGCTCTGGATGTGGCCAGAAGGGTGTTTAAGCTAACGAGAGATTCAGATGTACACTCGAGTCTGAGAACCCCTGAGCACGGGAAGGTGCTGGGTCAGAGGACAGGGTGTGGGCCTGCGTAGGGGGACGAGAGTATTGCCTCCAGGTGTGTCGGGGACAGCAGGTGAGGACCACGTTTCACGTACAGACAAGCTGTGGGTGGGCTCTGCGGATCAGAGGACCAGGGGAGATGTCGGTACAAGAGGGAGGCAGTGGAGCTGGAGGACAAGGCTGGGAGGTCTCCAGTTTAGCGAGAGAAGAGCAGGCTTTTAATCTGGGAGCAGCGTGAGCATGTGTGAGTGTGAGTGTGTGTATGTGTGTGTGTGTGTGTGTGTGTGTGTGTGTGTAAGGCTGGAGGACAAGGCTGGGAGGTGTCCAGTTTAATGAGAGAAGAGCTGGCTTTTAATCTGGGAGTGTCATGAGTGTGTGTGTGTGTGTGTGTGTGTGTGTAAAGGAAATATAGGTGGTATCAGTTAAACAGTGGACTCGGAGCAAGGCATAGGAGTGGGAATCAGGGGCTTACAAGACTGATCCCTTGACTACACAGAGACCACAGACCCCTGGAGAAGGGGTTTCAGGAAGCCTGCTCTGAATGCATGTTGATGGATTGTGTATCTCTTAGACAGCCAGCTCCATGAGCCCAGGAGGCCAGCCTGGGGACGTCGGGGCTAAGACCGGATGGGAGGCAGATAGTTTCACCAAATATAAGTTGGCACTAATAGCAAGGCACACATTTAAAGATGTTAAAATGTAGGCAGGGTGGGGTTTCTTCTTTTGTCCAGTGGTCAAGAATCTGCCTTCCAATGCGGGAGCTGCTGCTGCTGCTGCTAAGTCGCTTCAGTCGTGTCTGACTCTGTGCAACCCCATAGACGGCAGCCCACCAGGCACCCCTGTCCCTAGGATTCTCCAGGCAAGAACACTGGAGTGGGTTTCCATTTCCTTCTCCAGTGCATGAAAGTGAAAAGTGAAAGTGAAGTCGTTCAGTCATGTCGTATCTGACTCTTCGCGACCCCATGGACTACAGCCCACCAGGCTCCTCCCTCCATGGGATTTCCCAGGCAACAGTACTGGAGTGGGTTGCCATTGCCTTGGGGACAGGGGTTCAATTTCTATTCCAGGAACTAAGATCCTACATGTCTCAGGGCAACTAAGCACGTACAAGGCAACCTCTGACCACACACTCTGGAGGCCACACGCCACAATGAAGAGCCTGCATGCAGCCAAAAATAAAAATAAAAATATGTATTGTTTTAATGTAGGGGGAAGATACAAGGCATCTTAGAACTGATAAAATCCGCTAATAAAAATCATCAGGACAGATCAGAGAAGTGGAATATCGTAGTCAGCCAAATGTCATTCATGCAAAAACAGGCTAACATGCAGGAAAAAGTTTTCGGGGATGACATTAGCTCTTTGCCTGCTTTTACCACGGGTTGTGTCGGTGAGTCTTCACCGCGCATCCCTCTCTCTCACAGGGCAGACGACCACGAGAGCAGGCTGCTACAGAGACCTGCGGGTCCCGGTGAACGCCTCCTTCTGCAGCCCCGATGCCCGGCCGGCCACAGGGGTCATGCCCTGCAAGGTGTCTGCCTGTCCCCCCAGGTAAGAACTGCCACGTCCCTCTGAACGAGTGTCAGGGGTTTGCAGGTATGACGCCCAGTCCTCAGGGCTCCTGAGCCTGGGAACGAGAAGTGCCAACCGCGGCCACATGATCCGTGACGGCAGAAGCGAGAGGAGCAAGAGCTTCCTGAACGGATGAGCCACATAAAGTGTGCTCGGGTGAGGGCGGGCCTGGCCAGTCTGGGCAGGGGCGCAGAAGGTCGCAGAGTGGACAGTGCTTGTTCTGGCTTTTTTCAGCTCAGGCTGCAGGAGGGGCAGCGGGCTGTGGGCAGGGGAACTTTTCCCCACTGAGCCTCCATGCCCTGCTTCGGTGTCTCCTTTCCTTACCAAGTGAAATGTGTTAGGAGAGCCCGTGGTGAGGCCTGTCCCAGTTGTCCGAGCAGGGTGGACCCTGTGCAAATGTGGCAGCAAGCCTCGGCCATCTTGGTCAGCCATCCCAGCACCGCCGCCCCAACATGCTCCTTGAGAAAGACTTGGTCCCCTGATTCGGGCGCGGGCAGGAGCCCAGGGGGCAGCCGAGGTCCTACCCTGCCTCCCCCAGCCGTCACCCCCCAAGCTCGCCCACGGTCTGTCTGATCTCCCTGGCTTCATCATCACAGAGGGGTTGTCAAAAGCCTCTGAGTAACATGTTTACAGAAGGGAAGCTCACTAGGCCCTTCTGACAGCCGAGGCACTCACCATGTCACATGTGGTCTCAGGCATCTCGGTTTTAGAGACCAGTGGCAGCTGGCTTTGCTGAACTTGGCCTCAAAAGCAGAAAGCAGGGTCTTTGGGGGCTTCCCAGGTGGCACAGCGGGAAAGAATCTGCCTGCCAGGACAGAGACTCAAGAGACACAGGCTGGAACCCTGGGTCAGGAAGACCCCCTGGAGGAGGGAATGGACACTTTCCTTCCAGTCTTCTGGCCTGAAAATCCCGTGCCCAGAGGAGCCCGGCCGGGCTGCAGCCCATGGGGTGGCAGTCAAACACGACTGAGCACAGGACATATTCTATTCTTCATGTTATATATATTATATTATATTATATTATATATTATATTATATTATATTAGTACCCTCACCTTGTACTAATCAGGGCCGTGTAGGTCAAGGAAGTGTTGAGGGAATCCATGTGAAAGCTCTCACTCAGTCCAGGACATGTGCTAAAACACTCACTAAATCTTGGCTCTTTCCTTTTTTGCCGGGAAAGAAGAAACAAGTTCGCATTGGCTATTTACTTTGTGAAGCAGAACGCTCAGTGACACACATAGGAGGAGGAACTGTGTTCCACGCATCCATCCCTGGGCACTGTCTCATTACCCTACTGAACTGGGAAAATAGATCTTGATTTTAAAGTTGTTCTGTTGTCCTATGTAAGATACATTTCTTTCTTGCCCAGAATACTGCCAGTTTTTTCCTCCTGGTTAAGTGAGCCGCACACCCAAGCTTTCTACTGAGGCCTAGGAGAGCCTATGTCTTCCCTATTAGACTGCCTCCTGCGAGGCGTCCATCCACGGCCCTCTCAAGCGGAGCGCCCCCGCTTCTCCAGGCCCCACAAAGCCCCCGCGGCCACAGGGCACGGCTGCATGCTCAGCTTCCCACCGCCTTTGGTGGACAGGGGGCGCAGAGGATGGAGCTGGGAGCAATCTGCTGTTTCCTGCTCATGAAGGAGGCTCCCCGAAGGACCCCGGGGCGGAGGCGGGGGGCGGTTTAAAACATTTTAATCACAGGTCGTCGTCTTTTTAACCGACGTGATCCAAAAAAAAAAAAACAGCCCTGTGGCTCCCCACTCCCCCGCCCCGGCGCCCCCATCGGTCTGCATCCACACGTGCGCACCGCCGCGTCTGGGGCGCACAAGGGCCCCGGGTGCGAACCCAGGTCGTAAATCTCCGCGGGCAGAGAGCCGGGAGTCCGGGAGCCTCCCAGCCTGGAGGAAGGTGATCTCAAATGTCTGCGAGGAGGGGCCCAGCGGGGGCACCCCGGCCTGGTCTTGGAGCATCAGCACTTCCGCCGCGCCACAGACTGAGCGATGCCCCCGCACCGCGGCCTCCACGCGCCTGGAAGGAGGCTCTGCTGGCCCCGCGCGGCACTCCCCCAGCTCATTTAAGCGAGGATTAGGCATTTTTATGGCTAGCTTTTGATACATGAGCCATAAATCACACAGGTATTTATTTCGTTTCGATTTCTCAGTTTATCTAAATGGAGCGGCTCTTCCTGTCCTTCCTCTTATCGCTCTCATTTTCCAAGTGCAAGCGCTCACTGCACGCCTTCCTGGTCAACCGCCTGAAGGCAGAACCAGAGGAGATACTTTCCAGATGGTACATGGATGCTTCGCCTCTCTCTGCAGTACTCATCTACAGATGCAGAGAAAGGGTGTAGATAAAGCGTCTTGTCATTCGACACCTCCTCCCCGTACAAACCAAGCCCTTCTCTGCTTTCCTCCCACTTGGTCTCTGGATGGTCCTATCGTTTTTTGTCTACATTTTGCTGACTCCCACAAACCCATCAGCAGAACTGTTTCTCTTACAACCGAGATCCAGACGAGGGTGACTGCGTCCATTTGGTAGAAATAAGGGAGGAGATGAGCAGGGGAACGTCATGTTCTAGAGATCAAGAGGAACGAATGATCCTCTTACAGCAATATGCCAGGGACAGCAGAGCGGGCAGTAACACCTGGCCTGCAATAAGGAAGGCTGAGCGCCGGAAGAACTGATGCTTTCCAACTGTGGCGCTGGAGGAGACTCTTGAGAGTCCCTTGAACAGCAAGGAGATCCAACCAGTCAATCCTAAAGGAAATCAATCCTGAATATTCACTGGAAGGACTGATACTGAAGCTCCAATGTTTTGGCCACCTGATGCGAAAAGCCAACACATTGGAAAAGTCCCTGATGCTGAGAAAGACTGGCAGGAGAAGGGGGTGACAGAAAAAGATGGTTGGATGGCATCAGTGACTCAATGGGCATGAGTCTGAACACACTCGGGAGATAATGAAGGCGCCTGGCACGCTGCAGTCCATGGAGTCACAAAGAATCGGACATGACTGAGAAACTGAGGAACAGCAACTTAGGTTTAAGCCTTGAAAATATGTGCACCCGGCATGTGCAGGTTCCCCAGGGGCGGAGAGGGCCCTGGGCACCAAGGTGGTCCTTAAGCCTTGAAAATATGTGCACCCGGCATGTGCAGGTTCCCCAGGGGCGGAGAGGGCCCTGGGCACCAAGGTGGTCCGTATATGTGAAAGGGTTTACCTCCCAGGATGATAAGGAAGTATTTCAGTTCATTTAATTATCAGAGTGACTGGGAATAAACTAGCTCCAGGACCGGCTTCCTGGGCATGTTCCCTGCCCCGTAGCTCAGGGCCCCATGCTGGAAACCTTCCCCACTTGGTTTAATTCTCTGATGCCTGAAATCCCTCGTGGTCTCGCACCTTGCACCGGATTCCACAAATGACAGAGCCGGTCCTCCCACCTAGCAGCCCAACTTCTGTTTCAACACCATTTTCTGGAATCTTTGGGAATCGTACTAGAGTGTTTCTTCTTTTAGTAAATCAATTTTGTTATATACATTTATTTATCTTTAATTGGGCAATGATTGTTTTACAATATTGTGTTGCTTCCTGCCATACAGCAACATGAATCAGTCACAAGCAGAGGTCTGTTCCCTCCTCTGAACCGCCTTCCTATCTCCCACCCCATCCCTCCCCTCTAGGTTGTCACAGAGTGCCAGGTTCGGGCTCCTTGCATCACACAGCAAATTCCCATGGCTACCCACTTTACGTTTGGTGGTGTCTGTGTTTCCATGGTGCTCTCAAGTCGTCCCACCCTGTCCTTCCCTTGCTGTGTCCACACGTGTGTCCTTTCTAGCTGGATTTCTCTGGTGACATGCCAGTGGCGATGAAGGATACAGGAGACTTGGTACAGTTATCTTCTCCTGTTTTCTTTCCACTTACGGGATGAGCATCAGCTTTGCCAAACTTCAGAACACTTGCGGATGCGTGAAGCCACAGGGAGGGGAGCTTTACAGAGCCCGCGTCCTCCAGGTGCCGCAGTTCCTGCTGCTGTTCTTCTGGGACTGAGCTGACTCTGTCAGGGAACCTGGCGCTACATACAGTTCACGCCCACAGAGGCTGCCTCCCTGAGGGGCCCTTTCTCTTCTTTAGAAACCTGTCCTCCCTCTGCTGCGCCCCCACTGAAAAGGCATCTAGCTGTCTCCTTTTAACCAGAGAAACCAAAAACGTTAGGCCATCTCTGTACTTGACAGTCTTTGGAGAACCATTCGGTGTAAAGTGCGGAGTTGCCAGTGTGGAGCTGAGCATCGGGACTTGACTAGGTGACTGCGTCACCACCTAGATGTGACAATATCTCAGTGTAAAAGGTGGTGTCTTACTGTGTCTCCCCCAAGAACGATGTGGCTGAGCCAAAACAAGGAGGTTAGAATACATTCAGGCTCATAAAGGTGTTTGTTACAATACATCCGTAATGAAAACCAACTTACAAATATGGACAGACTAGTCCTAATCATGGAGAAGGCAATGGCACCCCACGCCAGTACTCTTGCCTGCAAAACCCCATGGACGGAGGAGCCTGGTAGGCTGCAGTCCATGGGGTCGCTAAGAGTCGGACACGACTGAGCAACTTCACTTTCATTTTTCACTTTCCTGCATTGGAGAAGGAAATGGCAACCCACTCCATGTTCTTGCCTGGAGAATCCCAGTGAGCGGGGAGCCTGGTGGGCTTCCATCTGTGAGGTTGCACAGAGTCGGACATGACTGAAGCGACTTAGCATTAGTCCTAATCAAGGCTGACTTGACTTGTTTCCTCGGTCACTGAAATATTAAAATGGGAAAATCATTGCAGAAGTAGAGCTATAGAAGTGAGCTAACTATTTAGATCTGGAGTCATCATTTCACACCAGAAACCTTCCTTATGTAGTTCCGTAAAATGTTCTGGGTGTTTTTTTTGGGGGGGGTCTCTTTGTCGCGCCTTTTACTTGTTTTGCTTTGGTGCAAGTTTGTGTGTCAGTATGTGTGTGTGTGTGTGTTTTGTTGTTTTGTATATTTATCCATGTGAGCAAAGGCAGAAAGGCACTTTGGGAATACTTCTATATTTCAGGGAACTTACTTACAAAGGTTAAATAATACCTGTACTGTTCATAATACTTTTATTATTCTGGTCTTGAGACCTCAATATGATGAACTAAAATTCACCAAGTGTCCTAATAATACACATGATAGCATATGCTTCAAATATGTTGGAATAAAAATGAAAATGAAACCTACAAATAGATAAATAGAATACACAGATGATGGATGGAAAGGTAGATGGAGAGGTGGCAATTAGAAAGATAGATAGGTTGTTGTTCAGTTGGTAAGTCATGTCTGACTCTTTGTGACATCGTGGACTGAAGCGCGCCAGGCTCCCCTGTCCTTCACTCTCCCAGAGCTTGCTCAAACTCATATCCACTGATTCAGTGATGCCATCCGACCACCTCATTCTGTGTCACTCTCTTCTCCTCCTGCCCTCAATCTTTCTCAGCATAGGTAGGTAGATCTACAGTTCAGCTCAGTTCAGTCGCTCAGTCATGTCCAACTCTTTGTGACCCCATGGACCGCAGCACACCAGGCCTCCCTGTCCATCACCAAATCCCAGAGTCCACCCAAACTCATGTCCATCAAGTCAGTGATGCCATCCAGCCATCTCATCCTCTGTCATCCCTTCTCCTCCTGCCCCCAATCCTCCCCAGAATCAAGGTCTTTTCCAATGAGTCAACTCTTCACATCAGGTGGCCAAAGTATTGGAGTTTCGGCTTCAACATGAGTCCTTCCAATGAACACCCAGGACTGATCTCCTTTAGGATGGACTTGTTGGATCTCCTTTCAGTCCAAGGGACTCTCAAGAGTCTTCTCCAACACCACAGTTCAAAAGCATCGATTTTTCAGCACTCAGCTTTCTCCATAATCCAACTCTCACATCCATACATGACTACTGGAAAAACCACAGTCTTGACCAGATGAACCTTTGTTGACAAAGTAATGTCTCTGCTTTTTAATATGCTGTCTAGGTTGGTCATAACTTTCCTTCCAAGGAGTAAGCGTCTTTTAATTTCATGGCTGCAGTCACCATCTGCAGTGATTTTGGAGCCCCCAAAATTAAGTCTGACACTGTTTCCCCATCTATTTGCCATGAAGTGATGGGACCAGATGCCATGATCTTCGTTTTCTGAATGTTGAGCTTTAAGCCAACTTTTTCAATCTCCTCTTTCACCTTCATCAAGAGGCTTTTTAGTTCCTCTTCACTTTCTGCCACAAGGGTGGTGTCATCTGCATATCTGAGGTTATTGATACTAATAGAATAGACTTTACTAAAAATCTATAGGTGCCTGTGTATACTCACTGCAAGTGTCCAATCAGGTCTTCTGGAAATATTTGTTGAAAACTGAGGCTTCACTCAGAGTCACATGTTTCTGAGAGGAGAACTCAGCATGTTGTTTTTTAAGTAAGATTAGACACCACTCTTTCACTGTCTGATCCGTGAATTACTTACAATGATTGTGGTTTTGCATTTCTAAATTTATTGAGGCTTCAGGGTGAATTTTTTGTTATTTCAGATGTTACTACATCCAGATCAAAGAAAGAGTTAAAAAGTATATCATTTTTAGCATTTCCAAGATTTCCGTTCTGCCTTAGGCATGGGAGTTTTTACAAATACTTTCTGTGGGAATGAAGGAATGTGTGTTTGTGTTGTATTAGGGTTATTTATATGACAGATCAGGCTTCTTCTTTATCCAAATATGTTCCATCTCTTATGTCTGTTTCTAAGAGAAACACTTTAAAATCTCACATTAGGATTGTTTATTTTTCTGTTTCTGCTATTAATTTTGCTTTATAGTTAACAATAAATTCTACTTTATGTTGTTAGGTAGGGGTCTAGTTTCTGCATGAATTGTTCTTTGTATTGAACAATAGCCATGCTTATTCCTAATACTGCTTTTTCCCAGTATCCCTAATATCACTGTAGCAGGTGGTCTTTTTTTTTCATTGACATGGTGGCACTGGGCTACCTGTACTTGCTTTGGGCCTGCCTTACATTTGTTCATTCTCTTTATTTTTAAATAGCTCTGTTATTAGGTTTCTCTTCACCTTGAACACTTTTCTGTTGGATTTTGAATTTATCAAATCAAGCATATCTTTTACCTACAAGCTTAGCTTGTCTACATGAGATGTAGCTGCTCATGTATTATTAATACACGATTTAAGATGTGAGTCTTCCACCGTCTTTGCGCCTGATCACGTCACGCCTGTTCTCTTCTCTAATGAATCTGTACAATTCTCTTTCTACTCTTCTATGGCCTCTACTGTAGGAAATCCTACCTTCTCTCCTTCTTTCACACCACTGCTTTTTGATGTAGATAAATAACACAGACAGCCACATAAATTAGTGTATATTTAAAAATATCTTCAGGTTGCCCACACACGATTATTATGAAGCTCTCCGAAATAAGGGATTTGTAGAAAAAGCTAAGTGCTCTGTGACAGAGCTCACGTTGGAGTGAAGCCCCTTACAGATCGGTCCTGCAGTGTTGCTAGAGTTCTCTGGGTGCATTCTCTGAGGAGGGCGAGGAGGCAGACAAAGGACACCTGTGGGAAGCGGCGGGGTCCAGGCGTGCACCGCCTGGGAGGCAGGGCCTCTCGCCTCCTGCACCTCGAGTGCTGGAAAAATTTAGGAAGGTTTGGGTCATCAGCACCACCTGAGCATGTCAGTGGGGGTGGCGGGTGAGCAAAGATGTGGGATTTCCAGAGAGGCGAGAGAGCAGAGCAGGTGAGAACGGGCCCGTCCCGGTGCATCTCGCCATGAAGGACAGAAGGAACTGCACCTGGAAATGGCCTTGTGGCCAGGGGGCGGCTGCGTCCTGCCTCCCGTGGGAGCTGGTGCGCTGAGCGTGCAGCTTTGGGAATGACCGGGGAGGGGGCAGAGAGCAGCTGGGAGGGTGGGGCCCCGGCAGGAACAGGGACACGCCCAGGCAAGTGGCGCCAGGCGACGCTGAGAAAGCTTTTGTCTTTCCAGCCGGGGGAAAAAAAAGCTAAGCGTTTCTGTTACTGACCTCAGGTCTGGCTGCTCGCCTTCTGAAAGGCAATACTCCAGAGACAAGTGTCAGTACAAAGGAAAGTTTGCTTTATTCAGGAGGCCGGCAGCCTGGGAAGAAGGTGGACTCAGGTCCAAAGGCCAGCGCCCCCCTGCCGGTCACGGGAAGAGCTTTAAAGGGTGGGCGTGTCGGGGATGCACAGGAGGAAGGGGCTACAGGCCACACGTACAGCCGGCTCTCGACAGTCCTCTTGGAAGTTAGTCACCTGTGATCTGATCAGTGTCGTCTTGGTTGTTTTAAGTACAGTTGGTCTTCAGCTCCTGGGGTGGTTCGTTCCCAGTTCTTGGGCTCATGCGAGATAGAGCCGCTGATGGCTACGGTCGTGGCTCTGGTCTGATCGTCATGTAGGTAACTCCTTCCACTCGGTGCAGATTTTGAAATCTACACAGCAGCTAAAGTATGCAATCTAAAATACTATCCAGCCCTGAGGAGGAACTAAAGGTCCTTGACTTCGTTTAATGGTTAAACTATTATCAATGCGATTTTGTCTTTTTTGGTCTTTCTTTGCTTCATGATTTTTGTCACTTCTCTGATGAGATTTACTCTCAGGCTAAGGTTTTTCTGCAAGCAAGAGTCAGGTAGAGGAGGTGGGCATCTGTCCTGGGAAGGCCCCACAGGGTCCTGCTCCGTTACACTCCTGGGAGTCAGGAAAGCAGCCTGCTGCCTTAAAGGGAAGGAGCAGGCAAGATGGGCAGTGCCCTGGCCAGCCGTGTGAGTCAGGTGGGCAGGTCCCTGAGTGCCCACTTGGGCCTGCAGGCCCTACAGTGAGTCTAATCACACAGGTCATGGGTACAGGTGTGGTGGTCAGAGTTAGCTCGACAAGAATTAGGATAAAAAGGAAAAAGAAATCCAAGAAGATGAAAGCATTAGTTGCTCAGTCATGTCCAAACTCTTTGCAAGCCCATGGACTACAGCCCTCCAGGCTCCTCTGTCCATGGGATTCTCCAGGCAAGAATACTGGAGTAGGTTGCCATGCCCTCCTCCAGGGGATCTTCCCCACCCAGGGATCAGATCTGCTGCTCGAGTCTCCTGCATTGGCAGACAGGTTCTTTACCTCTAGCACCACCTGGGAAGCCCGTAGGAAGCCTGTCTCCTTATTTTGTTTTAATGTATGAGAAGTCCAAGGCAACAGCCTGGACTTTCTCTGAAGGTTCAAATCCCTGAACCTTCTCTTCAGAGGTAACGTGCAACCTACCCTGCTATCCCAGATTCAGAAGTCACCGTGAACCTGGGATGGGCAGGAGGGGATGTGGCCTTTATTTCTTTCCTAAAGATGAGCCCACAAGTCTGAAATGAGCAGGTCAAGGGGGAGGGAGTGGAAGAAGGCAAAGGTGGCATCTCCCTGTAGCCCTTCTGAGGGCTGCGCCCCTCCACCCCTTTAGAAAGTCTGCACTCTAGGCTGGGGGGATCTCAGCTTCACATCTGTCTCCATAGCAACCTCTGCAGATGGTGGGCTTCTGACTCATAGAGGCCTCGTATGGTTCTTTAAGGTTTCAGATCAAAGTTACAAGGTGATACCATGTGGTAAAGTGAGACATGGCACTTTTCTGCTCCCTGAAAAGCTACCTGAGTTATTTTGGAAGAAAAATTCTTTTTTTTCCTCCATTATAATACTCCTTTTTGCCTGCCTTCCTCACCCCACCCCACCTCACCCCCACACCTTAAAAATACTTTCACTAAATTAAAAAGAAAAAAAAAATCACTGACCTTCTAGGACTAGGAAAATTGAGCAAATGAGTATAATGAATTCATGTAACCTTGAAAGAACTTTAGCTTAAGAGGGCAGCCAAACTAATTGACTAGAATTTGATACAGGAGTTTAATCACTTATTTTGCAGTTCACATTAGAATTTTCTTAAGAATTCAGGTTAGTTTTGATGGACTTTTGATGTCTTGTCATTCCAAAGTCATCTACAAGCCACATGGTTTTGCCAAGCATATTCACCAGCTGTGGTGACTTTATAACATTAAAGTCTCAGAAAAAAAGGAGATATATTCATTAATTTTAGTATGTGGCTATAAGATATTGTGACAATGTGAATATCATCATTGAATCTTAGATTATTTTTCATCTTATTTTGACAATGTTCCTGCTTCAGCAGTCCCTATTTTATTTATAGTTTCTAATAAATATTACTTATGATTCATTGCCTTTCAAAGACATGCACAATTTTTGAACAGTATTCCCAGAGCCAAAGAGATCCTCATATATATTTGTTTAGGTAAACTACATTTTCAGTTAAAATATCCCTTTCCAGACAGGACCTCATTTCAACAAAGAAATGGTGTTACAGGATGAAACAGCACCACATGGCGGAATAAAAGGTTCTGTGCTCAGCTTGATTTCCGTGGTAGAACTAACAGGCTCTGTGTTAGTTCAGGGCCAAAGACCCAAAAGAGGGCAGATGCTTAACACGCTTCTGACTGTAGGCACCAGAAATGTGATTGCCATGAAGACTGTGGTCTCCTAGAATGTTTGGATTTGTCTGGATCCCACACAACACAGGAAAACACACAAGTGTCCCCACTCCTGCCTCTAGCCGCCATGTGATAGCAGCCTTCTTCTATCTCTACGTCTAACAGAATTCCAACTGTTGGGATTCTTAATTGTTTTCATGCATTTATAACATCTAACAATAAAAAAAAGAGGACTGAAGAGAAGAATTCACTTGAATTCTCAAATTCAACATTTGCACTAAACCTTGGTTTGTGCTTCTTACATGCATTATTTTAATTGATTTTTTAAAGGCGCACTCTGAGAGGCCACACTCCCTGCCCCACTGACCGGGAGGAACACCTCCACTACCTTGGTTCTCTCTTCTGGGAGAGAAGCATTTCTCAATACTGTGTGTAGTCATCATTTGCCTTAGTATTGGTTTGGAGACCACCCTTTGATCCATCACGGGGGAGGCTGCAGCTCTTCACCATCATTTTGTGTGACTTTCACATCATTAAGCCCTCTCTTCACACCAAATTCCTTTACCTCCATCCTTCCAGTAAGGGCATATTCCATTGGTATTCATTGTTGACATTGTTATTTATTATTCTCTGTTAAGCAGAACATCCTGATTCTGTATCCTTTTGTATATAAAATTGTATTTTCTAAAAGTTAATGATTGCATAAATTTTTTTTACATAAACCCTTAAAAACAAAATCATGTTTGTGAACTCATTTAACCAATACTTGCTGAGTGTCTGCTCTGTGCCAGGCACTCAGCGTGTATCAGTGGGTTAAAGGTCCAAGTCTTGGGAAGGTTAGTGGGGAAGAGACAGTCAATGATAAACATAGTGTATTTTTGAAACAATGGCATGTTTAGAAGGTGATAAGAACTGTGTATATAAAAGAAAAAATACAGCAAGGCAGAGGAGATTGGAGCCATGGGAACAGAAGGGTCAGGGTGTCGGGCAGACCTCAGTGAGCAAGCGTGGACAGGGTTCATAGGAGGTGAGGGTGTCCCAGGTCTGTGCTTCTCGCTTGGTTAAACTTGCCAGAGTCTTTTCTCCCTGGAGACCTCATCCTGGGCCTGGGCACTGGGGGAACCAGTGCCACCGCCTCTGGTCCAGCCCAAAATCCCTTCTTTCTCTGCCATGTGGCTCCCACTGCTTCCTGATTGCCAGGCCACTGTCTGTCTCCGTCGGCTGACACCATAGTTAGGAAACAGCCTCTTTCTCCTGTCTGAGAAAGCATTTGGGGGGGCTGAATTTCTGAGGCTTCAGGGATGACAGTTTAAGAGGAGGATTCAGGGGTGGAGTCACGCTCACTTGGAGTTTCATGGGCGTGACATCACCCTCCTCCGTCCCCTGCACCTGCTGAGAAGTCTGTTGCCATTTGGACTCAGCCTTTTCCTTGGAAACGGGTTTTGTTGTTTGTTTGTTGTTTTTTTTTTTTTTAATGTTTGCCTCTCCTTTTGTAAAATCTCTAGGTTCTTTTGTTTATCCCCAACTTTCTCATCTGCTTTCATGTTGTCGTATCTTCATTTGTTTGTTGAGCCCATGTGCCAGTTTAGGGGGGAAAATGGGTTTAATCACCTCCCCCTTCATTCTGCACATTCTTGCCTTCTGAACTCTTGATGCATGAGACTTGGATTTTGATGTGCTTGTTTTCTTTTCAAATGCCCGTCTCTCTCTCTCTTTTTGTTCTAGGAGATGTTTAAGGTTTTACCTTTGACGTTTTCTGCTGTAGACCATTTTGCTTGTTGTTAAATACCTGGCACACACTTTCTTTTTCTTTTTCTGTTTTCGATCCTTCCCTCTCTATTAAGACATTCTGCTGCTTTCTTTTCTTTCTGAAAATCATAAAAAAAGAAAAAATTATATATTGCTGCCCTTCCGTTATTTTTCTTTTTTTCTCTCTCTGTATTCTCTGTATTCGTGTCCCCCTCCCTCTCCCTCCCTCTGCCCCCACGCCCTGCACCCCTTACCCATGGGTCCTGCGCCCTCTGTTTTGCTCTCCTCTAACAGTCGTGTGGCCGGGGTTTCTCTTTCCCTTTTATGCTGATGTCCCCCTCCAATGCCTCGCAATCCTCTGTCCCAGCATCAAGATGCTCATTAGACAATCTCTGGGCTGAGACAGGATTCTTCAGCAGCTCTGTCACTTGCCAGAGTTTCCCCCGGAATCATCTATTTCTCCCGTGGGTCCTGTTATCAGACGCGTGTGTATCAGGAGCGGGCCAGCCCGTGTGCCCAGCACAGCAGAGAAGGGCCCCAAGGCGGGGGGTCTCAGACCTCCCATTCTAACAGCCCCCAGGTTCTCCACGTCGGCCTCTGCGGGGGAGCCTCCTTTCTGGCCTTCACCAGCAGGGGAGGGAGGCAACGGGGTGAACACGGGGACATGATCCACCACGGCTCACCACAGGCATCTGTTTGCTGTCGTTAGATTGACAGCTAAACAGCCATGAGATAACGAAATGGACACCGTGCTGTGCTATTAGCAGCGGTAAGTTGAAGCAAGGCAATGGAAATATGGAGGGAAATTATTGGAAATGTTTACACATGCCTATGGTTACATGGGTATTGTTTTTGCTTTGGCTCCATCCCTTCATTCTTTCTGGAGTTATTTCTCCACTGATCTCCAGTAGCATATTGGACACCTACTGACCTGGGGAGTTCCTCTTTCAGTATCCTATCCTTTTGCCTTTTCATACTGTGCATGGGGTTCTCAAGGCAAGAATTCTGAAGAGGTTTGCCATTGCCTTTTCCAGTGGACCACATTCTGTCAGACCTCTCCACCATGACCCGCCCGTCTTAGGTGGCCCCACAGGGCATGGCTTAGTTTCATTGAGTTAGACAAGGCTGTGGTCCTAGTGTGATCTGATGCTGGGAGGGATTGAGGGCAGGAGGAGAAGGGGACGACAGAGGATGAGATGGCTGGATGGCACCACCGACTTGATGGACGTGAGTCTGAGTGGACTCCGGGAGTTGGTGATGGACAGGGGGCCTGGCGTGCTGCGATTCACGGGGTCGCAAAGAGTCGGACACGACTGCGCGACGGAACTGAACTGAACTGAACTGATGATTACCTGGTGGCTCAGAGGGTAAAGCGTCTGCCTGCAATTGCGGGAGACCTGGGTTCAATCCCTGGGGCAGGAAGATCCCCTGGAGAAGGAAATGGCAACGCACTCCAGTACTCTTGCCTGGAAAATCCCATGGAGGGAGGAGCCTGGTAGACTACAGTCCATGGGGTCGCAAAAGGTCGGGCACGACTGAGCGACTTCACTTCATGTGGTTAAATCAGTTCTGTATTGAGAGAAAAGAAAGCAAGTTATTCCTACAGTGATCAGCACCGCCCAAATGACCCGGATGGTCCTGACTTCAAAAGTCCCTTGTCAACCAGAGCAGCTGGTCACTGCCCTCTCCCTGCACTGTGTGACTGGTAAGAGTTGAATCATGATAGGAAATGCCTCTTCTAAATGCTGCTTTTTGTGACCCCATGGACTGTAGCACGCCAGGCTTCCCTGTCCGTCACTAACTCCCGGAGCTGGCTCAAACTCATGTCCATCGAGTCAGTGATGCCATCCAAACATCTGGTCCTCTGCTGCCCCCTTCTCCTCCTGCCCTCAGTCTTTCTCAGCATCAAGGTCTTTTCCCATGAGTCAGTTCTTCACATCAGGTGGCCCAAGTATCGAGCCTCAGCTTCAGTCCTGATGAATATTCAGCATTGGAATCATGCACAGCCCCTACTCCCTCTGAACAGGATGAAAGTGAAAGCATCAATTCTTGGCGCTCAGCTTTCTTTATAGTCCAGCTCTCACACCCATGTCTCACACCAGGGACACGGAACGATGTATATCCGTGGCTGTAATTGCTGGGCCGGCTCTGGTGCTGGTCCCTGTTTCACTGGCTTATCCTTCTGTGCCAGAATCTCACTGTGTGATGCCTGTAGCATTTCACAAACCAGTTGTCTTTCTTAAAACTTTCCTGTTTCTTCTTGAATCCTTTTTTCCAGGTGAATTCATGTTGTCAAGCTAAAGATATAAAAGAATTCTTTTGCCATTTCCACTGGGGTTATTCTCCATTACTAGGTTGCTTTAGACCTCCTGCTGTGCTGCTGAGTCGCTGCAGTCGTGTCTGACCCTGTGCGACCCCGTAGACGGCAGCCCACCAGGCTCCCCCGTCCCTGGGGTTCTCCAGGCAAGAGCACTGGAGTGGGCTGCCATTTCCTTCTCCAGTGCATGAAAGTGAAAAGTGAAAGGGAAGTCGCTCAGTCGTGTCTGACTCTAGTGACCCCATGGACTGCAGCCCACCAGGCTCCTCCATCCATGGGATTTTCAGGCAAGAGTGCTGGAGTGGGGTGCCATTGCCTTCTCCGACTTCAGACCTAATTAGTTGATAATTGAAATCTTGAAAATATAGAAGCTACCTACCAGAAAGCAAGGTTTTTTCCCCTTCATCATTCCATTTAGTCATTGGGTTCTTCAAGAAGAGTTCATAGATTTATTTCCATAAGTAAATATATTTTATTTTTCCTGAATATTTCATAATTTTATGCCATTATATTTTAGTTATTCTTTCCTACAATGAAATTGTGACTTTATAACCTGACACTAAAATTTTATATTTTTTAATTTTTCAGTAGTGAACATATTTTAATATTACACTAATAAACGGTGACAATGCTGACTTCCTTTTCTACTGTTTATACCTATTGTTCGCCTCCACCCCCACTTTAATTTCAATGGCATATGCTTTCAGAATAATACTAAAATATATTCTTTCTTTCTTCCTGATCCCTGTTGGTCTGTATCCACATTTTTACAAGTAAGCGCTGGTTCTTCACTTGAGGAAAGCTGCCCATTGCATGTCTATTTGTTTGTCTTTTGGAAACGCCGCTTGGTTCTGCTGTCTCGGGTGATACCGAACTTTGGCCAGTGCCTTTTCTTCCTGCCATAGCGGTTTTATGGCAGACATGGAGGCGTTTAAGAAAAGAGGCTGACGAATCCGCTTTATGAAGTGTGTGAGCTTCTGCACACAGCACATGGCAGAGCTGACTTCCCATCCCCACCCCACCTCCAAGGAAGCCCAGAGGACATGGTCACCTTAGGATTCATAGCCGTAGTGTCTCGGTGACTATCCCTTGGATCAGAAATATTGGCCCTCTCTACACACACAGGTCTGCGGGCTTCACAGGCAAAAGATGGAGATTCGCAGGGACCACACTCTGAGTGTCGACTGAAGTTCTGAGGGTTCATGGCGGTGATGTCGTGTCAGCCCCCAAGGCACCGCAGGACGCTTGGACTGGGATGCATTTTCATCACTCAAACAAGTGGACACTTGTGATGTTGAATTTGTGAGGAGAGAAACACACGTCTCATTCTCCAGCCTGAGACTGATGAGGCCGGGGATCCCTGCTCTCCTTTCGTGGTCCCTGCTCTCCCATCGTTCACCCCAGCCATCGCTGTGTATGCTTTAATTGTACAGGTTTCTTGGCGATTTTCATACATTTCATAACATTAGTCCCTGATTTCATTTGTGTGCTGCTTCTAATAGATAAAATCTTGTAATTATTTCATCTGTTTGCTTCCTATTTTTATTTAATGTTTCTCTACTGTTGAAAGTGAAAGTCGCTCAGCTGTGTCCGACTCTTTGTGAGTCCTTGGACTATACCGTCCATGGAATTCTCCAGGCCAGAATACTGGAGTGGGTAGCCTTTCCCTTCTCCAGGGGATCTTCCCAACCCAGGGATCAAACCCAGGTCTCCCGCATTGTGGGCGGATTCTTTACCGGCTGAGCCACAGGTTGCTTTTATAATTTTTGACTTATGGCCTTTTCACCCCTCTTTTTATTTAGGAAACATATAGTATATTTCTCAGTTTACTTTAGATGCCTGTGCTGTTTAAAATCATATACTTAGGCTATTCTTTTTTGATTTATCAACTTCACAAAGCGCGCTCTCTCTCTCTCTCTCTCTCTATATATATATATATATAGTTCTCTCTATATATAAATATATATAATTATATAAATCTATATAATTAAACCCTATTTGGCAAAATAAGGTGATTAGTACATTTCTGCTTCTTTCATTCTCTGCTATTCACACTTCAGTTCAGGCTCTAACCTTTGTTATAATTGCTTGCAGGTTTCTCATTTCCATTTGGCTTTCGTGTTATTATTATTTTTTTATATTATGCACCTCTATCAGTTCAATAATTATAGAATGTTAATTCTGTGTTACAATTGTGACCACAGTTGTTTAAGTGAAACTGTCTGTTTAAATGGATCCATTGGCAACTCATTGGAAGAGACTCTGATGCTAGGAAAGATTGAAGGCAGGAGAAGGGGACGACAAAGGATGAAATGGTTGGATGGCATCCCGACTCAATGGACATGAGTTGGAGCAAACTCAGAGATAATGGAGGACAGGGAAGCTTGGCGTGCCACAGTCCACGGGACACAAAGACTCAGACACAACTTAGCAACTGAACAAAGCCGTCTCACCAGACTTTTCTTTATACAGTAGCTTTCTCATTCTTGAGTTTAACAGTTTAAATGTTTTCCTGGTCAGCAGGAGTATGTCTTAAGAGAGTTTTCAATTAGGATAATTGAATCATGAATTTCCTTTTTAAAAAGTGCGTGCTCAGTCATGTCTGACTCTTTACAACCCCACTGACTGTAACCCAGTGGGTCCCTCTGTTCATGGAGTTTAGCAGGCCAGAAAACTGGAAGGGGTGTGTTTCCTACCCCGTGGGATCCTCCTGAGCCAGGAACTGAGCCCACATCTCCTGTGTCCCCTGCATTGGCAGGTGCATCTTTACCAACCGAGCCACCTGGGAAGGCAAATTCCTTGCCCGCCTGGGAGCTCCCTTCTGTTGCTTCTCGCCTAGCTGCCTTTCACATCCTTCTGTCATCTTACCTCTTCCTTGCTTCTAAGTTCCCTGACAGTGTACCTCTATTTCGTAAAATTGTTTTTGATGAGCAAATCTTCTTTCAGAATACTTCATTTTCTTTCTTTTTTTTTCCCCTGAATGCTGTGTATCTCTTCTACACGTGCATTTGATGGAAAGAAGGTTGTCTGCAATCTTCACCTAGGTTCCATACAAAGTTCCTTTTTCTCAGCTCATTTCTGACCAAGGAATTTGCATCAGAGTCCTTTACATCCCCAAGTGGAGCTGATCTCCTTCTGCCTGGCCTTGCTCCTGTGGTGTGCTTTTCCCAAGTGCTTTATGGAGCGAATATGGATGATGTGTAACGTGAGTGACCCCTCTGTTTTGATTCTTTTCATATGTTCACAACTTCTCAGCCGTTTATTTGCTTTGGAGAAAAGGAATCTCTATGCTACCTCACTTGTCTTTCCCAAATCTCCACTACGATTTTTTTTTAATTAACCAAGAAAGGTTCAGGGAAATGTGCCTTTTTATCAAGTTTTCAAAGAGTTTTCATACTCATCAAATGGTTGGGTGGCCTCCCTGTGGTTATCAAAGTCACTAACTCAAAATCCGGTCTATTGATTGATAACAGAACCTGCCTGCCAGGGCAGGAGGCAGAAGAGGTTAGTCCCTCCCCTGGTGAAGGGCATGGCAGCCCGCTCCGGTGTTCTTGCCTGGAGACTCCCATGGACAGGGAGCCTGGCAGGCTGCAGTCCACGGGTTTGCGAAGAGTCAGACACGACCGAGTGACTGATCAGACACACGACGTAAGGCATGTTACTGTCCTGATTGCAGCAAAGATGTTTGTGAAGGTTTCTCCAGAGTGGGTGGGCCTTCCTGGTGGCTCAGATAGTAAAGAATCTGCCTGCAACGCGGGAGACCTGGGTTCGATCCCTGGGTTGAGAAGATCCCCCAGCAAAGGGAAAGGCTACCCACTCCAGTATTCTGGCCTGGAGAATTCCATGGACTGTATAGTCCATGGCGTCTCAAAGAGTCAGACACGACTGAGCGACTTTCCCTTCACTTCTTCTCTAGAATGGGTAGCTAACCACACTGTCACCTGTGTTTGTGACATCCTTCCGGATGGCCTCAGAATCGCGGGTGTGAGTCACAACTCTGGTATCCTGGCTCCACCATGTGCCCCCACATATTCTCAACACATAAGCTAGCATTTCTGCACCTCAATGTCTCCTCTCTGAAATGGGCATGATAAGCACACCTGCAATATAAATTTGTTGTGAGAATTAAAGAGTTAATATAGCTATAGCTCCTCATTGAATACTAGCTATCGTAGACTCAGGTTCAACCCCTGGATGGGGAAGATCCCTTGGAGGAGGAAATGGCAAGCCACTCCAGTATTCTTGCCAGGAGAATCTCACAGTCAGAGGAGCCTGGTGAGCTGCAGTCCATGGGATCGCAGAGTCGCACACAACTTAGGAACGAAACCACCGCCCCATCATCACTAGTATTGTCGGAACCCAGCGGACTAGAGGATGTGGGCATTGGATTCATTAGCCCAGATCATCTGGCTATAGATTGTTCAGGATTTGGAAAATTTATTGGTTTCTCTAGGACAATGAAAACTTGCACAGCCTGTCAGATGCCACTCCACGCCTGTTAGATGGGGATATGCAGTGAGCCGTACTGACCTCAGCACTTTTTGATGCCTTTATTTGCTGTTCCTCTGGAGGCCCTTTATTTAGTTCAAAGAAGCAGATTTTCCACTGGTTTCCATCCGATGTCTGTGGACACGAAGGCAATTCTCTCATGGCTCCTGCACAAATGTAGACCTTACATCATACGGGCAGTTAAAGAAAGACATCATCATACTGTCTAAACTGCCCAGACATCGTTTCCATGTTCTGCATGTGATATTTTGGAATAAATTATCATAAATGCTACACTGCTTGGCTGCTATCCCAATTTGAGTCATTTAAATCAGCCGAGTTAGAGAATGAAGTCTTTACATGTGGGGCTTCTCTCTGGCTCAACCTGTTGTAAGAATATTGAGCATATGAGAAAGCTTTTAAATATAAAATAGAGGGCCTTCTTTTGTCTATATAGATAATGTAAGTACCATTGAATTATTAGGCTCTTTTGAAGCACAGGCTGATCAAACATGGCCACTGTAATACAGCAAATATCACTAAACGTGATACCAGGATGGTATGAACACGTGCCTTTTCACACTGCCTTGGTCTTTGAGCATCAACATTTTTAAGAGCAGCAGATGAATACAGGGGGTTCCCTGGTGGCTCAGTGGTAAGAATCCCCCGGCCAGTGCAGAAGACATGGATTCAGTCTCAGGGTTGGGAAGATCCCCTGAAGGAGAAAGTGGCAACCCACTCCAGCATTCTTGCCCGGGAAATCATGTGGACAGAGGAGCCTGGTGGGCTACAGTTCATGGGGCCACGAAAGAGTCGGACATGACTCAGCGACTAAACAGCAACAGATGGATATAGCACTTACTACATGGATCCTCTGATGAGTTTCGTAATGTTTCATATGAAGCTTAGATTAGGAAAGTGATTCTGAGGAATAAAACAGCATTTAACTAAATAATTACTTAGTAACTAAATAACCAGCACTGTTACTTAACTAAATATTCCTTAAAGTGTTACAACCTTTCAGTGTTTACAAATACATGAAACCCAGCTGATGGGATGCAGTTCAACCAGTGAGCACCTAAGACTTGGTAAGAAAATAAGAAATAACTGGTCTTCAGTGTCTTGAAGAAGAATGAGTGCAACTTGAGAAGGTGGTTTCCTGGGGACAGGAGCCAGGAGGTTACATAAATATTGTTCTACATACTCTTACATGTTCATTTCCTGGATCCGATTAATCTCCTCAAAGTACTGCAGTGAGAAGTCTGTTTCCTGTGGAGAATGGAACGGTTCCCGCCCTACGGAGAAAGAAGACCCCAATATCAAATGTTACCCACATGTTCTTGGCAGGCACTCAGCCTAAAAGCCTCCCGTGGTCAGAAGACTCATCTTGGCATGGGGTGCCTTCACACCTGGACCTCAGTCTGGAAGCTGCTTGACAGCTTAACACATCAAACTTGGAGATTCTTTGAAATCACTGTAACAAGTCAGACCCTGCCATCATTTTGTGGAAACCACAGTAAATATTCGTGTGTCTGCTATCATTTCCGTCCTTTACTGTTCAATTCTTTACCCCAAACCTCTGTGTAGGGTTATGCTTCCTATTCCCAGCTGTCAGTCAGTTGTCATTACTGCTTTCATAATTTTTTTTTTTAAGGAAGGAGTTGAGATTACCAGTTTTGTGTAGCAGTGTGGCTCAGTGGTAAAGAATCTGCCTGCCAAGCAGGAGACGCAGGTTCAATCCCTCTTTCGGGAAGGTCCCCTGGGGAAGGAAATGGCAACCCCCTCCAGTATTCCTGCCTGGAGATTCCAGGACAGAGGAACCCGGCAGCCTACAACCCACAAAGAGTCAGACACAACGTAGAAACTGAACAGCAAGCCCCCCCGCCACTCAGGAAGCTCTGTGGCTCCATCGCGGACTTAGGCCGTGTACCCTGCGACCGTGATGCTCTCACTGTCTCTTACGACCTTCCAGCAAAGAGTGTGACCGAAACTCTGAGCAGGACACTGACACTGGTTTCACCTGCGGTGTCACTTAGGTTGCGGACTTGCTGTGAGTGCAATAGGACTTCCATCTGCTTTGGTTTCCCTAAACCCATTAGATTTGTGTCCAGTCCTGGCAGCCCTGGTGCATAAAGCCCTCTGATGATGGCCCTAAGTGACTGATCCGCTTGTCCCAGACCCATCCGGGCCCTCCTCCTGGTCAAGGGCAGAATCGCTGGGAACTCAATGGCTGTGGTCAGGCTCAAACCACCCAGATGTGCTGGACGAGGCCACCTGGAAAGCATTCTCAGGAAACCGACTCATAGGTCTGCAGAAGATCATTGTGAAGTATTTATCTGGAGTGAAGATCCAACAAGCCCTACAGCAAAAATACCAGAAAAGACTGTAACTGTAGGAGTGATGCCATCATTTTTAAAATCCTCCTCATAAATGGAAGAAGCCACAGTGGGGACAGCTCAACTTCTGTATTAGAACAAGAAACTGACGTTCCTTCCAAGGAAAACAGGGATCCGAAGAAAGTGAGTCTCAGCGAAGTTCCTAGTGAATCTTCCATGGCTTAAATCACATTTTGCACCTTGAGAGATGAATTAAGCCTTCTCCTCTGGGAAGGTCATCCATTTTAAAAGAAAGAAAACTGAACCTAAGCCAGTTTTGAAATGTTTAAATTCCTTTTAGATGCATAGGCTTTCCTCTAGGACATCACTAAACAGGTTTTCCTGAGAGGCAGGAAGAGATATTTCAGATGTTACAGAAAATCTGGATGTCGTAGTGACTGGGGAGAAGACTGCTTGGGAAGAGCATGGGCCTGACTCAGTATTTTGTGCTATTGCTGTTGCTCAGCCCCTCAGTCCTGTCTGACTCTGCAGCCCCGTGGACTGCAGCACACCAGGCCTCCCTGCCCATCACCAGCTCCCAAGACTTGCTCAAACTCATGTCCATTGAGTCAGTGTGCCATCCAGCCATCTGATCCTCGGTCACCCCCTTCTCCTCCTGCCTTCAATCTTTCACAGCATCAGGGACTTGTCCAGTAAGTCAACTCTTCTCATCAGGTGACCAAAGGATTGGAGCTTCAGCTTCAGCAGCAGTCCCTCCAGTGAATATTCAGGGTTGATTTCCACTAGGATTGACTGGTTTGATCTCTTATTGTCCAGTGGACTCTCAAGAGTCTTCTCTGGCACCTCATTTCGAAAACATCAATTCTTTGGCACTCAGCCTTCTTTAGGGTCCAGCTCTCACATCTGTACATGACTACTGGAGAAACCGTAGCACTGATTCAATACTGAATCATTATGGACTTTTGAAAACAGTGCTCTCTATGGTGATGATCCATAAAGTAGAAATACACAGCGTTTACCTTGAATAGTGAATTCCACACTTACACGTATGTGAAAGCAATACACATAAAATTTTTCACTGCCCACTTAAGATTAATGGCCCTCCCCCAGATATATGCATTTATCCTGGGCTGGTTTAGAGCTAAGCCACACTGAATAATGGCCTCATTTGATTCCCCAGCTAAAAGGCCCGCCTTGCAGAGGCCTGGACTCACTGAGCACCAGAACTCAGGGCGGCTGAGAGCGCAGCTCTCCCCCTGTTCCCTCTGGACCTGCTGCTTCCCGGCTGTGTGACCTTGACTGTCCAGAACCTGAGGGGCTGCATCCAGGCTCCACTGTCTCTGGGCCTCGGGGTCCTCATCTGTAAAATGGGAGTTCTGACGACACCTCCCTGGGGTTCTTAGACGGATGGGTGTGTGAGTGGATTAATCCACATGCATTTGGAAGAGCACAGGGCACAGAGTGGGCAACATGTAAGTAGAGAAAGGGAGCCAGGGAGCGCCTCGCCTACAGGCTGGACCCTGGACTCAACCCTGGCCCACACGGCTGTGGGGCCTTCCCGAGCTCACCGTGTCCTCCAGGAGCCAGAATGAGGACCAGCCCCCAGCTCGTAGGACCGCAGGACAGTCAGGAGCTCCAGCTGTCTGGGTTCTCAGAGCCCAGCCTGGCTGTCCCTTCAGGGAGCCCACAGTCTGCCCCCTGCCCCCATGTACTGAAGCCATATGCTTTGCGTTTGATTTTTATTTGCGACTCTTTTTTGTTGGAACTTCAGGATATATTGTATGTGGCTGGCTGTTCTTGTCGCTTTGTGTTGTTGACACATGTCCCCCATGATGAGGCAGTGTGCCCGCCCCCTCCTCCCAGTAATCTGCTCTGGTTGCACTCAGGCTGGGTCTGAACCCTGACACACTGACCTCATAGAGCCGTCCCGGTTTTGTACAAATGCCCAGCGCTTCCTGGTGTCTGCCGCTGTGCTCGGTCCTCGCCTTCCTAAGTGGAACAGATAAGCCTGGGGCTGGCACACTGTGGCCGCAGGGCCACGTGCAGCCCACCTCCTGATCTGCAAATAAAGTTTTATTGGGATGCTCCCTGCCTGTTCTCTTACATCCTGCCTCTGGGTGCTTTCTCCCTGCCACAGCGAGGTGGAGGACTTGCAATCATGTAGCCACCAGCCTAGAACACCCACTGTCTGCTCTCTGGCCCTTTAGGAAAATGCTTGCCAACTCCTGGGCTAGATGAAAGCTGCTTTTTTTCTTTTCAGAAAAAGAGTGTCTGGATAGAAAATGTCATCTCTATTATCTGTCAGCCTTTTTCGGGGGAAAATAAGCCTTCATGTTATTGCAGCAACATAATCCATGCGTGTGTGCTAAGTCGCTTCAGTTGGGTCCGATTCTTTGCAACCCTGTAGACTGTAGCCCACCAGGCTCCTCTGTCCAAGGGATTCTCCAGGCAAGAATGCTGGAGTGGGTTGCCATTTCCTTCTCCAAGCATAATCCAAGTAGTTGAGAGAATCTGAACTCTTACGGGTTCAGGCCTTCTGTCGAGAGCTTGTGAGTGTCTCTTAGAGTGAGTCAGGCCTTCTGTCAAGAGTTTGTAAGTGTCTCTTAGAGTGAGTTAAAGGGTGTATTTACACATACGCCACTTAGCGATTTGGGTAAAGTTCCCTCATCCTTTCTCAATCAGGGACATGGAATATCTTCAGGATAGGAAAGTTTCTCTAAATCAACAAGGAGATCCCATGTGGAATCCACAGATCCACATAGCATGTAAGCTCTTGTTCATACAACTGGATTGTCCATAAATCGTATCATTTCCTCACCCGCTATCAAAATGTGTAAGTGTTGTGGACAGCGTAATGCCATTTTCTCTGGACATGGTGGGAGAAGGAGCCTTTGCCCTTTGGGAACGTTCCTTAATAAGCTGTTGCCTGAAAGCAGGTCAAGAAACCACAAGAGTCTTCTTATTCCCATAACTAAAAAAGCCTTAGCATCGTCTCTTAGGGGTTCTCAGAGTATCTCATCCCCTTTTCTTTTTGAAAGACGGACTTTTTTTGCTTCTTTTTTTATCTGTTGTTGTTGTTTGGTCCCTAAATCCTGTCTGACTCTTTGCGACCCCGTGGACTGCAGCACCCCAGGCCTCCCTGTCCATCACCAACTCCCAGGACTTACTCAGATTCATGTCCATTGAGCCAGTGATGCCATCCAACCATCTCATCCTCTGTCAGCCCCTTCTCCTCCCACCTTCAATCTTTCCCAGCATCAGAGTATTTTGAAATGAGTCAGTTCTTTGCAGCAAGTGGCCAAAGTATTGGAGTTTCAGCTTCAGCATGAGTCCTTCCAATGAATATTCAGGATTGATTTCCTTTCTTCTCCTTTTACCTTTATTCTTCCCTAGCATCAGGTTCTTTTCCAGGGTCTTTTAAATTTTTTTGGAGGATAATTGCTTTCCGATGTTGCACTGGTTTCGAGGTGGATCTAACCCTCACAGTGTAGACCGTAACTTCACCGACCATCTGTGTCTGCTCTGTGCTCAGGTGAGAAACACCTGGGCAGGTGGGAAAGTCTGCCCAGGGCCTTTCCTGTATCTCTAATTCAGCTGGGTACAGTCGAGATAGTTTCCATGTTTCCTTTCTGCAGATGTAAATAAATATGTTAGGTCACCATTGTTTTCCATATTCCCTCTTCTTCCCCCAGCACCATTTTTAGAGCTTAGTTCTAAAGTTTCTCAATAATTCTTTTCTGAGTGGAGAATTACGTACTTTCAGCAGCTTGATCTCTTGAGCACATGATCTTTACCCATAATTAGAAAATCACTTAGAAGTAATGCAACAAAATTAATGGGCATATGTTTGTGGAATTTTTTTCACTTTTAAAAAATTCACATTTACTAGTTATGTCCTTATCAGCTCTTCATTGACTGTCAAAAAGTACATATGAAATGCAGTTGATGCCGTAAGGAAACCAGCTTTCCTTCTTTGCTTGTATGTTGAGTAGACAGAGAGGCTGCACTTACAGAGCCAGCTGGACGACATGTGCATGACCTCACCCGCCAGGTGAGGGCTGAGGGGCAGGAGGGGAGGGAAGGTGGAGGACGGAGTGGAGGAGTTACCCTGCACTAGGGTGAGGCTCAGTACTCTGCACCTGGTACTTTACCAAACCGTGAGTATCTGAGGAGGAAGGCAAGGAGCCCAGTGTGCCTGTGTGTGTGGGCGGGTGGGTGTGGTGTGGAGAGATTTTAAGAAATCGACCCACGTAATTGTGGAGGCTGGCAGGTCCAAAATCTGGAGACCCAGGGAAGGGTCAGTGCCATGGTTCAAGTTCAAAGGTTGTCTGCTGGTAGAATATTTTCTTCTGGGGAACCTCAGTGTTTTTCTATTAAGGCCTTCAGCTGGTTGAGTGAGGCCCACCCACGTTATGGGGGACGATATACTTCACTTAGAACCTCCTGAGTTAAATGCTAACCTCAGCTTAAAAAAAAAGTCTCCTCAGAAACCCCTGGACTAATATTTGAGCAAATATCTGGGTACCGTGACCCAGCCAAGCTGACACATAGAGTGAACCGCCGAACACCTGGATTTGGTCAGAGGGCCTTCCCATGTGGTGTTAATGGTAAAGAACCCACCTGCCAACGCAGATGTAAAAGGTGTGGATTTGATCCCTGGGTCAGGAAGATTCCCTGGAGGGATGACACAGCAACCCACTCCGTATTCTTGCCTGGAGAATCTCATGGACAAAGGAGCCTGGTGGGCTACAGTCCATGGTGTCACAAAGAGTCGGACACGACTGAAGCAACTTAGCACACACACGCACACACACTCAGGCAGGGGCAGCTTTAGCTGGGGAATCAGGAAATAGAATCTGTGACTGAAGGAGACACGGAAAGAGCTAGAGGACAGAAACCAGCAGGGGTTCCACCCCCTGGAATGGGCACACAGGGCAGAGGGGGCCCAATGGGGCAGTGGGGAATGCTGGCTCTGAGTTCCCATCACACGCCAGGTGGGAGTGCCATGTGATGGAGATGCAGAGGTCTCCACAGGTGAGATGCTTATGGGGGGAGTCAGGGTTCTCATCAGACAAAGGATGAGACTGACCCTCATTTGGTCCACTGATGAAAATGGTAAATTAAGGGAAACTCCTTTAAAAATACATAGATACACACATGCCTTGAACCTGTCTTTTCACTTAAAATACAGAAATGTTCATCCATTTGCTAACTCCTTCAATTATAACCAAAGCTTATTGGGTAGGAATCTGCCTGTTAAAGATCTAAGTTGATTATTTGCACAAACTATGCCCACACCTATGATGTTCTGTTTAAGTTTCTTGAAGGAAAAAACTTGAAACTTGTCCCATTCACCCGGGTGCAAAATCATCTTAAATCTCTCATGTTTTCTCCAGACTTTATTTTTCTCTGAGCCACACCTAAGCTGAGAGCAGTTCCATTTAATGACTGAGTCATTCCAGAGATTCAACTCAGTGTTCGTAGAAACAGCCTTCTCCTTTTCCAAGCTCATGTTTCATCCAGCGACACCAAGCCTCATTATATTACATAATTCCGATTCCGAGTTCAACTGGCAGAGGCAGCCCTGAGGGCGGGTTCCACTCGTTCCTGTGCGGCCAGGCGTCACTGGGTGTCAGGGAAGGATGCTGACGGCCTGGGGCATGGCTGGCCCTTCACCACACCCGGCGCTCAGCACGGCGTAGGCAGCAGCCCAGCTGTTTTGCCAGACAGAAAAGACGTCCAAGAATCTGACGAGTCAGTTCAGAACAGAGCGGGGAGCTGCTCCCGAGGCTGGAAATGTATTAGTGAGAGGGAGGCGCCCATCCAGAGGATGTCTCTTGTTCAGAGAAGAACAGAACCGATGGCGAGCATCCCCAGGAACAGACGCTGATGGAGGAGGCGCCCACTGTTGTGTTCTCTGGGGGGACGATGCTGGAGTCTCATGTCAGAAGTTACATTGGTCTTGCCCAGTAAAAAACCAACTGTCTACTGAGGGGGCAGAGTGGTAGAATATTTGTAACGTAAATGGTGTCCCCAGTTATGAATACATCTATTGTCACAAGCTTCCATCCTGTCAGATACAGACTGGCACTTGCCACGTATCTCTCAGTTCAGTTCAGTTCAGTTGCTCAGTCATGTCTGACCTTTTGTGACCCCATGGACTGCAGCAGCCAGGCTTCCCTGTCCATCACCAACTCCCAGAGTTTACTCAAACTCATGTCCATTGAGTCGGTGATGCCATCCAACCATCTCATCCTCTGTTGTCCCCTTCTCCTCCTGCCCTCAATCTTTCCCAGCATCAGGTTCTTTTCAGATGAGTAAGTTCTTCACATCAGGTGGCCAAAGTATTTGAGTTTCAGCTTCAACATCACTCCTGAATATTCAGGACTGATTTCCTTTAGGATGGACTGGTTGGATCTTCTTTCAGTCCAAGGGGCTCTCAAGAGTCTTCTCCAACACCACAGTTCAGAAGCATCAATTCTGCAGCGCTCAGTTTTCTTTATAGTCCAATTCTCGCATCGATACATGACTACTGGAAAAACTATAGCCTTGAATAGATGGACCTTTGTTGACAAAGTAATGTCTCTGCTTTTTAATATGCTGTCTAGGTTGGTCATAACTTTCCTTCCAAGGAGTAAACATCTTTTAATTTCATGGCTGCAGTCACCATCTGCAGTGATTTTGGAGCCCAAGAAAATAAAGCCTTTCACTATTTCCATTGTTTCCCCATCTATTTGTCATGAAGTATGGGACCAGATGCCATGATCTTAGTTTTCTGAATGTTGAGTATCTCTACAAGGATTAAATCATATACTGCTACAGCTGCTGAACTTCAACACCCCTGGAAAGAAGTTCGGTGAGTTAGTCACTCGGTCTTGTCCCATTCTTGGTGACCCCATGGGCTGTAACTGCCAGGCTCCTCTGTCCATGGAATTCTCCAGGCAAGAATACTGGAGTGGGTTGCCATTCCCTGCTCCAGGGGATCTTCTCGACCCAGGGATAGAACCCAAGTCTCCCTCATTGCAGGCAAATCCTTTACCATCTGAGCCACCAGGGAAGCCGCAAGGAGTTCAGGGTGGAGAGCAGAGATGAGGCCCTCTGTGCTCAGGGCAACACTGGAGGCAGGTCTTCAGACTGTTAGCTATTTTCATGAGCCGGTTTTATAAGCCCAGTTTTTGTATCTCCCCATATCTAGAAAAGCACTAAAATCCTTCATGGTGACAGCTGCTTCTCGTGATTAGCAAAAGCTTCATGAGATTAGCAGAAATGTTCTGGAAAGATATGTGCTGAATTGCATGTACTCCCACTTCTCCAAAATCACATGGGTACTGACCTTCCTGTCCCCCACCAACCTCCCCACCTCTCTGGAGGGATTTCTCAGAGCCATGGAGGTGCTGTCTCCCAGACTCTAGTCCTCACTTTGCACATTGCACACTTTAAAGTGGACAATGCCTAAGAGAAACGTGCATTTCCAAAGATCTTGCTCCATGGGACCTTCCTCGGGTGGGAACCGTGTCTCCCCAGCTGTCAGGCGAGGCTGTCTGGGAGGTAGGAACTGTGTCTCCCCAGCTGTCAGGCGGGGCTGTCTGGGAGGACCGGATCCATGGGACCTTCCTCAGGTAGGAACCATGTCTCTGCAGCTGTCAGGTTAGGCTGTCTGGGAGGTAGGAGCCATGTCTCCGCAGCTGTCAGGTTAAGATTGTCTGGGAGGTAGGAACCGTGTCTCTGCAGCTGTCAGGTTGGGTTGTTTGGGAGGACTGGATCCATGGACCTTCCTCGGGTGGGAACTGTGTCTCCCCAGCTGTCAGGCGGGGTTATATGGGAGGACTGGATCCATGGGACCTTCCTCAGGTCGGAACCATGTCTCCACAGCTGTCAGGCTGGGCTGTCTGGGAGGATTGGATCCATGGGGCCTTCCTTGGGTCCGAACCGTGTCTCCCCAGCTGTCAGGCAGGGCTGTCTGGGAGGACCGGATCCATAGGGCCTTCCTTGGGTCAGAACCGTGTCTTCCCAGCTGTCAGGCGGGGCTGTCTGGAAGGAATGGATCCATGAGACCTTCCTCAGGTCAGAACCATGTCTCCACAGCTGTCAGGCTGGGCTGTCTGGGAGGATCGGAAGAACATCAGCACTGGATGTGTCTGCCTTTGCTTCTCTGAGCGCTTCATTTTGAGGCCAGAAGGGCCGCACAGGAGGAGCAGCTCTGTTCCAATCCAGCTCCCCCACCACTTTGGTTCTGAGAAGTCTTTCTTCCAGAAGGAGCCCAAGCCTGCCTGACATGCAAACCTCCCAGAGGCTTGGTCGCTGAGTCTGGGGCCAGATGCCAGCTCCAGAGAAGAGTGTTTACAGCCAGGGATGATGCTTGGAGCTGGGGTGGCCGGGGCATGGGAGCTGCCAGGCATGGGGTTGCCTGGGTGGGCTTTTCTGATTTCCTGTGACAGGGAGTGAGAGTCGATGGCTTTCTGGAGAGGAACCCACTCACCAGGCTTTGCCCCTGATGTTTTATTGGCACCTCTGAGTTCTCATAATCATTAAAAATAGTGTCAGGACGACTTTCATACAACTGGGAGCGAGGGCAGTACCCCCCGCAGGAGCCAGAGCCCTGGTCTGCCCTGATGAGCAGCTGTCCTGTTCCTTGGTCATCTCAAAGCTTTTACAGAGCCCTCCTCCCCAGTCCAGGGAAGGGCTTTGCAAAAATTCAGATTTCTGACTCTCAACCATAGATTTGTGATTCCTGCAGAGTGGAGAAGAGACCAGGTGCGTGTGGGTGTGGAAAGCCCTGCCAGGCAGCCGGGTTTGGGAAACACTGTCTCAGCGCCAGGCTGAGCCACAGGTCCTCTCAGCCCCTGGGGTCATCCTGGGGCACAAGAACTGGGGTCCGAACCCTGTGAAAGTGGAGGGAGTTACCGCCGACCAAGTCATTACTCAGTTTCAGTGGCAGTTGGGTATAGGTTGCTCACTGGGCTACCTGTGTGTAGTTACCACCCCAGGTTTTCATTTTGACTCCATAGCAGAGGTGTTTGTGACACAGAGCTGGCTCGATGGTTGGGTGCTGAATGGAGTGAAGAGGAGCGGGAGGTGACTGCCTTCCCCACATCGACATCTCACGGGGGGAAGATGCTCACTCTTCCCAGCAGAGCAAGGATGAGTCAGAGGGCAGCGCTGGGGGAGTCCTGAGCTCCATCCTGCTTGCATCATCCACTCCCTCCAAAACCCTTTGCTTCTTGGGGTGCAGCTTCCCCTCCATAAGATGCGACTGGAAAAGCAGACCATCTCTGAAGCCCTTCCTCACGCTAAGACCCAGCGTCTTTCTTCCAGTTTCCCATGGAAACTGGCTGAAGGGGGCAGCCCTGCAAAGAACAGCCCTTCACTGTCACTTGGAATCTAAGCATTTCCCTCTCACCTTTTATGAGCCGGGGTTTTTCATTTGAGTTAATGAGATACACACACCCTCCACGGTCTGCAGAGAAAACACCTCCAGATGAAGGGTTTGTGCTGAAACAGGGAATTATCAAGGCTGTCTGGAACATCGGGGTAGGTTTCTTTGGCCTGTGCGTCCCTCATAATTCCATTTCCCATGCCTCCCCCATGTAAATGAAGCTCTGTAGATCTTACTGATTCTTCTTAAGATAACATTTGATGACAGGGGAGTGAGACAGGAAAGTTCAGTAAAAATAGCACATCAGCCCCTGCATAATAAAAAATCTCCATATCTTTGGCTTCTCACAGTCCATAAAGTTAACACCCACCGAACCTCCTTTATGAGGAGCTTTTGAGGTCCTGCAGTTTGGCTCCATGTGAGTCAGCAAAGAAATCTGCCTTTAAGGATGAAAAACTTCAGTCCTGTGCATGACTCATTATAAATCTCTCCTTCACTTTCACATCGAACAAAGGAGTTTGCCTTTTGAGACTGAACAAAATGAAGTCACTGTTGACCTGCCAGCTTCCCAGAGCCTGGCTTCGTGATCCAGGTGCCCAGTTTCCTGAAGTCTGGCCCCCATCCTTGCCATCCAGTCATCAGTAATGGGCTTTCAGTTCTGGGGTTACCATGGAGGCCTTTCCCCGGCATTGCTTCTGGAAGAATGCATCCAGGAGACAGCCGGAGGGTCTAGCACATCCCTGCCAGCACATGATAGAGGACGTGCGTGTGTGTTTGGCGCGCTGCTGCCACTTCTAATGTACTTACTGCTGCACTTCAGGAGGACTTGCTCCAGGCCCCAAGGCATGAGTGCAGAGTGCAAGCTGTGTGTCCAACAGCTCTGGCCTCTGATACCACTCACTCGCACAATTGGTTCCCGAGATCATTGGCCCTTTCAGCACTGGACTTCTGCCTCAGAACTGGCCTGGAGCGTAGCTGGCACTCTCTGATACCATTGAAGCATCCCCTGAGAGAGACCAGTAATTCCCGACTCAGCAGATGGGCCAGGCCAGCGAACCGCCCATGCGTGGCCAGCTGCCGGATGGGCTCAGGAAGCAGCTTCTCCCCCTCTTCATCACCCTGAGTCCTGTGATCTCAGCTGCCGAGCTTTCAGCTCCCAGTCTGCCTGCTCTCCTTAAGTTAACGTGTTCGCAGACATTCTCTTCCTGTGGCTAAGGCGGATTTTTCAAACTGGCATCTGTTTATTGTGGGGTGTGCATTGTCATCTGGAAAGCAGGGGAGTATTTCCCGGCATATCAGTGAACAAGGGTGTCATAGTCATCGGCGATAGCAGCCCTCCAGGGTGGGCTGGTGAGTCCTAAGGGCGCTCAGGAAGGAGAGGAATCCCTGTGACCTAGCAGCCTTCTGAGGGCGGCTACTCCCCACAGTGAGTCCCGGGGAGCTCAGGATGTGAAAACAAGGTTACTGGCCCCAACAGCATATGAAAGGAGCAATTCAATGAGCCCAGACTCTTGCGCCTTCCCATATACAGAAAAGCGCTAAATTCCTTCACTGGTTTTCTTCAACAATATTCTTTTGATGTTCAGACTACCTGCCCTTTGCTGCAAGACTTCTATGTAACCTTACTCCTCCCCTCAGCTCCTTGGAGAGTTCTCTCAGAGTTCCTTGAGATTCTGCCTCCTGGGCTTAAGCCCTAAAAATTCCCACCAAATAAAACAACTCTCAGCTTTTTAGGTTGTGAATGTTTTTTAAGTCAACAATTTCAAGTAGACGAAAAGCGTGGTAAACCTCAAATGTGCTGCACGTGTGATGTGGCTGTATTTTCCTCTGAAGACAAGATCCTTCTGTCTTCAAAACCCACACAGTGGCCGCTGAGCCGCAATGGCAACTGCCAGAGTCCAGGCCACTGAGCATGGGGCGTGGGAAGGTCCGTGTTTGTAGTCACAGAGTTTAAAGATCATGTCACAAAGTCAAAGCGGGCAATGTGACTGAGCACATCCCTCCTGAAGGCCGTGACGGACACCAGGTGTGAAAGTCCTGACCGACGTGGGGGACACTTTGTAACTGGAGCTGTGTTCGCATGCTGTCCTCCGCCCTGTCCCTGGAACTAGACCCAGCGGTGAACACGGCCTTCTCTAGGTTCACCCCATGAACCGAGTTCTGCCGGGGCATTACCCCATGTGCTTACTGAGTTTTGAGAGGCCACTCCACCGACGACCAGGAGTTACTCCAGGAAATGGGATCAGCAGGGTGCTTCGTCTGAAAACTTCGAAGGGAGCAGGAATAGTCACTGAAAGCCAATTCTAAAATGAGGTTAGTGGGTTCTGACGCTGACTCTGTGACAGCCCTGAGCTGTGAGCCACAGGCCTGGTCCCCGTCAAGGGTGACCTCTGAGTCTGAAAAGCAGTCACAGCCCTGAGCCTGCCTGGGGAGTGCTTCATGACAACGTACTGCACTAAACCAAATACCCTTGTTGAGAATTGCATTTTCAAATACCTTGTCACATTTTCAGAGGAATCATTAAATAACCAAAAGCAAAATGTTGCTATTTTTTTTAACGGGAAGGCAAAAGTCATGTTATGAGAAGCAGCTCCTGACTGTGGACAGTTAGTGACATTGACTATGGAGCAGACGGTGCCAGGGAACCCTGCCCAAACTGCTGAGTAACTGCTGGAAACTCCACCACGTGTCCAGGCAGCTCTGAGAGCCGCGGGGTGAGTCCTGCCAGGTGACCTCTCGGCTGGGGGCCGCATGAGTGCTCCAGGCCCTGCCTGGGACACCTGACTGGCGTGAGTCACAGCAGCCGCCGGCTCTGCTTCACCTGGCGGACTTGAAAAGCCAGAGCACAGCAGGGCAAGTATGGCCACCCGGCCTGCCTCGTTCTGCTCAGTGGACCCTCAGACGCCAGCACAGAAGCTTGCGTGGATTTTGACTCTTTCTTGAGCTGTAGTCAAGACATTTCCTCGGAGTTCGGCCTGTGAGACAAAGCAAACACTTGGCATCTCCAGATGCCTTGTGAACGATTTTTGCACAGGACCATTTCTCAATGGTGTGTGGCTAAGAGGAGGTCAGAGCATGGACCAACCCCATTGGAACAGCTTAAGATGGTGGAGACTGAGGACTTAACACAGGGATGTGAAAAGTCTGGGAGCAGCCAAGACATCTCCACAGCCCCGGGGTTGACCAGTTAGAGTTTATGAGGCTGTACGGTTGAGAGGCAAACATAAGAAGTGGGAGGAAACATAAAAAATAGAAAAGCAATGGAGAGCCTCCAGATGAAGAATCAACACAGCCAGGAGCCCAAAGCCCGGGTTTCCTAAGGAGTTTGCATAATTTACATGGCTTAACATGATGGTAAAGACCAGGCTTCCCAATCCACCTGCAGTGCAGGAGATGAGGGTTTGATCCCTGGGTTGGGAAGATCCCCTAGAGAAGGGAATGGCAACCCACTCCAGATTTCTTGCCTGAAATACCCCATGGACAGAGGAGTCTGGTGGGCTCCGTCCATGGCGTCACAAAGAGTTGGACACAACCGAGCAACTGAACAACAGCAACAATCTTGTTGATGCTGAAAAGTGGAAGCATTTCTGCAGTTGATACGGAACAGTTCTTACAAACAAAACTTTTCATTACAGTTTTTAAATAATTTTCTTAGAAAGATAACAGAGTCTGTTCATGAGAAATACTTTGGCATAATCTAGCTCAAAGCTTCTACAAACAAAGCTAAGTAAACATATCACGGTTCTGTCGACTACAAAAATACAGTCACAACCTGAAAGTAGAGAGTTATTTATCGGGAATGTTAAGGATTCCAAGCTCGGGAAAAGGCATTTCAGTGACCCTGAGAAAACTGCTCCAAGGGGGCGGGAGAGGGAGTCAGGCTATACACCAGTCTGCAACAAGGAGGGCAGGCAGTCTGAACATCAAAGATTATTAAGCAAGGAAAATCAGATACCAAGTTAAGGAATTTAGTGTTCTTCTATGCATGGGAAGATGCAAGAGTCTGGGATCCTTGAAGTCATTCCTGTCATACCCCTCTCAGCTATCTGGGGCCAGCACCCTGCATATTTAAGGAGACCTTTTTCTCTCTCTTGAATTCCCTTAGGGCCTTCTGGCTTGCACTGGAGGGCTGGAACTGCTGATGACTGCGACATCCTTAAGTTCCTCGTGTAGGGAGTGGGGCCACTTGTCAGCCCAGCTCAGAAATTCACGTGGGAGGGCCGGAATCACGGATAGCTGGGGCATCCTTGTTTGTTTATTGGTGCTGCAGGCACTACCTCGTTTCATAGTACAGCCTGAGCGGGCCCAGTGCCCCTGCAGCCCTGCCAAGTCCCGGAGGGGAGGCCACCCCTCTTCCCAACCCAGCAAGCGTCACCGATTCCCCTCTCCTCCCTCCATCGCCTCTTTCTTCCTTATAAGTTTCACAAAGCCCAAAGACAGGCTCGATCATGATTTGGGTCCCAGACCCCTTTGAGAACTTGAGGACGCATGCTGGTGGTTTTGTTCAGCAATTTTGGGTCACACGAGTCAGACACGACTGAAGCGACTCAGCAGCAGGAGCAGCAGCAGCAGCCCACCTGGAACTGGCACTATTTCACAGCGTCTTGTGGACACAAAAAAAAAAACCCCGAATATGACAAAGTCTTTAGATCAATGACTTAACTGCAAGAAGGGCAGAGGACAGAGAGCCTTCTAAGTGATACCACAGAGATGTAGCTTGCAAAGTCCTGTGATCAGCAAAAAAAGAAAGAAAGAAAGCTGTAGAGGTGTATTAAGGTGAGCCATCTTTCTGTCATTCTGTAACAAAGAGAAAACTAAACGAAATTTCGGAGAACCTATAGACTAAAAACAACACTTCAACCAGTTCAAAGCAGGAGCTTTATTTGGATTCTGCCTTCAACAAGCAGATCAAATTTTGACAAGGACAACATAGTTGGGAATGGAACATTGAATGTTTAATGATGTTAAGGGATGACTGTTAAAATTTTCAAACCTCACATGGCATTATAATTAGGCTGAAAAACCTAAGACTCCTTATCTTTTAGAGGTGTGTATTGAAATATTAGTATGTCTAGAATTTGCTTCAAAATGCTATAGGGATCGGGCACATAAGCTGATAATCTTTGAGACTGGGTGGACAGGGACACAGAGGGCCTTTATTTTTGTATACATTTGAAATTTTCCTTTTAGGGAAAGGTTAGGGGGGCAGGGAACAGATGCACTCACTGCGTTGAGGGGAGTTATTTCCAAGCCCAAGAGAAGCTGACAGCCAGGGGAGGGGAGGCCTGAGGTCAGGAACACTAATCAGGAAGTTAGAAGGGGCCGGGGCCTGGGAGACCACACGGGGACTGACAAGGACTTCGCACGTGGGACTGAGAAGGACTGCGCACGGAGGCAGCAGGTGGGAAGTTATGCCGGTTGATGCCCCGGCCCCAGCCCCGGGCCCCTCCGGCTGGAGACGCAGCCTCGCCCCTCATCGTGGGGTCCCCTGTCCCCGCAGCTGGTCGGTGGGGAACTGGAGTGCCTGCAGCCGCACGTGCGGAGGG
>SJXQ01010140.1:191895-222521 GCA_006408695.1 Aepyceros melampus | reverse complement strand
GGGCGCAGCTGCTGCCGGACGCCGTCTGCACCGCGGAGCCCAAGCCCAGGACTCACGAGGCCTGTCTGCTCAGGCGCTGCCACAAGCACAAGAAGCTGCAGTGGCTCGTGTCCGCCTGGTCCCAGGTGGGTGCACCTTCCCAGGCGGCTGCGCTGAGTCCCAGGTAGACACAGGGGGCCCAGGCAGGTGTGCCAGGTCCAGGTGCAGCTGGGTCGACGGCCTGCCACCTCGGGCTGCCCCTCCTTGCTGGGTTCCTCTGCTTCTGCTCCTTTCCTCTAAGTCTCCGGTCCCGCTGCCCCTGGTATCCAGCCCCACACCTGGCCTTCACTCCTTGGCGTGTCCTCTGGCTTCACATCACATCCGTGGAGCACCCCACCCAGGTCACCCACACAGTCATCCCTCCCTTGGTGTGGAGTGGATGGGTGGGTGAACAGGTGCCGGCCGGGGGGACTGCTGTGGGCTGGGGGACCCACCTCACCCGGAGCAGCTGCAGCCGTTTCCCAGGATGCGCCTAGGTGGTGGGGCAGGAGGGTGACCCCAGGAGGAGACAGCGTGTCCTGAGATGCATGAGTGTACGCAGCCCACACAGCTGGTTTCCATAGCAACCAGGGAAAGAAGGCCCCCTGATCCCTGGCCCTCAGGGACAGACTCGGGGTCTCATTCCCACCCAGGCCGCCAATGGCGTCTAGTCCAGGAGGGAGGAAGGCCTCTATAAAGTGATGGCATGCCAGGCAGGACATTTATCCTGAATGGAGACAGCACTTGTTTGCCCCTGAAAAATAAAAACAGCATCACTACTGCATGAAGCCTGCTGCTGCTAAGGAAGAGCTCCTGATCCTCTACCTGGGACCAGGGACATCAGTGTCCAGACGACTGAATCGTGCAGTCATCAGGAGACAGTTGATTCTACGTGTATCTCCAGAGGCTGAGTCCTCAGGAAGGAAGCAGCTTCCCGGGCGGTGCGGCGGTAAAGAACCCGCCTGCAGTGAGGGTTTGATCGCTGTGTTGGGAAGATTCCCTGACGAAGGGAATGGCTGCCCACTCCAGTATTCTTGCCTGGAGAATCCCATGGATGGAGGAGCCTGGTGGGTTACAGTCCTTGGGATCACCAAGGGTCAGACATGACTGAGCGACTAACACACACAGTGTGTGGAAGGTGTCCAGGTGGAAACCCCTTGTCCTGGATATGTAACACATTGGGGCGTGCACACACACACACACACTCTCACCACACCCCAGAGCTTCTCTCAGGCTTGGCCCCAACAAGCCTCCAACAAGCCAAGCCTGAGCCTGAGCATGAGGCCAGAGCCCAGGCACCCAGCCTCCTCTGTGGATGGGACCTGCAGACATGCCAGCCCGGGACAGCAATGCCAGCCCCCGGGACCTGCCCTCTGACCTCGGAGCCAGCCCTGGGGTGCAGGCTGTGCCTGGCCTTCTGTGTCATCCCCGTGTGTCACGTGACTGCAGCTCCGCCTGGCCACAGGTCGGCCCAGGGCCCCGCTGTCCACGCGAGAGGGCGCGGCTGCAGCGGCAGCTCAGGCTCAGAGCTCGTCTGGTCGGAACGAATGCGCCTGACATCCTTGTCCGCTGGATTCCAGGGCAGCACTCAGCTTCCCGGGGAAGATGGGAGCCCTGGGTGTCCCCCGCCTGTCCCTGGGCCAGGGGCCAGCGTCACGCTGCTGTTGGGCGTGTGAGTCTGAGGAGCTCCGGGGTTCACCTGACATCCTTGTCCATTAGATTCCAGGGCATTCTGGTATCGCTTACAGACCAGCATCTTCATCCCCCGTGAAGCGATGGCTCAGGAATCACTCCCTTCATGGCTCCTAATTGCCCTGCCCCACCATGTGTCTCTAGGGCCAGACCGCTGTGACCCCAAGATCTTTGGGGTTTTTTGGCAGATACTGCTAAACCACTTTGAATGCTGAGGTCCCATAAATTTCACTGACTGTTGTTCAGTCGCTAAGTCGTGTCTGACTCTTTGGGACCCCCAGCACACCAGGCCTCCCTGTCATCACCAGCTCCCGGAGTTCACCCAAACTCACGTCCATTGAGTTGGTGATGCCAACCAGCCATCTCCTTCTCTGTTGTCCCCTTCTCCTCTTGCCTTCAATCTTTCCCAGCATCAGGGTCTTTTCAAATGGGTCAGTTCTTCGCATTAGGTGGCCAAAGTATTGGAGTTTAAACTTCATCATCAGTCCTTACAAGGAGCGTTCAGGGTTGATTTCCTTTAGGATGGACTGGTTGGATCTCCTTGCAGTCCAAGGGACTCTCAAGAGTCTTCTCCAACACCTCAGTTCAAAAGTATGAATCAGGTAGCCAAAGTATTGGAGCTTCAGCTTCAGTCCTTCCCATGAGTGTCCAGGGTTGATCTACCTCAGGATGGATGGACTGTTCACACATCTATAAATGTTCAGGTTGATGTAATCAGGAGGCTTCACTCAATGACTGTGCGAGAGAGACAGCCACCACGCGGGCGGACATGCCTTTCAGGACGCCCTTGGTTGTCTTCTTTTCAGTGCTCGGCTACCTGTGAGAGAGGAACCCAGAAAAGGTTCCTAAAGTGCGCTGAGAAGTACGTGTCTGGGAAGTACCGTGAGCTGGCCTCCAAGAAGTGCCTGCACCTGCCGCAGCCCCAGCTGGAGCTACAGCGTGCCTGTGCCCGCTTTCCCTGCCCCAAGCGCCCCGCATTCACTGCTGCAGGACCCCTGCGGGCTGGATGGTTTGCCTTGCCCTGGTCTCAGGTAGGGATGAAGGGGTGGCTGGTGGAGCCCCTCCTTGGTGTTGCCAGCTGCCTTGGGCTGGAAGGTTTCTGCTGGAATGTAGGCCCACAGAGCCAGCTCCAGGTCCTTCCCTCTGGAGCCCGTGAGGTGTTGGGTTTCTGGGGGTCGGGGTTGTGGGGGCGCTTCCAGAGGGTGATCTCCAAACGTTACTCCATCTGTTAGGGCACTTGTGGTGGTTCTAAGGCTTGCCAGGTGGCGCAAGTGGTGAAGAGCCAGCCTGCCAATGCAGGAGATGGAGCATTCGTGGGTTCCTCTCTGGATCGGGATGATCCCCTGGAGAAGGAAATGGAAACCCACTCCAGGGTTCCTGCCTGAAGAATCCCACGGACAGTGGGGCCTGGTGGGCTCCCATCCATGGGGTCACAAAGAGTTGGACACAACTGAGCACGCAGGCGCAGCATGGTTGTTCTAAACCTTCACCCTGTGCAGGGTAAGAGGATGGAATGGTTTGGGTAAAAGCTGGGCTGAGCTCCCCAGAGGTGAGTATGGATGAGGAAGAAATATGAGATCTGGAAGAAACAGGTGATTGTAAGTCTGTTTGGGTCAACCACAAAGCTGAGCAAATGAGGATGGGGGTTGAGCCCCCGGAATGGCTGTGACCCGCCTGGTCCCCAGCCTCGGCAGCCCAGGCCGAGAGGGGCTGCGGGATCTGTCCTGGGGTCTCCGTGTCCCTGGCTCCCTCCTCCTCCCGTGCTCCCTGCGGCTGTAAGGGAAGATTCTGCACTCACTCACTACTGTTGACCCAGCCTCCTTCCTGGCCCTGCTTCCGGCTTTGGGCTCCTAACAGCCCTCTCTGCCTGTCCCGTTGCCGTCTGTGGGCACTCGGGTCTGGATGGTCAGTTTTTAAGAAGCAAAGGAAGGGACTTCCCTGGCGGTCCGGTGGTTGGGACTTGGCCCTCCAGTGCACGAGATGCAGGTTCGATCCCTGGAGGTGAGACCTCACGTGCCTCGAGGCCAGAAAAGCAAAATGTAAAGCAGAAGCAGTATTGTAATAAATTCAGTAGGGACTTTAAAAATGATCCACACCAAGAAAACAGAGAAAGCAGATGAAGATGGGAGCGGGGACGGCCACGAACGCCTGTGCTCCCACCTTGGCCGGCTCTCATAACTGCATCAGGTAACACTGGCTCCAGGACCTCTGAGGTGAAGTCCTACCAAGTGTGTGGGATCCACGGGGCGCCAGGCCACCAGGGCACTCCCATCACAAAAGATCTCTCAGGGCTAGCAAGCAGGATCTTCGCCGATTCCAGAGGCTGATCCCGGGAACCACAGGCGATGTCTGCTCCCCGTTGCTTTCAAAGGAACTTTCAGGAGTCTTCGTCTCTCTCCAAATCACTTCCCAGAAGGCGTGCTCCATGCCTGGTGCCACAGAAATGACCCAAGCAGCTGCAGGTGGCCGTCTTCCCTGCCCAGGTAGTGACTGCCCTCCCAGGAAGCGTGTCTCACATCCTTGAGCTTCCCGGGCACCCTGTGCTAAAAAGGAAGCAAGGACAGGAAGCACACTCCCAAGTGGAGAGTCGTGCCTCCTGTCCCAGAATCGTGCCAGGTCCGTACTGCAGCCTCATCAGAGATCAAGGCCGCCCCTGCTGCCGTGAGCTGCTTGAAAGCGGATGCAGCCACAAGACAGCCACCGGACCGGTCGCTCCGTGGCGAGCGTCCTGCTGTCTGCGGTGTGTTCCCCATACTGGCATACGTGTACACATGCACGCGTGCATGTTTCATATACACAGTCCCAGTGTCTACCAGGGCGCGTGCCCCATACTCAGTATTCAGGGAGTGTTTGCTGGATGTCAGATTCCAGATGAAAAGCGAACCCGTGAGTGCCTGAGGGCAGCCTCGCCGAGCCCTTGTCTGCAGGACTTTCCCCTCTGGCACAGCCTCCCCCTCGTCTGGGGCTGTTGTCACTGTCGCCGGTACTGTGCGCTCTGTTGCAGGCCATGTAGAGCAGCAGCGTCTTTAAAGCCCCCCGGAGGCTGCTCTTGCTTGCCACCCACTCTGCACCCTGCCCCCTAGTTGTGTTTTTGCCTTTGGTTCTGCTTATCTTCAAACGTGGGGCTTCCCAGGTGGCGCCAGCGGTAAAGAACCCAGCTGCCAATGCAGGAGACACAGCAGACATGGGTTCAGTCCCTGGGTAGGGAAGATCCTCTGGAGGAGGGCATGGCAGCCCACCCCAGTATTCTTGCCTGGAGAATCCCACGGACAGAGGAGCCTGGCGGGCTGAGGTCCATGGAGTGGCAAAGAGTTGGACACAACTGAAGCGACTTAACACCCACATCCTCAAATCTGTTGTCGCTTTTCATTTAGAAATACACGAACTCCTCCTCAAATGGTATTAGAGATTGTTTCATTTAAAATACTGGACCACAGGACATTTGGACTGTATCCTTTTCAAGCATTTCCCTTTTTAAGTAGGTCAAAAGTATTAGCATGTAAAAACATGGATTTTAATTGCAAAAACTGTTTTCTATAAATATAGTTACATCAACCTCTGTGCCCACAGCTTGGGTTCAGTATAAACAGATATGATGTACACAGGGAGTGGCAGTCTGCCTTTGCTGCTTGTGATGAAAGAAATTCAACTCAGAGGCAGAGAGGCTCAACACTACGGATGAGAAAGTGAGGATGAGAACTAGGAACCACGTCCCCAAGTGAGTTCCCAGCCCAGCACGGGGGCTGAGGGAGCACCTGGGACCTGAGTCAGAGGCCGCCAGGCCAGGAGCGTGGCTCTGCCAAGAAGCTCCGAGACACCACAGTCCCAGGAAGACAGCTGGAGCAACCAGGCGGGCCTGACGACTCTGGGGTGCGTCACGAGCCCAAGATGCCACAGCCCCAGGAAGACAGCTGGAGTGTCCCAGGCTGCCAGTGTCCTACCCTGAAACGGAGCGACCCACGGTGTTTGCCGATGTTGGCTTTGAAGAGCAGGGCTCAGCCTTACAGGGTGGGTTCCAAACCCACAAGCTCATCAGCAAAAAGCCCTGGGTTTTCTACAGCGGCCCAGACATCCTGTCCCGAAAGAGTGAAAAAAGAACAAACGATTCCTTCAGCTTATGAGCCCTGAGGACTCTGTTTCCAGCCTCTCTCCTCCGTCAAGGGGCAGACCAAGATGTTCTACTTACCCCATCACTGCGTCCCTCTCCCAAGGGGTTTACAAGCCGCCTCCCGGGCTCTGTCTGCAGCGGGCCCTCAGCATCTGGCCGTGGGTGGTTTCAGCCGTGGAAGACCGTCCCCGGGCCACTGCTCCAGGGGGTCCCGGCGTTGGTCCCGTCCACACATCTTGGCAGCAGCCTGAGTTGTGTGTGTATCTCCAAATCAGCAGCGTTTATCCTTGCGCATTGATGTGACTGTTTACCGTAACCCACCGCGCACCAGGATCTCCAGGTCGTTTTCTGACCCCGGCTTTCTGCAGGGGCTCCTCTACCGCTTAACATTCTCAGCATTCTTGAACACGCAGCCTTGTGCGAGCCATGCCGTGAGCTAGTCAGAATTTGGTCTAGACTGTGAGCCGCTTTCTTTCTGGGCAGATTCACTGCTGCAGGTTTGGGTCCCTCCATCTCTGATCGCTCCCGTCTCTCCCGGTTTCTTGCTGGCAGTGGGTCTCCGGTGGATGTGCCCGGCCCGCTGGTGAGCACCGGTCTGACTGAGCCGCCTCTCCCTGCCCTGGCTCTGCTGCGCTCAGCCTCAGAGTGTGGGGCCCCAGCATAGGGACACGGTGTTCTTGAGAGGGGGCGGCCACGCCCAGGCATCCGGAGTCCCTGCAAAACTTGGGGTCGGGAGGGGTGAGTGTCATTGTGCCTCTGCGGTGCGGGGCTGGCTTGTCAAGCTTTTCTGAGTCAGGGGCACCAGAAAGGCTGGCTTGTGAGAGCGTCTTGGGACGGACCTGCAGCCTGTATCCCCAGACGTGTGCCGCTTTGTGTGTGTGTGTGTGTGTCCATCAAACCCTTGATGATTCAAGAATATTCAGACTTCTGGGCCCGTCTTCACAGTGTCCATACCTGGGAAATATGCAGCTGTGTGCAGCCCCCACCCCGGTCGAGAGACAGATAGAGACCGCCTTGAGGAGCCTGGGTGGGGGGAGCCCGTAGAAAGGGGTGGCTGGACGACCGGTGGCCCGGTGTGACAGTGGCTCGTGTCTCCCGCAGTGCTCGGCCAGCTGCGGGGGCGGCATGCAGACGCGGGCCGTGCAGTGCCTGGCGGGGGGCCGGCCAGCTGCGGGCTGCTCCGTGCTGCAGAAGCCCGCGGTCTCCCAGGCCTGCAACACCCGGTTCTGCCCCGTCGCAGAGAAGAAAGGTGAGTGTCGGAGCCCCCTCTCCCCGGCCTAGGTTTAACCTTTTCGGCTGGGGTGCCTGGTTTCTGGAGTGGTTGCTAAGAGAGCTGAGCAACTAGGGGTCCCTGCGGGTTACAGGGTCTTGTGTCCACTACACCTGTTCTCTCTCCACCTCCACCAGTTTTCCCCACTAAAGGGGCCACGGAGCAGACCGCTCACGGCTCACGCCTTCCTCCCCGGAAACGGCACAGGCAGCTGTGAGATCCATTTTGCTTCCAGCGAGCGCGATTGCCTCTGTGTTTCAGTGCTGCTGTCTGTATTCAGGGAAGGCCATTTTGAGTAAAGCAGCCTTGTGCACCCCAAGTTACACGAGATCCCAGCATATTCACGTATTGTTGGTGTTCAGTCGCCAAGTCGTGTCCCACTCTCTTGCAACCCCGTGACTGCAGCATGCTAGGCTCCTCTGTCCGTGGGATTTCCTTCAGTTCAGTTTAGTCGGTCAGTCATGTCCGACTCTGCGACCCCATGAACTGCAGCACGCCAGGCCTCCATCACCAACTCCCGGAGTTTACTCAAACTCATGTCCACTGAGTCGGTGAGGCCATCCAGCCATCTCATCCTCTGTCGTCCCCTTCTCCTCCTGCTGTTCCTTGGCTGCTCGGTAAATGCGATCCCTGCACACATACCCAAAGTGCCTTGGGGATTTGCAGCAGCGTGCCCTGCCTGTCTGTCTGTCTGTCTGTCTGTCGAGGTTCCTGGAGGAGAAAATGGGGCTGGAGGAGAGCGAGTGGTCTGCTTCAATCAGGGACCTGAGAACCGGAGTCCAGTCCACAGAAGACCCATTGTCTTGGGTGGCTGAGTGGTTCCGTGGGGGGTGTTTAGCACAAAAAGCAGAAAATGCCAGCTTTGCAGGAACCTGCCAAGAAAGAGCTTATGAAAACGGCACGACCCACGTGGTCCGTGTGACCTGCGGAGCAGCCCTCCCTGCAGAGCAGGCTTGCCTTATTTGCAGGGGTTTCCGCGGGTGGCGGCCGGCCCACGGTGTGGGGCCGTGTGGCTGACGCGGGGCTGCTGGCTTTCAGGCGCCTCCTGCGGGGACGCTTCCACTGGTGCGCACTGGTGCCTCAGCGTGGGGTGTGCGGCCACCGCTTCTACGGCCAGCAGTGCTGCAAGGCCTGCTCCACGTCCAGCCTGTGAGCCGGCAGGCGCGGGGGCCGCCTCCAGCCCCCCCGCTGGCCGTGTGGTCTCTCCACCAGCAGGCGTCCCAGGAAGAAGAGAAACCCGTGCGGAGCTCTTGGACTGGACTACGTATGTGCCTGTGTGTGCAGGCATGTGTGTATGTGTGTTCATCCCTGGGCACACAGGCACACACTTGGCAGGGAGGCAGCATGGAGTCAGGACAGAGCTCCCCAACCTGCTCGCCCTGAACGGTGGAGCTCTGGCAAAGCAGGCCGGCCAGGAATAAGGAAGACCTTCTGAAGGCTGCTTCTAAGGACCAGCCCAGCTGCCACCTGGAGATCACCACTTCCGGGGGTGGGGTCAGCTCCTCTGGGCTGCGTCCCCAGCGTCCCAAGGCCCGTGTCCCGCCCCAGCAGCAGTTTCTCTGCACAGAGACCACGGGGACCCCAGGCGGGTGAGCTGGTCTCCATCCTGGTGGGGAGCCTGGCCTCTGGAAATGGGAAATGAAATCCCTGCCACGGTGCTTCTGTCCCTTTCAGACCCGTTCAAAGCGAGAGAAAATTCTCATACGTTGCCTTTTTTCTGTTTCTCAGTTATTTACAAGTGAGTGTTCCTATTTAAACACATTTCTTAATGCTTTTCTCTTTCAAGTGGCAGAGTGACAGGCTGGACCCGAATTAGAGACTCCGTAGGGTTTACAACAAGCACTGTGGGCCGAGATTGGCCCACTTGGGTTTGCTTTTGTGTGCTGCAGGGTTTTCGATCTTTTTTTTCCCCCATAAATTTTGGTTGTTTTCCTAACATCCATTCAGAAGGGAGGCCAAGGATTTCCAGGTGAAAAGCTACGCAGCAGGGGGCCTCCAACCTCCCTCCGCACCCAACCCTGGATTTCAGTCTTTCTTCAGTGTGGTCTCCATTCCAAATGGCACCTGGATATTTATTTTGCTGAAGTTTTATAATAAATTTTATATTGTGCAGCGTGCTTCTGAATAGCTGTGATCCTTTGTGAGGTTTACTCGGAAATGCGGAGGACAGGCACAGAACCGGGAACCTGGCCTCAGAGAGGCAGAAATGGGGCTCAGAATCTGGCAGAAAGTGCTAGAAGCAGTCTGAGTAGACAGTGCCCCCGAGTGAGGAGGCTGCAGGGAAGACAGCTGGTGACCTGGGGATGGTGGTGGCCAGTGCCAGGGGGCAGGGCCACAGGGGCTCCCTGCCCAGGGACCGGGTTTTCTCCAGCTGTACCTGCAATCTGCAACAGGCAGGAACAGCCTCCCTAGAGATGCCACAATCAACTAAAAGGCACTCCCTGCTTCACTGGGCTTCCCTGATGGCTCAGACGATAAAGAATCTGCCCGCTATGCGGGAGACCCGGGTTCGATCCCTGGGTCGGAAAGACCCCCCTGAACTAGAGAAGGGAATGGCAACCCACTCCAGTATTCTTGCCTGAAGAATTCCAGGGACAGACTGGCAGGCTACAGTTCACAGGATTGCAACAAGTTAGACACAACTGAGTGACTTTCACTTCAGCCTGCTTTATTAGTCAGAGTTCTCTAGAGACATAGGCCGTAGGTTATGGAGGGCGTGTTGCTTTAAGGGACTGACTCACACAGCTGTGGAGGTTTCACACATCTGTAGGGCAGGGAGCACTCCAGGAGTTCAGGTAAGAGTTGAGGCTGCAGCCTCGAGCCTCAGTTCTGCATGGCAGCAGGCTGGAAACTCAGGCAGAGTCTCTACAGTATGGTCTTGAGGCCAAATTCCTGCTTCACAGGGAAACGTTGGTTGTTGCTCTGGGACCCTTCAACTGATTGGGCGAGGCCCACCCCATTCTGGAGGGTGATTGGCTTTACTCAAAGTCCACCGATTTAAATGTTAATCACAACTATACATGCACCCCAGTGTTGATGGCAGCATTATTTATAATAGTCAAGGCATGGAAGTAACCTGGATGTCCACTGACATATGATGGATGAAGATGTGGTCTCATTTGGACAAAACCCTGATGCTGGGAAAGGCTGAAGGCAGGAGGAGAAGGGGGCCACAGAGTGCAAGATGGTTGGATGGCATCACTGACTCAATGGACATGAGTCTGAGCAAACTCCAGGAGATGGTGAAGGACAGGGAAGCCTGGTGTTCTGATGGCTTCCCATGGGGTTACAAAGAGCTGAACATGATTTACCCACAGAACAGCAACAATACACACACACACACACACACACACACACGCACCCCGGAGTTTTATTCAGCCACAAGAAAGGAAATAACGCCGTTTGCAGCACCATGGATAAACCTAAAGATTGTCATGCTGAATGAAGGGAGTCAGACACAGGAAAACAAATGTGGTATCACTTATATGTGGGATCTTAAAAATGCTACAAATGAGCTTATTCACAAAACAGAAACCAGTCGCAGCCATAGAAAACCAACTTCCGGTTACCAGAGGGAAAAGGTTGGGCGGGGGGGATAAATTATGAGTGTGAGATTACTGGATACAAACTACTATATACAAAATACACAACACAGTCCTACTGTATAGCATGGAAAACTAGATTCAATACTTCGTAATAAACTGTAGTGTAAAAAAATCCGGAAAAGAAGTTATGCATGTAGATACACAGACATCTCCATATATATGGGGCTTCCCAGGCGGCGCTCGTGGTAAAGAGCCCGCCTGCCAATGCAGGAGACCTGAGAGACCCGGGTTCGATCCCTGGGTCGGGAAGATCCCCTGGAGGAGGAAACGGCAACCCACTCCAGTGTTCTTGCCTAAAGAATCCCACGGACAGAGGAGCCTGGTGGGCTACAGTCCATGGGGTCACAAAGAGTCAGACACGACTGCTGCCCACCGGGCAAAGGAGGACACCAACGACCATGCCGAGCCTGCTCCTGCCAGGGTCTCCAGCAGGAACGTCCCCGGGCCCACCTGCCTGCCGGACTCCCCCTGACAGCCGCCTGGCTGGCTGGCTCGGGTCACAGGCCTGAGCACGGCGCCCAAGGCTCCCGCCTGGGTCACACCCAGCCACGAGGCTCCATGGCTGAGGATTCTTCTTCTGACTTCACGTCGGACAGCTGACCCCGCCAGCTGACCTCCGAGCTGGGGTTCTGCTTCGGGCATACAGATCCAAAGAGCTTGCATCCGTAGTCTGGCGAGACTCAGCGGCACCCGTGTGCCCTGCGGCTGAGAGGGGCGAGGCGCCTGCCCGGAGGAGCATGAAAGGTTGGGGGAGCCTGCTTTGCTGCTTTGCACACACGCCTGTCTGTCACCGTCTTCTCAGGAGCCGAGGAAGGGTGCCAAGCTTCCCAGGGGAAGCCAGGGTCCACCAGGAGATGGGTGTGCCTCCCTCGTGTCCGTGACTCCCCCAGCACCTCCTCCTCCGGTTCACGTCACCGGGTCAGTCAGCCCCACGGCGTGCCGCTCGCTCGCGGGTCACCTCCAAGCGGCAAAGCACGCCTTCCGACAGGGATCGGAAGGCCTCCGAGCCGTCCACCCCAGGGGACGCCTCCTGCACCCGCAGACGGGCTGCTCTGGTCTGTCTGTCTTCTGCAGCCGGGAGCAGCTCCGCGCCCCACCGTGACACGGGGACCCAATGCCTCAGGGGAAACAGGCCAAACCTGCGCAGCTCTAAGTCTCTCCGCTCGTTCCTGAACGAGCGCAGTAGTCCGGGGGTGCGGCACTGTGTCACGCTCCAGACCCTTCAGGGCTGCTCCTAGGTCCTAGGACACCCTGAAACCCCCTCCTCCAGCTCCCTGCTGGCCAGGGACTGGATTGTGTCCCCCCTGAAATTCATATGCTGACCCCAGTGGGGCTGTATCTGGAGATGGAGGGATGGGCAGGGGAGGTGACAATTGAGCTTAGATGAGGTCACAGGAGGGTCCATGGTCCCACAGGGCTGGGGTCCTCATCAGAAAACAGAGAGGCACCAGAGATTCGTCCATTCTCTCTCCCTCTTTCTCTCTCATACACACACTTACCTGTGCGTGTCTGGGTGGGAAGATGGGAGAACAGTGTAAATTTGCAAAAAAAGAAAAAATCAACCCGGTTATTTTTTATCCTCTTCCCCTAATCTCAAAAGGCAGGAGGTACAAAATAATTTAAAATGAGTGCTATTTATTCACGTAGCCTCAAATCAACTCTTGGCAAATTTAAATGAGAAAAAGACAACAAGAAGGAAAAAAAAGGGTGATATTGTTAGAAATTCACGGTCAGGTAGGCATTAAGGTTCTGGTACAACTGTTCATTGCTGGAAGTTCCGTCAGGATGGAGCAGCCTGCAGGAACAATTTGAAAGCAAATACATTCTTCCATTATTCTCCTATCTGTGGGTGCAGCCTGTAACAAGTGAGGTTTTCTTCCATTTTAAGAGATAAAACTACAGTCAGTGAACACAAAGGACCATCTCAGCATCACTCCTGTGGCCCTCCTCTCCAGAACAGGAAGGCATTCCTGTCACAGTGGTCATTGTTTTTATGTTAGTCCCAGCCTTCTGTTTGGAGAAGGAAATGGCAACCCACTGCAGCATTCTTGCCTGGGAAATCCCATGGACAGAGAAGCCTCTCAGATTACAGTCACCAAGAGTCAGACACGACTGAATGTGAATGCAAGATACGCGCCAATCCAGACACGCGCCGATCCAGACACGCACCCTCTTACCGAGGAAGGCGCTTTTCATGAGGAAGGCATTTTTCATGCAGACTTCCTCAGCAGCGACCCTTTTTTGCCAAAAATGAAAGGACCAGAAAGATCATCAATGGACAGATAAATACGAACGGAGTAGAAGAACAAAGACAATCTTCCAAATAGTTTCCAGTTTTCTTGCAAGTTTGTTTGGTGGGGGCAGGGGGTGGGGACTCACCCAGGAAAGAGGAAATATGCATGCGTGCTCTGCCAGTGGGGCAGCAGTCTTTAGGGAGAGGAGAAGCAAAACCGCAATGAGAGAGGTCATTGTACTCACTGGGATGGCTCTGAGAGAAAAGGAAAAAAAGAATGACTCAGCAAATAACCAGGGTTGGTGAGGATGTGGAGGAATCGTTCACCGCTCAGTCGTGTCTGGCTCTTTGCGACCCCATGGGCTGCAGCACACTAGGCTTCCCTGGCCTCCACTATTTCCCAGTGTTTGCTCACACTCGTGTCCAATGGAGCCAGTGGTGCCATTGAGCCATAAATTAGAACCCTCAGGTCTTGCTGATGAGCCAAACTGCTTTGGCGGCTCCTGGAAAATGTTGAACACAGAACCACCGTGCAAGCCGGCGCTCGCTTCTACAGTGTACACCCAAGAGGACAGGAAACGTGCTCACACAGAAACGTGTCCACCCCTGTTCATAATAGCTCAGACCAGACAGGAGGGTCACCAAGACGCTAGACTTCATGAGGGGAAGTTTTAGTTCTCCCCTCCTGGAGAAATCTATTTAAGAGCCTAATAATCATCAGCCTTGTATAAGAAGTCAAGAAAGAACCCTTTTCATCAGGCAGAGAAAGCCAGCGACTGTGGGAACCGGGGCCAGCCTGGAACTGTCTCCTGCAGCCTCTCCATCAGGATCCCGGGCAGCATCAGTCAGCGAGTGGTGCGCGGTAGCTGCCCTCCCGCCACCTCCGGGTTCCTGGCGCCTTGGCTCCCCCTGGCTGAGCACTCAGGAACCAGAGACGCTCTCTCCCCACCCGCAGGTGGCTGCGCACCCATGTTCCCTCCTTGATTTGGCAAGCCCCAGGACCCGAAAGGAAGCGGTTCAAATTCCCCCTTCACTTTTCATGGGAGATTTCTCTAAGCTGCTTCCCAGAGTTGAGAACTCAAGGGCAAACGTACTACCACATCAGTTTCTTTCCTTCTCAGAGATACTAAACCATTTCTAGGGCAGGGCCTCGTGTTGATTGCTGTGTTTCAAGATTAATCCCCAAACGTTCATGTGGTGTCTAACCAGTCCAAAGTCATGACACAGCTTTCACGGTGCCTCTTCCTTTGTACTGAGACAATTAGTGGTCAAGCAGATTAACTTTGGCAGCTCCTTCCTGGGACTTTCCTCTCTCCTAGAAGGACTTGAGGCCAGAACAAAAACGCACCGTCTCCAGAGAACCAAATTCTTGGCGTGGGAGGTGAGAGATGTGGGCAGGACCTCAAGGGCAAATAATCAGTCCACTTAGGAAAATTTATTGTGATGCAGCATAGCAAGGCGGTTGTAATTAGTGTTGAGGGAATCCCAGGAAAGCTGATGCTAAACATACGCGCGCTTTTCCCAGACCTCCCAGCCCCTTCTGTCCCAGGGGCAGGCCTGGCCTCCCCACTGCTCACGGAACCCGCCATACATTTGTTTCCTCTTAGCATTACTCATCTCACTATGATTCAACGTCCACATGGCCTGGGGCTCCCCCCACAGCCCCAAACGGCCAGAGGATCACCCTTGCCTTTCTTTTTCTCCTAATGGACTCCAATTGATTTATCTTCAAGCATCTGCAAAATCCATTGCAGACTGAACTCCATCTTCGCCACAGCGTAGGTGGGGGCTTGTCAGGCCCAGATGCTGGCAAGGGGGTCCCACGCCATGCTTGGAAACAAGGTCATCCGTCTCTATCGGCACAGTCGGTCCTTCACAATGACTGGAGAGTTTATTTCGAGGAATGCTAGCCATTCTGAAGAACTGGAAATGAGTTCACATCCCAGACCAACGTTACGAATCTGTGGGGCACAGAGTCATCCTGAGACTTGAAGTATCTTTGCAGTGAAAGGAGTGTGGACACCCACCCACAACATGTGTATACAGAGAGGAGCTGGCACTTCCCTGGGGGTCCAGTGGTTATGAAACCACCTGGCAATACAGGGGACATGGGTTCGATCCCTGCCTGATCCCGAAAGATTCCACATGCCGTGGGGCAGCTGAGCCCGGGTACCACAACAGCTGCTGAGCCTGTGCTCTAGAGCCGTGGGACTGCAGCGAGGAAAGCCGCCATGATGCCACAGAGAGGAGCCCCATGCGCCGAAACTAGAGAAAGCCCGTGGACAGCGAGGAAGACCCAGCACAGCCGAGAACAGTAAGCAAATTAAAGTCCAGGCTATGGTTTGTCCAGTGGTCACGTATGGATGTGAGGTTGGACTATAAAGAAAGCTGAGCACTGAAGAATTGATGCTTTTGAACTGTGGTGTTGGAGAAGACTCTTGAGAGTCCCTTGGACTGCAAGGAGATTCAACCAGTCCATTCTAAAGGACATCAGTCCTGGGTGTTCATTGGAAGGACTGATGTTGAAGCTGAAATTCCAATCCTTTGGCCACCTGATGTGAAGAGCTGACTCATTTGAAAAGACCCTGATGTTGGGAAAGATTGAAGGTAGGAGGAGAAGGGGATGACAGAGGATGAGATGGTTGGATGGCATCACCAACTCGATGGACATGAGTTTCAGTAAACTCCGGGAGTTGGTGCTGGACAGGGAAGCCTGCGTGTTGCGGTACATGGGGTCGCAAAGGGTCAGACACGACTGAGTGACTGAACTGAAATTAAAGAAAATACAAGACGAGCCCCCTGCAGTCACAGGGACCTGCTAATGGGTGGGATCTGTACTGGGGAAGAGTCGGGAGGAGGAAAGGGTGGGGAGAGGCTTGCCTGTTTGCTGCTTGACGTGTCAAAGGCTGGGAGCAGTAGGTCCAGGACTGGGCTGGATCTGGGCTCACAGCTGGGTAACGCTCTCACGGTCTTAGCTTGGACCCCCGAAGAGGCGGGCCAGGCCCATCCCCCACTCCGTGCCCTGCCTCACACCGGTGCGACTGAGCCGTATGCACCAACCCATCACCCATAACACCCCAAAAAGTTTGCTTTGGGGGCTGAAATGTTTGCTAATCCAAAGCTTTGGCTTTTAAATATGACCCCCACTGTCTTGTTTACAAACGGCTCGTGCATGCCATATGCCTTCTTCCTCTTTGCGCTTAAAAAAAAAAAAAAGACATAATTTACATATGATAAAATATATCCTTTTGAAGTGTATAGTTCAGCTGGTTTTCGTAGAGTCACACAGCTGTGCAACCGCCACCGATGTTTAATTCCAGAACACTCTTGTCATCCTCAAAGGAATCCCATGCTAGTCACAGTCGGTCTCAGCCCGGGCAGCCACTCATTTATTCCTGTCCTTATGACTCTGACTCCGCCTCCTATAAAAGGAATCCTGCCCTGTGGTCATGGTGTCTGACTGCGTGCTCTCAGCATCACGTTTCCGGGGTTCATCCTCATCGTGGCGTGCATCACTGCGTTATTCCTTTTGTGGCAGGTAATAGAAATGCCACCTCATGGTTATTCATTCTCAACTGATGGAGGTTTAGGTTGTTTTTATTTTTATTATTGTGAATAATGCCACTCTGTGCACAAGATTCTGTGTGGACGTGTGTTTCCATTTCTCTCGGGTTTGGAGCTAGGAATAGAAGACTAGGTCCTAGGGTGACCCTCTGTCTAATATGTTGAGGAACTGCCAACCGGTTTTCCAAAGAACTTGCACCATTTTAACAAGCCCACCAGCAATGTTTAAGGGTTCCATCATCACATCCTCACCAGCCAAGGTTATTTTCTTTCTTTTTATATTAGCCATATTAATGGATGTGCAGTCACGGCTCAATATGCTTTTGACTTGCATTTTCTGATGACTAATGATATTTACATCTTTGAATACTCCAGTGGAACATTTGTGTACTTGATTTGGATAAATGGATACAAATCCTTTGCCCATTTTTAACTTGGCTATTTGTTTATTTTTTTTATTCTTGAATTATAAGAATTCTTTATGTACAAGGATATAAACCTCTTATCGGATACACAATTTACACATATTTTCTCCTATTGTGAGAGTTGTGTTTTTACCTTCTCAATGATGTCCTTTAAAGAACAAAAGTTAATCTTTGATGTTAATTTCCCATTTAAATACTTTCTTCTCTGCAATCACCCTCAGTGATTTTTCAGCCCTCTAACTTTACTGAGGCTTTCAGTGGCTAAGTCAAAGACATCTCTTGGCAAATGTCACATTGCACTTGAAAATATATGGGTTATCTTAAAATATTGTTTGATATTGATTTCTAACATGATTCCACAGTGATGAGAGCAGACTCTTGTGATTTAAATACCTTTAGACTATGAATGTTTGCACTTTGTTTTAGTCCCTGGATATGTTCTAATGTCTCCTAGTTAATAGTATATGGGAACTTGAATTTGTATTCTATTGTTGTGTGAAAATTGTATAAATCTTAATTGTGTTGAATTGGTTCCTGGCGTTTTTTGGGTCTAGCGTATCTTTCTGCTGCTGCTGCTGCTGCTAAGTCACTTCAGTCGTGTCCGACTCTGTGCAACCCCATAGACAGCAGCCCACCAGGCTTCCCCATCCCTGGGATTCTGCAGGCAAGAACACTGGAATGAGTTGCCATTTCCTTCTCCAATGCATGAGAGTGAAAAGTGAAAGTGAAGTCGCTCAGTCGTGTCCGACTCTTCGAGACCCCATGGACTGCAGCCCACCAGGCTCCTCTGTCCATGGGATTTTCCAGGCAAGAGTACTGGAGTGGGGTGCCATTGCCTTCTCCGACTGTATCTTTCTACTTTCCTGCATATTCATTCTACTAATTTTTGAAAATTTGATATTTAAACTCCAACTGAAAATCTTAATTTATCTACTTAAAAATAATTGTAATATCTAGTAGAACTATATGTAACTTTATTCTATATTTCCCAAGTCTCTCATAAATGTGTTACCCTACTTTCATAATTTAAAAAATAAAAAGAAACAGAAAGAAGTTAATTTTGATGAAGTTCAATTTATGTGTTTGTTTTTTTTTAATTTTGTTGTTTGTGCTTTTGATGTCATATCTAAGGAACTAATGCCTAATCCAAGGTCACAAAAAAATGTATGTTTATGTTTTCTTCCAAGAGTTTAGCTTCTGATGACTTCAGTGATGATCCCTACTTCTCAAGGAGGGAAAACATTACAGAAAACAAGAGTCAGTTCATTTTATTACTTGCTAAGTAATCCCAAGAGATGACGCCTGACATGATGAAGAAACCTGGTGCCGAAGGCAGAATGGAAACCGTTTCTCTGTGTGTTTTAGGATTCGCCTGCGCCTTCCTCCAGTGTCTCTTTCCTACGTAGCACCTCCCTTCTCAGGGTCCGCTGGTGTGTGTGTGCGTGATTGGTCAAGTGCGGCTATAGGTCAAGAGCAGTGGAGGCTCCAAGCCTTTCGATGCCCACCTCCTGCCAGTCACTCTTCTGCAGAGAACTTCCGCCTTCTCGCCTTTTCCAGCACAACCGCCTGTTGGCGCCTCGCTGCGAGATGGCCTTGACGACCGTGCCTTGCCCAGAGTGTGGCCGGGCTGTGACGCGCAGTGTGAGATTCAGGGCCAGTGCACACTAACGATTGCTATACGTGTCACTCCAGAGTTGAAACCTCCGAAAGGGACTCATCCTTCTTCCCCGAGTCTATCTTTTTTTCTCACCTGCAATGTAGTTGATTGGTACCATTGTGTTAACTATTGCAGCACAGCAAAGCGACTCAGCTAGGCCTATGGATACATCCTCTTTCATGTTCTTTTCCATCCTGGTTTATCAGAGGATATTTGTATAGTTCCCGGTGCTGTTCACTGGGATCTTGTTGCTTACCCATCCTTCGTGTACTAGTCTGCGTCTGCCAATCCCAGCCTCTCACTCCATCCCTCCTCGGCCCTTCCCCCTTGGCCCTCAGAAGCTGTTCTCTGTGCCTGTGAGTCTACCTCTGTTTAGAGACTCACTCATTTGTGTCATACTTCAGAGTCCATACAGAAGCGATGCGTTTCTCTTTCTCTGTCTGACTGACTGCCCTGGGTTGCTGCTCTCTGGGTCTACCCACGTTGCTGCAGATGGCATTACCTCGTCCTTCGCAGAGCTGAGTAACCCTCTGCCACGTCGAGGCACCACCCCTTCTGCTGAGGGACACTTTGGTTGTTTCCGCGTCTTCACTATTGTAAACAGCACTGCAAAGCACACTAAGGTGCATGCACCTTTTTGAGTTAGAGTTTTGTCTGAATACTCGTCCACGAGGGAGATTGCTGGATCACACGGCAGTGGAGAATGGCTTAAATCATCCCACATCCATGCCTGAGCGCCTCAAGATCCTCCCTTCCCAGGACTAATACAAACTGCAGAACAAAGGCCTCCCAGTGGACAGCCAGCCCTGCCTAAAATGGAAAGCATTTTCCAGCCACCTGGACATAACGTGTCAAGTGGCCTCGGCCCTGAGCGTGGAGCTGACCCTTCCACGCCTCGCTCCTAGACACAGATCCAGCTCAGTTCCACAAAACGACCTCCCTCAACGTGCCCCCTCCCCCTTTCTATAATTCTCTGAGTGCATCGGGACCCAACTGTGGCTCTGCTCCTCCCATCCCCGACCCTCAGGGCTCACAACTGTTGCCTGCATAGTCAGGAAATTAAGAAAAAATCAAATAAAAAGCCATTCAGCCCACACATCCTGCCCTGGAAAACCCCCAGCCTTGCTCTTTCCTACGCGAGAGCCTTAAAGCCCTGCATTGTCACAGACTGGACCACGTTGGCCCCCGGAGGCTGCAGTTTCTCCTTAATACGCAGTGATTCCTGGAGTGGGTTTAATTTGCTTTTCTGAGGCCAAGCTGAGGGCCTTGGCAGTTAAAACCAAACGTTGGCACTTAATCACCCTTTACACTTCACCCACCCATTCCTCCCATCCCTTTTACTAACTGACTTTTGATGGGAAGGAGAAGAAACTAGTTTTAAACAAACACGTACACCACAGTGGTAGCAACATCTCAGGTGGATGGTAGTGATGATATCAGCCAATGGACCAAAAATTGTCATCGTAATACACGTTAATTTGTAATCGATGTATATTTCAAGTTGCTCATTTAATATCAAAGAATTAGACATTCCTTAGCCACTGCCCTTCATCTGCCCCCGCTGTTTCTTTCTGACCAACGTTCTCTGGCTTTGCACAGCAGACTGGAGACCACACACATGATCCGCCACTCCCTGTGTTCCTCCCCCTTCTCCACATGCTGAAATATGATAACAATGAGTCAGACAGAGTCCAGGTGAAATGCACCAAGTGAGCATCCTACAAGGTGGATGGTAATCAGGAGGTCTACTCAGAGAACAGAAAATGGCAGAAGTCTCCAAAATATCTGAAGAAAGAGTAAATTCATTAAGACAGAACGGTCGTGCTCCAGGTGCATGTGCGTGCGTGTCCAGCCATGGACTGCAGCCCCCCAGGCGCCCCCGTCCGTGGACTTTCCCGGGCAAGAGTACTGGAGTGGGCTGCCGTTTCGTCCCCCAAGGTCTCTTCCAGACCAGGAATTGAACCCGTCTCCTCTGTCTCTTGCGTTGGCGAGCAAATTCTTTTCCACTGAGCCACCTGGGAAGCCCTATTTTTTTTTTTTAATTTTATGGGCACTCTAACTGGTAAACATTCATAGTTTGTTCTGCTAATGTTTCTACCAAATAACATTGGGAACCTATGTCTAGCAGACCGCTCATTTCAGAGCCCTGGTTCCACTGCCTTCTATGCGCCTTGTTCTTTTCCCCAGATGCCCTTAGCTGTTGATTTTGTTATCCTGTATTTACCATTTGAAGAATCTTCGAAGTCTTTACAGATCTACAGACTTATATAAATAGACAGTTCTTTATTTTAGAAAACAGATTTTTCATTTTTCAGGGCTTCTGAAACAAGGGAAGGGACCCTAGAAGACTGCAAGTAGTGGGTAGAGGAACATTTTAAATCCCTTGCTTTCATATCTTCTGGTGGTGTTCGGTCACTAAGTCGTCTCTGACTCCTCGCGACTCCATGGACTGCAGCACGCCAGGTTTCCCTGTCCCGCACCATCTCCCAGAGCTTGCTCAAACTCACGTCCACTGAGTCGGTGATGCTCTCTAACCATCTCATCCTGTGCTACTTTCTTCTTTTGCCTTCAGTCTTTCCCAGCATCAGAGTCTTTTCCAATGAGCCAGCTCTTCCCATCAGGTGGCCAAAGGATTGGAGCTTCAGCATCAGTCCTTCCAGTGGCTATTCAGGGTTGATTTCCTTTTGGATTGATGGTTTGATCTCCTTGCTGTCCCAGGGACTCTGAAGAGTCTTCTCTAGCAACACAACTTGAAAGCATCAATTCTTTGGCACTCAGCCTTCTTTATGGTCCAACTCTCACATCCAGACAGGACTACAAAAAAACCCATAGCTTTGACTGTATCGACCTTTACTGCAAAGTGATGTCTCTGCTTTTTAACACACTCTCTAGCTTTGTCATAGCTTTCCTCCCAAGGAGCGAGTGTCTCTTAATTTCATGGCTGCAGTCACCATCCAAGGTGATTCTGAAGTGCAAAAAATAAATCTGTCACTACTTCCACTTTTTCCCTTTCTATTTCCCATGACCTGATGGAACAAGATGCCACAATCTTCATTTTTTGAAAGTTGATTTTCAAGCCAGCTTTTTCACTCTTCTCTTTCACCCTCATTACGAGACTCTTTAGTTCTTCACTTTCTGCCATTAGAATGGTATCATCTGCATATCTGAGGCTGTTGGTATTTCTCCCAGCCCCTAGGAGACAGGTAACCAAATGAGCCGGCACTTCCTGAGAACCTTTGGCAACCTGGCCTGTCAAGTCGCACCATGAAAACACAGGAGCCCAACACTGCAGGCTGGGCGCTGCTGGCTGGGAGCACCATGCCCTGTTTTAGAGCGTCCATCTGTGTGAGTCGTGACAGACAGGGAGCGTAAGCAAAAGGTGGACGCACACTTGTGGAGGCGGGAGAAACCCTAAACATTTCCTGGTAGAAAGCTTAGTGCCAGAGAGGCCTTCAGTTCTTTAATGTGTTCTTTCCCAGGGGCTGCTTTCCAAGAAGCAGGCTCTTCTCTGCACCCCCTCACCATGCAGAAGAGAGGTGTTTTCCAGGCGCTTCCCCGGTGGTCTCCTGCAGGGAGCCCCATCAATTCCTGCGTTTCTGGGCTCAACGGATGATGAAATTGGGGTGCCGGGTTGCTCCCTCCCATGCCCTGAGGAGCTCCGAGCTGCTTGCCTTGAGTGCCCATTCCCAGAGAAACTGGGATACTTAGCAGGGGCTCGGGGAGCCCAGTGTGGAGCCCCGCTGGATTTGAGAGCAGAGCGTTAGCACACACCTCACAAAGGAGCCAGCTAGGACTGAGCGGGGGTCTGTATCTACCACGCTGTAAGCATTTCCCTCAAAGGCAGCATCCTAGTGCTGAAAAGCATCATCTCAGTTTTAGAAGAAGTAAGAAGTGAAGTCACTCAGTTGTGTCCGACTCTTTGGGACCCCTCGGACTGTAACCCACCAGGCTCCTCCATCCATGGGATTCTCCAGGTAAGAATACTGGAGTGGAGTGCCATTTCCTTCTCCAGTGGATCTTCCCAACCCAGGGATGGAACCTGGGTCTCTCCCACTGTAGGCAGATTCTTTACCATCTGAGCTACCAGGGAAACCAAAGAAAAGAACGTCTTCTCCTTTATTAGCTCACACGATGTGAAAGCATGCCATTCCCACATATGCCTTTCAAAGTGGAACAGTGGCTGATGATTGAAACTTAAGTCTATTCACTGGTTGGTGTCCACACGTATCATGTGGGTGGCTTGCCTCTGCCTCTCAGACATCACGGAGTGTCGGCTCCAGGGCCGAGTCTCTGTTGGGCCCGCAGTCGTCTTCTTGTCAGGACATGTGTGAGCGCCTTTCTCTAAGCCGTGTGCTCCGACCAGCCAGGCCCTCCAGCTCCTGACTGTTCCACTCTGGGGATGACGCTCTTCCTGCATCCTACGTGCTTGGAATGTGAAGCCCTTGTTTCACCAATGTCTGTTCGCACCAGAATGATTCCATTTTTGCTAAAGCAGGCTGGGAGCAAGAATAAACGCAAGCACAGTTTATGAACTGCCTCTGCAGGAGCCTCCGTGTTGGAACAACCCATGATTTGCTGATCTTGGTGACCTTTACATAATGGTTGAACTTGATCTGAGGCAGCCAAGTTTAAGGGCTTCCCTGGTGGCTCAGATGGTAAAGAATCTGCCTGCAATGCAGGAGACTGGGGTTCAATCCCTGGGTTAGGAAGATGCCCTGGAGGAGGGCATGGCAACACCCTCCAGTATTCTTGCCTGGAGAATTCCATGGACAGAGGAGCCTGGCAGTCCATGGGGTCACAAAGAGTCAGACACAACTGAGTGACTAAGCACAGCACAGCTGTTCTTAAAGATATCAGTTCAGTTCAGTCACTGAGTCGTGTCCGACTCTTTGTGACCCCAGAGTTGCAGCATGCCAGGCCTCCCGGAGTTCACTCAGACTCACATCCATCGAGTCAGTGATGCCATCCAGCCATCTCATCCTCTGTCGTCCCCTTCTCCTCCTGCCCCCAATCCCTCCCAGCATCAGAGTCTTTTCCAATGAGTCAGCTCTTCGCATGAGGTGGCCAAAGTACTGGAGTTTCAGCTTTAGCATCATTCCTTCCAAAGAATACCCAGGACTACACAGGTTTATTTTTGCTTGGTTTTGAAGTTTAGAGGTGTTTACTTGAAAACAAAAGCTTCAGGTTGTCTGAAAAGTTCTCTATCTGGCAATTTCTGTCTATGGAGTAATCTAAAATGAAGAGGGGTTGCCCCAGTGGCTCAGTGGTAAAGAACCTGCCTGCCAGTGCAGGAGACACAGGAGGCCAGGGTTCCACCTCTGGGTTGGGAAGATCCCTTGGAGAAGGAAATGGCAGCCCACTCCAGTGTCCTTCCCTGGAGAGTCTCATGGACAGAGGAGCCTGGCGGGCTGCAGTCCCTGGAGGGTCTCATGGACAGAGGAGCCTGGCGGGCTGCAGTCCCTGGAGGGTCTCATGGACAGAGGAGCCTGGCGGGCTGCAGTCCCTGGAGGGTCTCATGGACAGAGGAGCCTGGCGGGCTGCAGTCCCTGGAGGGTCTCATGGACAGAGGAGCCTGGCGGGCTGCAGTCCCTGGAGGGTCTCATGGACAGAGGAGCCTGGCGGGCTGCAGTCCCTGGAGGGTCTCATGGACAGAGGAGCCTGGCGGGCTGCAGTCCCTGGAGGGTCTCATGGACAGAGGAGCCTGGCGGGCTGCAGTCCCTGGAGGGTCTCATGGACAGAGGAGCCTGGCGGGCTGCAGTCCCTGGAGGGTCTCATGGACAGAGGAGCCTGGCGGGCTGCAGTCCCTGGAGGGTCTCATGGACAGAGGAGCCTGGCGGGCTGCAGTCCCTGGAGGGTCTCATGGACAGAGGAGCCTGGCGGGCTGCAGTCCCTGGAGGGTCTCATGGACAGAGGAGCCTGGCGGCTGCAGTCCCTGGAGGGTCTCATGGACAGAGGAGCCTGGCGGGCTGCAGTCCCTGGAGGGTCTCATGGACAGAGGAGCCTGGCGGGCTGCAGTCCACGGGGCCACAGAGAGTTGGACGCAACCGAGCGTGAGCACGAGGAGGACAGAGTGGACAAAACTGGATGAAATCAAGGCCTTGAAGACGTGTCTGTGGTTGAGAGAGACTTTGATGAGCGTGTGAGCCCGGTTTTCCTTTTGAAAGAACTGAGAGCTGGAAGAAAACTCTACTGCACTGAAAGGCACTCTGTCGTGTCCAACTCTTTACGACCCCATGGACTGTCTGTGGAATTCTCCAGGCCAGAACACTGGAGTGGGTTGCCATGCCCTGCTCCAAGGCATCTTCCCAAGCCAGGGATCGAACCAGTGTCTCCTGCAGTAGCAGGCAGATTCTACACCACTCTGCCACCAGGAAGCCCCAAAACCACCACCACAAAAATATAACCTTAGAAAACCATAAATGGATTCTCTCTTTGCTGGCCCTGAAGTGAAGTGAAAGTTGCTCAGTCATGTCCAGCTCTTTATGACCCCATGGACTATACAGTCCCTGGAATTCTCCAGACCAGAATACTGGAGTGGGCAGCCTTTCCCTTCTCCAGGGGATCTTCCCAACCCAGGGATCGAACTGGGGTCTCCCGCATTGCAGGCGGATTCTTTACCAGCTGAGTCACAGGGAAGCCTGGAAGAAGAGTCTGGACACAGCCAGATGCCTGACTCAGTTGTTTGGTCATTCTCTTTTTCTTTGGTTTGGGGCTTTTTTCAGTAATCTTTCCCTTTGAATGCGTTATAAGAGGCAACACTTTCGCTCTCAGAGTTTCCGGTCCCACGTGTACGCTGCTGAGAAGGTCTTTCCTCGCATGCTGTGCTGTTGCTGCAGGCAAACTGGATGCAGCTGGGTACATGCCAACCACATAAGGAAAAACCTCAGACAGAAGGCGGAGGAGCAAGCTAACGTCTCACTGTGACATGGGCTCTCTCCTGGACTCCGGGCACCTCCAACGGCGTGAACTCTAGAGTCTGGGGGTGAGGGGGAGAGACGAGTGGGAAGGAATGCCCGCAGGCTCCAGGGCACCCATGAGGGAAGGATTCTTCGATGTTTCCTGGCGTCTCAGAGGAGTGATTCATTTTTTCCCAAGCTTTGCTTAATGGTGGCTTTTTGAGTTTCCAGGGGGACATATTGCCCCAAGTGACAGTGTCAGAGTCGCCCACAGTTATCTCAAAGCAGAGTTATTTTATTTTCCTATTGGTGTCCACAGTTCCCAACCTTGTACACTTTCTCAGGTGCTTTGTTCTGAGATCCTAGCGGTAAGCTAGCTGCTACTGCTGCTGCTGCTGCTAAGTCGCTTCAGTCGTGTCCGACTCTGTGCGACCCCATAGACAGCAGCCCACCAGGCTCCCCTGTCCCTAGGATTCTCCAGGCAAGAACACTGGAGTGGGTTGCCATTTTCTTCTCCAATGCATGAAAGTGAAAAGTGAAAGTGAAGTCGCTCAGTCGTGTCTGACTCTTCGCGACGCCATGGACTGCGGCCCACCAGGCTCCTCCGTCCATGGATTTTCCAGGCGAGAGTACTGGAGTGGGGTAGCGATAAGCTAGGGCAGTCGTCAAATAAGTGACAAGTGGACTTTCCAGGCTGAAAGAAATGTGTGGATCAGCACCGAATGCTTCTGTCTGGGCTGTAAGCGCCTTAGGGCTCATTCACGCCGCCAGGTAAGGGAAATGGCCCTGCTGTGCCTGTCCGACTCTCTTCCCTGTTGCTGATTCCAGGTGGGAGCTGAGTCTGGGGGGTGCTGAGCCTGGGCAGGGATCAGGGCCCCCAGGGCCACTGGATGCTTTGCTTGCCCTTCCCTGCTGCCCCCAGGGACGTGCAGTGACTCATCCCACACAGAGGACCCCACCACCTGACTCGGGAGCTGCTCTGCCCTGGGGACTCCGCCCCTGGTGGACAGACCTCCGGGCCTCTCTCTGCAGATCCCCCAGGCGGGCACCCTTTGGTTCTAACCCGCTCTTGGGCACCAAGATGTGCTAGCTCACTTTGCTCCTACAAGAGTCTCTCCTACAGAAATCTCCTTACAGAGTGAAGTGGAAAGGAAATCATCTCAATGCTCATTGAGGAATTTTTGTGTAAATTTGAACCATTGTGTACGAAGCCTTGCAAATAGAGGATAATCTGGTGTTTTGAAAGTGTCCCCTTTCTGCGGCTTCCTGCTTCCCCAGGCAGCTGCTCTCTGTCCTCAGCTGACCTCTCCTGGCACTCTGGCTGCTGCCGTCCTGACCCAGGGATCTTTGTCTCCCCATACATGGCCGGTTCTCAAAGTTTGAGGAGCTCAGTCCCATTTCCTCTGCTCCTGCTTTTGCTTCTTTCTCCTCAGCTCACTTTTCAAAAGTTTACCTGATGCAAAGAGTTGGCTCATTGGAAAAGACCCTGATGCTGGGAAAGATTGAAGGCAGGAGGAGAAGGGGGAGACAGAGGATGAGATGGTTGGATGGCATCACTGATTCAAGGGACATGAGTTTGAGCAAACTCCAGGAGATGGTGAAGGACAGGGAAGCCTGGCGTGCTGCAGTCCATGGGGTCGCAAAGAGCCAGACACAACTTGGCAACTGAACAACTGTGAAACAGTTCAAACACCTGGAAAGTGACAGAGAGGTCCCCACGGACTCACACCCAGTGTATCGGAGAGCATACACGTGTGGGAAGCCACCCACCTGGGCCAAGAAGACCCCAGCCAGCGCACTTCTAGGCGGCTCCCACTCTGTTCCCGAGAGCTCAGCGGGAAGACCATCTCCCCACAGCTGTGCCCCCCGCTTCCATCGAGGCCACTGCACACGGGAGCTGCACCCTCCGGGCGGGCAGGGATGCGATCGTGGAGGGCCTGGTGAAGCCGTGCCGTGGGCCACCACCGCCCACACCCCCTGTTCCCACAGAAAAGTCCAAGGAACCACAGGAACAAGCCCTTTTCACCTGAAGTCCAGTCGGGTTCCTTCAGGACTCAAGCTCAGCCTTGCAGACCTCCCCCAAGTGCAGCAGGCTCCCCACCCCAGCCACACGGGGGCATCGTGACAGCCCCCAGAGCCTCTCGGGGGTCAAACTGCAATTCCGTGTCTAGCTCATTTCACTGTTCTGGCCACGCATTTGCAAAGCATTCCTTTCAAAAAAATGAAAAAGTGTTAGTCACTCGGTCATGTCCGTCTCTTTGCAGCCCCCTTGGACTGTATAGCCCGCCAGGCTCCTCCGTCCGTGAGACTCTCCAGGCAAGAGCACTGGAGTAGGCTGCATGCGTGCGTGCTAACTCAACAGCATTTCTTCCCGTTCTCCAGAAATGGAGTGAGGGACCAGTTATCTGTCGCTGTAGAGTCAGCCTCAAATGTGCGCCCAGGTGTGACTCAGTTTCCCTCTTTTCCTGTGGTCATGACGGCCCACCCAGCAAGGTCAAGAGGCTGCTTGCTGTGGGACAGTGCTCCCGCCCCACCAGCAGCGTCCCCATCTCACTAGGGCTGTTCCGGGGAAGGTCAAAGCCTCCAATGGCCCCTTTCAAGGGCAGACATTGAGTTAAGCACCCAGGAGTTTCATCCAGGCACATCCCCGGGACCTGATGATAGGAAGGTCTTTGTCCATGAAGATCTACCCAAGCACAATGGCACACCAAGGAAATGAGTGAGTTCTCCAAAGGAAGCCAGAGTTCATTCGACAGAAGGAGCAGGAAGGGAATGCTGAAGGCAAGGGAGACACCCAAAACGTGGGTTCTACGCAGAACTTAGTCGCACCTTCAAAAATCTCTCCTCTGGAAGAAAGCATGATGTGAAATGTGAGCAGACTTTCAATCTCCTTTGGCTGCCTGCCAGCAGCCCATCATATCCGCTGCTGCTGCTGCTAAGTCACTTCAGTCGTATCCGACTCTGTGCGACCCCATAGATGGCAGCCCACCAGGCTTCCCCGTCCCTGGGATTCTCCAGGCAAGAACACTGGATTGGGTTGCCATTTCCTTCTCCAATTCGTGAAAGTGAAAAGTGAAAGTGAAGTCGCTCAGTTGTATCCGACTCCTAGCGACCCATGGACTGCAGCCTACCAGGCTCCTCTGTCCATGGGATTTTCCAGGCAGTATTACCTTAACACTTGGGGTGGACGAATGCCACCTGCCATGTCAGTAAACAAAGGATGTGGGACCATCAGGCTGGCAGCCACTGCAGCCACCCCCAGCTGTGCACCCGGAGGGGAGTCGAGATGGAGAAAAGCAGGAAGCTGGCCCTAGAGAGCCAAGGTGCCCATCAGAGGAAGGAGTCCGCTGCTACCCGAACAGGATAGGAAAGCTCTGAATTTGTTAACTTGAGATATCTGCTCATTTCCTTTTATCAGTAATCTCTTGATCAACTACCTGTTTTTGGATTGTTTGTTTTTGCAAAAGCTCCTCTATATCCTGGAAATCCCTGATGGCTCAGACAGTAAAGAGTCTGCCTGCAATGCGAGAGACCCAGGTTCGATCCCTGAGTTGGGAAGGTCCTCTGAAGAAGGAAATGGCAACCTACACCAGTTTTCTTGCCTGGAGAATCCCATGGACGGAGGAGCCTGGCAGCTACAGTCCATGGGGGTGGGGAGGGGTCACAAAGAGTCGCACACAACTGAGCGACTTCACTTCATGCTGGCCACTCCCCTGCCTCTTCAGAGCAGTCCCTTAGAGCTCCTGAAAGGCTGTCTCCTGGTCTTAAGTTCTCAGTTGTTGTTGCTGTTCAGTGGCTTAGTCCTGTCCAACTCTTTTCGACCCCGTCGACTGTAGCCCACCAGGCTCCTCTGTCCATGGGATTTTTCAGGGAAGAATACTGGTGTGGATTGCCATTTCCTCCTCCAGGGGATCTTCTCCACGCAGGGATCAAACCCATGTCTCCTGTTTGGCAGGTGGATTCTTTACCTGTGAGCCACCAGGGAAGCCTCAAGTCTTCAGTACATCCACCAGATGAAACATAATTCTCAAATTTTAAGCTGTGCATTTTTTTTTCTTAGTCAACACACCTTGCTGTTGCCGCAGCTAAGTCGCTTCAGTCGTGTCTGACTCTGTGCAACCCCATAGATGGCAGCCACCAGGCTCCCCTGTCCCTGGGATTCTCCAGGCAAGAACACTGGAGTGGGTTGCCATTTCCCTTCTCCAATGCATGAAAGTAAAAGTGAAGTCGCTCAGTCGTGTCCGACTCTTAGCGAACTCACGGACTGCAGCCCACCAGGCTCCTCCATCCATGGGATTTTCCAGGCAAGAGTGCTGGAGTGGGGTGCCATTGCCTTCTCCCCACACACCTTAATGACTCTCTAAACTCTCATGAGGCTTTCTTTGAAACTTAATTTCATTTATCTCATGTCCTTGCTCATGGAGGGACTCTCACACCGTTAGACTCTTCTCTGCACTCACCCTAGGTTTGAACCTCAATCTGATTTTGCGTGTTATGCTCAGTTGCTTCATTTGTGTCCAGCCCTTTGTGACCCCGTGGACTGTGCGTAGCCCACCAGGCTCCTCTGTCCATGGGATTCTCCAGGCAAGAGTCCTGGAGTGGGCTGCCATGCCCTCCTCCAGGGGATCTTCTCAACCCGGGGACCAAATGCACACCTCCTGCAGCTCCTGCACTGCAGGCAGATTCTTTACCGCTGAGCCGCTGGGGAAGCCCAGCGTGATACTAACCCCAGTGGTAATCACTGCACCTAATGCTGTCTGTTACCGGTGGGACTAAGAAATTAACATCATTTCAAAACTTCCTCAAATAATTCTTTTTTTTTTTGGTCTGAGACTAAAGTTTTACATACTTGGATAATCTTATTTTAACTAAAACTGTGATATTTTGATTTACAAGAAGAAATATGTATTTGGTCTTTATCCTGACTCTGGCACAGAGCTCCTAAAACCCTTGGAATTTCCTAAGCGATGAGAGCAATAAATGTGCCTTTTGTCAGTGAGATGACTTTTGGAAAGCCCCTAAGTAGCCTGAGGTTGGGGGCTGATTGTCAGGGGACCCAACCATGTGATTGGAAGGTTGGAACTTTCAACTCCGCTTCCTGGTCCCTGAGGAAGGGGAGAGGCTGGAGGTTGAATCAGTCACCAACAGCCAATGATTA
>SJXQ01010140.1:164755-191632 GCA_006408695.1 Aepyceros melampus | reverse complement strand
GTCCCGGGGGGGGGGCGGGGGTCACAGGGAGACTGGGGGCAGTGTTGCCTGGAGAGGGCGTGGGAGCTCCAAGCCCCTCCCTGTATCTCGCCCTCTGTATGTCTTCTATCCAGCCCTTCCGGAGTCCTATCCTTCCATAGTAATCTGGCAAACCAGTCATCCAACTGTTCCTCTGAGTTCTGTGAGCCACTCAAATAAATTGAACCCAAAGAGGGGGTCTTTGGAACCTCCAGTCTACAGCCATCAGTCAGAATCACAGTTGAAGACTTGGACTCGTGTTTGGCATCTGAAGTATGTGGCTGGGGGTTGGGGGCAGTCTCCCAAGACAGCGCCCTTAATCTGCAGCATCGCGTGCTGTCTCCAGGTAGGCAGCGAGACATGGGCTACTTCCGCCCACGTCAGTAAAGAAAGGCTGTCACAGTCATCAGTGCTTGCAGCTCTCCAAAGTGAGCCGGTGAGCCCTCGAAAAGAAGCCTGCGGTAGCAGCACTCATATCAGACAAAGCAGATTTTGAAGCAAAGTGTACAATAAAGGATCAAGAAGGGGTTTATATAATGCTGGGAGATCAATATCAGAAGAGGATATTACACTCATTAAATATATTCACCCAGTACAGGAGCACCAAAATATATAAAGGAAATACTAACAGGCATAAGGGCTCCCCTGGCGGCTCAGACAGTGAAGAATCTGCCTGAAACGTGGGAGACATGGGTTCGATCCCTGGGCCGGGAAGATGCTCTGGAGGAGGGCATGACAACCCACTCCAGTGTTCTTGCCTGGAGAATCCCCAGAGACCGCGGTGCCTGTAGCTCACCAGACTAGCTCACAAAGACTCGGACACAACTGAGTGATTCAGCAGAGCACCGCACGGTAGGCACAAAGGGAAAAGTTGACAGAAGCACAGTAATGGTCGTGGACTTCAATATCCCACTTATGTCAGTGGACAGACGATCCAGACAGTGGCCTTAAATGGCACATTAGATCAGACCGCTGGACACAGTAGAGAAGGGCTGACTTTAAAGTGGAGGGCACCACTTCTGAATACACTGAATATACTCTGTTGTCGCCAGTCGAGTGAAGCCAACACTGGCTCCCTCCTCTCCCTCTAGAACCTTCTCTCGAGATCACAGAGTACCACTGGCAACGCTGAGTAACTGAAGGGCATGGGGTGGGATGGGAGTCCTCCGAGGCCCTTCACATCCCTTCCTCCTGGAGGAACACCCATGTCCCTGAAGCGTCATCAGAAGGAAGAGCCTTCCGAGAATGTAGCCGCCCCAGAGGGCCAAGAAGTGCCTGTCCACTTTGGGGTGGTTTTGAGGCATCTTTAGAATCATTCTGCTCTCAATGCTGTCTTGAAATCCCTGCTCCAGCCCTGGGAGAGCCCTACGGAGACCTGGCCCTGGAACTGCTGCTGTTCCGTGTGGTGTGGGACCCTCTATCTTCCTCAGGACCACCAACGAGTGCCTGAGTTCAGAGACCCCAAGGCCCTCCTTCCATCACAATCCAAGCAGACCTTCGATTGTTACCAGAGCATCTTAATTGTGTTAGTGAGATGTGAGGTGGTTACACATGGATGCAGAATTCACAGTTCACTCAACAGAAAAGCAAGAGTGAATGTCTCTTTCCTTGAAGGCAGTTTCATTGGCTACCAGTTAGTAAAATGACTCCTTGGAGACCCATCAATACAAAATTCTCATTTCTTTGGAGCAACGCTGAACCATTGGTAACGGCTGCATCCCACTGAGAGTCCACATCCCACTGAGAGTCCACTCTTCCCGTCAGCACCAGCCTGGAGTGGCTGTGGCTCTCCCTCTGGTCACCAACACCAGGACAATGTGCCCAAAATGCAGCTCACTCCACTTCCTCCCTGAATTAGGAAGTTATCACACACACTGTGTTGATCAGAAGGTAATTGAGGGGAAAAAAAGGAAGGAGGGAATAGCCTCATTGATCCCACCAGCTGGAAATAATCACAGTTAAAACGTTTTGTATATTTCCTTCCAATCTTGTGAGAAGAATTCTGTGACTGCAACTCTGTGCAGTTGAGACTCCTGCTCCACTCACATGTAAGCTTGCACAGTTGGTGTTGAGTATACAGAATCTCCCAATGAAAGAGTGAAGGGGTAAAAAAGATTATGTGTATAATGAATAAGTGAATCACTCTGCTGTACAGCAGAAATTCACACAACATTGTAATTAATAAATCAACGATACTTCAAATTAAAAAAAATAGTGACGGAGGCCACTCGCTCCAGAAAGGTATTTCCTTCCACAGGATCTGTCTGGGGAGGGTCTTGTTGCTGCCGTTCAGTCAGTCACTCAGTCATGTCTGACTCCTTGCGACCCCATGGACTGTAGCACGCCAGGCTTCCCTGTCCTTCACCACCTCCAGAGCTTGCTCAAACTCATGCCCATCAAGTCAGTGATGCCATGCAACCATCTCTTCCTCTGTTGTCCCCTTCTCCTCCTGCCTTTAATCTTTCCCATCATCCTGTTCTTTTCTAATGAGTCAGCTCTTCTCATTAAGTATTGTAGCTTCAGCTTCAGCATCAGTCCTTCCACTGAATAGTCAAGGTTGATCTCCTTCAGAATGGAGTGGTTGGATCTCCTTGCAGTCCAAGGGACTCTCAAGAGTCTTCTCAACACCACAGTTCAAAAGCATCAATTCTTCGGTGCTCAGCCTTCTTTATGGTTCAGCTCTCATATCCATCCATGACTACTGGAAAAACCAAAGCTTTAACTAGACAAACCTTTGTCAGCAAAGTAATATCTCTGAATTTTACTAATGCTCTCTAGGTTGGTCATAGCTTTTCTTCCAAGGAGCAAGCGTCTTTTAATTTCATGGCTGCAGTCACCATCTGCAGTGATTTTGCAGCCCGAGAAAATAAAGTCTATCACTGTTTCCATTGTTTTCACATCTATTTGCCATCAAGTGGTGGGACCGGATGCCGTGATCTTCGTTTTTTGACTCTTGAGTTTTAAGCCAGCTTTTTCCCTCTCCTCTTTCACCTTCATCAAGAGGCTCTTTAGTTCCTCTTCTCTTTCTGCCACAAGGGTGGTGTCATCTGCATATCTGAGGTTATTGATGTTTCTCCTGGCAATAGCTGAGCCAAAATCCTCCAAGTGCTTGTCATATGCTAATGCAGAGAAAGCTTGTTTGGCTAGTGAGCCACTGACTTCTCTCGCTGCTGCCTTTCTGATGAATGTGTTTGTCATGTTACAGTTCAGAGCCTCTGCCAGAAACATTCTCTTCTACAAGGGGATGCCAGAGTCTCTTCTTTCAAAGGTGGTCACCCAGCATCAAGGACTTCTCTCCACCTGGGAGGTCCCTGCTGCTTCCCACTTGCCTGAAGGGTCCCCTGCCCTGAGGGTGCCTGGTCAGAGCCAGCCATGTAGGAATGTATTGTCGCTCATCAGGGTTTTACTTGTTGCCTCCCTGATGTCTGATGATGCTGAGCTCTTTTCTGTGTACTTAATTGCCACCTGCTTATCTTCTTTTCGTATCTTCCCCACATTTTTGCTGTATTGTTTGTTTTTTGAGTTTTGATTATTTGGCATAGGAGTCCTTTATCAGATGTGGGTTTGCAAATATTTTCTCCCAATCTGTCTTTTCATTCTCTTGGCATCTTTGCCATTTTGATGAAGTCCAAATGTTCAATTTCTATGTTATGGATTGTGCTTTTAGTGGTGTATCTAAGAGGTCTTTACCAAATCCAAGGTCACAGGTATTTTCTCTTTTATTTCTTCTAGAAGTCTTATCAAGCTAGGATTTCTTTTGGGGTCTATGATCTACTCTGAGATGTTTTTTGTGTAGGATGTGATGTTCCATTTTTGGCATAAGAATATCCAATGGCTTCAGCACCGTTACTGAAAGCTTTATTTTTCTTATTACATGTTATAGCTACACAGCCCTGGACAGAGTGTTTACCTGAACCTCTTTATTTAATCTTCAGAACCATCCTTTGAGCAAAGAGGGTGGGGCCATCCATCACCTCCGTCTGTGACCAACAGGGAAACCAAGGGCAAGAGGGTATGTTTGCCCAGGATGGTTCAAACAGCAAAAGGCAGAGTTGGGCCTGGAAGGGGTCTTGCTGACCCCTAGTCCAGGCCTCCTCTTGGGTAGGGGGAGAGCGGGCCAGTCTAAGGCAGCTTCCTGGGCTTTGAGAGGGGGACCTGGGGACACATCTTGAGGTCAGCTGGCTGTGGGGCTGATCGTGACTCAAGGTCTCAACATAGGCCAGGCGTCCCCAACCTGCTCGCCATCAGACCACGCCGCAGGAGGTGAGTGGCCGGCCAGTGACAAAGCTCCAGCTGTATTTACAGCCGCTCCTCTTCCCTCACATGACCGCCTGGGATTGCACACGACGGTGGCCTTAAAAGCGTGTGTGAGACAACTTCAAACCTCCACACGTCCTGGATTCGAGTCCAGGTGGGATATCCTGAGCGTGCCGCAAAGCGCTGCAAAGCGCTGCTTCTGTTTCCCACACCCTGTCTTTGTGATGCTGGGTTTTCTGCAGTGGCAGCCGCCGAAACCAAACGACGGCGGAGGCCGGCGTGAGCAGCAGCCCCTGGGCGCCACTGCCTCTCGCCCCGCCAGGGGGGACCGCCGGCGCAAGGGAGCGGCTCCGGCCTCCGGGGATCCCGAGTGGCGAGGTGCATCCGGCCTCCGGCGATCCCGAGTGGCGAGGTGCATCCGGCCTCCGGCGATCCCGAGTGGCGAGGTGCATCCGGCCTCCGGGGATCCCGAGTGGCGAGGTGCATCCGGCCTCCGGCGATCCCGAGTGGCGAGGTGCATCCGGCCTCCGGCGATCCCGAGTGGCGAGGTGCATCCGGCCTCGCTGATCCCGAGTGGCGAGGTGCATCCGGCCTCGCTGATCCCGAGTGGCGCGGTGCACGGTTCCCGCGTTACGTCGCGGTCAGCGAGCTGGAGACAAAGTGCGCCTGAAGCAGCGGAAAGCCGTTCCTGCGCACCCCTGCCGCCCCGCTCCGAGGAGGAGCTGTCTTCCATGAAACTAGCCCCTGGCGCCAAGAAGGCTGGGCGGCTGACGCGTATTTAACGCATCCACCCCGAGCCCCCAGGACTGGCCGGGGCCCCCTTCCTCCATCCACACAGAGCCGTCTGGGCGAGCGGGAGGCACGGTGGGCAGGAGCCACGGGCTGCCTCCCCCAGTCCCGCCACCAGAAAAGGCACCGACTGCCTCGGACCGAAGGGCACGGCCTTCTCCAATGCCAAGGCTTTGCCTTCAAAAGACAGGAAACGGGATCCCACCCGGTGCACACCTCTTAATGAAGAAGCCACGGGGCCTGTGCTTTGTTGCATTGTTGAGCCTCCTTTATCCTCTTCTAAACATTGGTTTTGGACGGCGTGCTAAAGCCCCATTCCCATGTGATCTTATCCTTTGTAAAATCGTGACCTCCCAGTGGTCTTTACTTCTTTTAAGTTTTCAGTAAATAAGCACGGTCTGGCAAGATTCCCCTCACTGGAATGACACATCGGTGTCCCAAACATGTCTCATCAGTCATAGGTTGGCAAATGAAACTCCACTGACTTTAAAAAGGTCATGGAATTGTGCCTGTTTGTGATATTGCTTTATTCATCATTAAGAAAATCGTGGACACGGATGTTTAAAAATTATGTTTCCTCTTAGATTACTCAAGAGAAAAGCTTGCCCAGTGAAGCCCAGAAATATGTGTGCCCTTTAATTTTAGATTTTTGATTTATTGAAAGGAACTATCTAACCTGTCATAAACCACTAATACTACACCCTGTTGGATTAAGGTGTGCACTTCATATTGGACTTAGCCCATAGACTGAGTTGTTCTTTTTTTCTTGAAAAAATAAATTGCTTCATCTGATTGCTGTCGTTAGCTACAGTGTTGGTGGCACTGAATTGGCCGGTCACTCCATCTGTTATACAGCAGATCTCTGTTCTGACTGTGACCATCACCCTGGGTGTCTAGGTCTGTGTAACTGTCTCAAAGGCCACCATCGTCACTAAGAACTGGCTCCTCTGTGGCTACTCCGGCCACAGCAGAGGCACCAGCCACTCCTGCTGACCCACTGCAGTCTCATGACTGTGAGGTGGTCCTCCACACCCCACATGGAATAAGAAACCAGCGGTGATTGGGGCAGACACACACCTTCTTTCCAGATGACGCAAGAGTCAAACTGTCAGGAAGCACTGTTCAGGCACATAGAGGCAATGGAGAGCAATCAGCTGCAGACAGGGACGAAGCCGTCTCATTCGCAGAGACATGGATGGACCTAGAGACTGTCATACAGAGCGACATAAGTCAGAAAGAGAAAGGCAAAAACTGTAGATTGACACATACATGTGGGATCTGGAAAAAGTACAGATGAAACATGAGATATGGATGTAGGGAACCAAAGTATGGACACCAAGTGGGCAAAAGGGGACGGGATGATCTGGGAGATTGGATCGACATAAATACACTATTGGCACTATGTATGAAATAGACAGCTAATGAGAACCTGCTGTATAGCACCAAGTATAACCCTCGTTAGTGCTCTGTGGCGACCTAAATGGGAAGGAAATCCAAGGAAGAGGTGATAATATGCACACATATGTATATGTATGGATATGTAGATATATACACATGGCTGATTCATTGTGCTATGCAGCAGAAACTAGCACACAATGTAAAGCAACTGTCCAATAAAAATTAATTAAAAAGAACACTGTTCTGATAATCTACTTGGGTACCCCTGCCTCAGTCCCTGGGGCTGCTGTCAGAAATCACTGGAGATTAGTGACTTAAATAGCAAACAGGAGTTCCTCACAGTTCTGGAAGCTGGAAGTGCAGGATTAGGGTCCCAGCATGGTGGGTTCTGGCGAGAGCACACTTCCTGGATCACAGAGCATGGTCCTCTTCCTGTATCCTCATACTCGACAGGGGGAGCCAGTAGCTTCTTTCCTCTTCTCTGTGTGTGTGTGTATGTTGTGTTGTGTGTGTGTGTGTGTGTGTGTTAGTCGCTTAGTCGTATCCGACTCTTTGCGACCCCACGGACTGTGGCCCGCCAGGCTTCTCTGTCTATGGGATACTCCAGGCAAGAATACTGGAGTGGATTGCCATTCCCTCCTCCAGAGGAACTTTCCAACCCAGGGATCGAAACCTGGTCTCCTGCATCACAGGCAGGTTAAAGGGCACCAACCCCTTCATGAAGGCCCTGCCCTCGTGATCTCATCTGACACTAATCACTTCCCCAAGGCCCCACCCCCAGTGCTGTCACAGGGCAAGGGGGCTTCAACATGCGAATCATGGGGTACAATCCATGCAGTCCATTGCACCCCCGTCTCTGACCTCAAGCATGATCTCAACTTCAGGCACTCGCCAAGCTTCCCACCATTCTTCTCATTCCATAGTCTCTCTGTGGCTTCCCTGGTAGCTCAGACAGTAAAGAATCTGCCTGCCACGCGGGAGACCCAGGTTTGATCCTGGGTGGGGAAGATCTCCTGGAGGAGGTAATGGCAGCCCACTCCAGTATTCTTGCCTGGAGAGTTCCGTGGACATAGGAGCCTGGTGTGCTACAGTCCAGGGGGTCACAAAGAGTCAGACACGGCTGAGCGACTGGCACACACACATTCTCTCTTAGCTCTCAGAAACGAGTCGACGCTGACCTGCGAGAAAGCAGCGTGGCCAGTGTTGCCTAACTCTCTGCATTATTTTCCACAGCAGCAGGAGAGCCCAGCTCACAGTATTGTGAAAATAAATACACACAATGAGTGATGGATAGACAAACGAATGGGTGGATGGGCGATTATGTCCTCAAAACTTGATATTGCTGGCAAGTCAACTTTATTTTATTTAGTATGGCCAAAATATCTGGGAGTGAAGGTCACAGGGGCTAAAATTACTCAATTATCAGAAACTTGAGGCCCCAAATTATATTTTACTTTTCTATGAAAATTATTTCACCAAATTCCACAATCATTCCTGCAATGATGAATTAAAGTCCAATGTTACTGAATCCCGGAGAATACACCATTCCTGACTCAGGCTTTGTCAATTGTTTGTAAAGTCTCTGAATTAGATGTGCATTTTTAAAGTAAAAACCCAATTCTTCAACAATGAAGTCGGAGACCATAATTATGAATATACTTGTATATATTTGTGTGTCTTCTTATAAACAACTTACGATCATAATATCTAATATTTAGTTCTTTATAGAATACAAAACATAATCATCCATCTTTTATGTCAAAACTACAGATCTGAGACATTTACCTTCAGAAGATGCAAATTTCTCTCACTTTGTCGGCTCCTGGGAATGCCAACCAAAGAGAACATCATTTTTTATGAAGACAAGACCATAAATATTACAAAAAGGAGGGCATTTCTGAGAACCTGGAGTGAACTCCACTCCATGAAATTCTTTCAAATGTAAACAGCCTCCAGTAATGACACAAAAGCACACTTTTGGACAGAGAATAGTCCCACACAGAAAAGGAAAATAAACCGCCCCAACACACAAACGTAAAGCACAGTGTAATGAAGGAGGCATTAAGCGACTTCTTATCTCGCTGCAGGTCATGGAAGAATTAGTCCAGTGAACAAAGCCCACAGGGCCTGCAGTTAGGGCAATCTGTGCGGCTGAAGGGTCCTGGGAGGCAGCCGGTCAATGTAAAGACAGAGGGTTTGGAAAAATGAATAAAGAAGTCTAGTCAACACAAAACATTTTTATTATCCTGTCTAAAGCGATAATGGCTTCAAGTCACATCAAGAAGAAACGTCCATCCACATTCTCTGATGTTCCGAGGGGAAAATAAAGGATGGAAATGCTAAGAGATGAGTATTTCAAAGTTTTGATGTTTTGGGCTACCTCTTAAAAACTTGGGTTTAACTCTGCAGTTCAGTTACAGCAGCAAAATCACTTTGTAGGATCAGAGGCAACCTGGGCTGTTGTCCTTATAATCATGGCTAGCAGGCTCCTGTCGTGCCCGAGGGAGGTGTTAAAATAACAGATGGGAGAAAGCTTGGTCACATGACTGTCAGACACACTCTCCTCTCTTTCCTGATATGAACGTGCTTCCTCTGTGAGTAGCTATATTTCCAGAAGGCAAACGAGACCAGTATGTTACCTGTGTGTCTTGACAGCTGAGGCTGCTCTAACAGACCACTATAGGTTATAAACCAAAGAGTGCATTCCTTGTAGTTCTAGAAGCTGGAACCCTCCGCGGTTCGAAGGCTGTCTTCTCATTGTGTCTTCACAGGGCAGAAGGGTTGAGGGAGCTCTATGGGGTCACTTAGTTTTCAGGTTCTTTTCTTTTTTTAAGTATAGTTGATTTACAGTGTTTCAGGTGTACAGAGAAGTGATTCAGTTATGCATACATATATACACACATATGTATACGTATATACACACTCTGCTTCAGGCTCTTTTCCATTCTAGGTTGTCATAAGATATTGACGATAATTCCCTGTGCAAGACAGCTGGTTCTTATGGCTTATCTAGTCTAAATATAGTAGTGTGTATCTTTTAACCCAAACTCCTAATGCATTCCTCCCCGCCTTTCACGTTTGATAACCATAGGCTTGTTCTCTGGGTCTGTGAGTCTGTTATCAAAAGTGTGTGGTGGGATCTGGCTGCTCGCCACTTAAAAGCCAATAAACAGGCCAGGTTGGTGGAAAGGAAAGTTTGCTTTACTTTCAGTTCAGTTCAGTTCAGTTGCTCAGTCGTGTCCGACTCTTTGAGACCTCATGAACTGCAGCACGCCAGGCCTCCCTGTCCATCACCATCTCCCGGAGTTCACTCACACTCACGTCCATCGAGTCGGTGATGCTTTACTTTAGATGCCGGCAAATGAGGGGGGAGGGTGACGGCCATCTCCCCAAAGGCTGCAACCAGTGGGCAGAGCTTTTATAGACAGAAGCGGAGGGGCTGCACGCAGCAACCGCACAGTCACCTCCAACAGTCACATTCAGCTGGTCTCAGATGGCCTGGCTGTTTCAGGCACAGCTCATCTTCAGCTCCAGGGCCCATTTTTCTCCACGTCTCTGCAGTCAGTTCTCAGAACTGTGGCAGCTCACATCCTGGGCACAGTCTGGCCGTCGTGCAGGTAACTCCCCCCCCTGGTGTTTCAGGGCCTATAAGACAGCTCACAGGATACGGCTCAAAATATTGCCTACAGCCCTCGAGAAAGAACTGAAAGTCCCTGACCGTGCGTAATGCCACATTATTATTATCTAGTCTCCTTTGACTGTTTCCCTTGTTTCCACATTTCTCATTTTTCTGGTTCAATTTATTCTTGGACTAAAGCTTTCCACAGACAGAAGGCAGTAAAGGACAAGGCGGGGCAAGGACCATAGGTTCCTGCCCTGCTTCACATCTGTTTCTGCTTCGTAGGTAAGTTCATTTGCGCCATGTTTTTTTAGCTTTCACGGATAAGTGGTATCATACGATACTTGTCTTCCTCTGTCTTCACTTACTATGATCATCTCTAGATCCATTCATGTTGCTGAAAACAACACTATTTCGTTCTTTTTTATGACTGGGTAACATTCTCTCTGGGCTTCCCCGGGGCTCTAGTGATAAAGAACCTGCCTGTCAATGCAGGAAACTTAAGAGGCTTGAGTTGGATCCCTGGGTCAAGAAGAACCCCTGGAGGAGAGCATGGCAACCCACTCCAGTATTCTTGCCTGGGGAATCCCACGAACAGAGGAGCCTGGTGGGCCACAGCCCATGGGATCACAACGAGTCGGACACGACTGAGCACACAGGCTCACAGCTTCTTTCAGAGAACAGAAGAGGGGGCGGTGGGGAAGTAAAGTAAAACAATCAGAAGTCTTGCAGACATGTCCTGAAATGATCAGCCCTGGGGAGAGGGTGTCTTAATTTCCCTTTTCTTGCAGGCATACACAGGTGGACAGGGTCAGGATATCTCTCTGAACAAAAGCACTTCGGTTTAATATTCAGGCAGAGGGGCAGGGCCCCCAGAGGCAGGCCTTTATGTATAGATAGTATCCTTTGAGTGAACAAAAGCCACGGGAAGCAAAGGTTAAAGAAAAAGAAACAGATCCAACATCTAGTCAGATTTTGTTCTTCCCTGTAACATGACTTCACATAAAAAATGATGGATAGACACATCCCAACTAAATGGGGACCTGCCTTCTTTTTGATGTTCTGGGGTTGACTCTGAAGCCGTTGTTTTATGTAACAGTCTCAGATGATAGTCTTTTGCATTAGTAAAAAAAAAAATCTTAAAATCTCCTTTAAATTAAAAAAAGATTAAAATGACCATTTTATTTTAGTTTGCTATATATAAGTGTAATATTGAGACTAGTTCGGTTTTACCTGATGTATAATTTACATTCACTCTACAAATAAAGCAAATGAATTTTTTAAAGATGTTTATAAATAGAACTGTGTGGATCACAAAAAAACTGGAAAATTCTTAAAGAGATGGGAATACCAGACCACCTAACCTGTCTCCTGAGAAATCTGTATTCAGGTGAAGAAGCAACAGTTAGAACTGGACATGGAACAACAGACTGGTTCCAAATAGGAAAAGGAGTATGTCAAGGCTAATATCGTCACCCTGCTTATTTAATTCATATGCAGAGTACATCATGAGAAACGCTGGGCTGGATGAAGCACAAGCTGGAATCAAGATTGCCGGGAGAAATATCAATAACCTCAGATATGCAGATAACATCACACTTACAGCAGAAAGCGAAGAAGAACTAAAGAGCTTCTTGATGAAAGAGAAAGAGGAGAGTGAAAAAGTTGGCTTAAATCTCAATATTCAGAAAACTAAGATCATGGGATCTGGTCCCATCATTTCATGGGAAATAGACGGGGAAACAGTGGAAACAGTGTCAGACTTTATTTTGGGCTCCAAAATCACTGCAAATGGTGACTGCAGCCATGAAATTAAAAGACGCTTACTCCTTGGAAGGAAAGTTATGATCAACCTAAACAGCATATTAAAAAGCAGAGACATTACTTTGTCAACAAAGGTCTATCTAGTGAAGGCTATGGTTTTTCCAGTAGTCATGTATGGATGTGAGAGTTGGACTATAAGGAAAGCTGAGCACTGAAAAATTGATGCTTTTAAACTGTGGTATTGGAGAAGATTCTTGAGAGTCCCTTGGACTGCAAGGAGATCCAACCAGTTCATCGTAAAAGAAATCAGTCCTGAATATTCATTGGAAGGATTGATGTAGAAGTTGAAACTCCAATACTTTGACCACCTGATGTGAAGAAGTGACTCATTTGAAAAGACCCTGATGCTGGGAAAGACTGAAGGCAGGAGGAGAAGGAGATGACAGAGGATGAGATGGTTGGATGGCATCACCGACTCAATAGACATGAGTTTGAGTAAACTCTGGGTGTTGGTGATGGACAGGGAGCCCTGGCGGACTGCAGTCCATGGGGTTGCAAAGAATCAGACAGGACTGAGCGACTGAACTGAACTGAACTGTACTGATCAGAATCTAGACACAGAGTTGAGACTTGTTTATGGCTTTATTTTTCCCAATTTTTAAATATTTTCAGTGACTTGTAATAATAAATTTATAATAATTCATAACAACAATCATTTATGTTGGTATAATTATAATTTATAATAAATTAATGTTCTCTAGCTCATTGAAGATTTCCCTGGTGGCTCAGTGGTAAAGTATCCACCTTCTAATGCAGAAGACTTGGGTTCAGTTCCTGGGTTGAGAAGATCCCCTGGGGAAGGGAATGGCAAGTCACGCCAGTGTTCTTATCTGGAGAATCCCATGGACAGAGGAGCCTGGCGGCTATAGTCCATGATGTCAAAGAGTCAGACACGACTGAACAACTAAACAACAGTAATACCAAGCTCATTGACATTTCATCCGCAAAACAGGTTCATAGATTCAGTAACTGCTTTGTTCTTGGAGAAAACAAAGGCTTTGCAACTCGTTTCCCTCGTGAAAATTATTCCTCACTTTTGGCAGACGTGAATTTGAGTCAGGGTTTTGCCCACTGCAAACGAAAGAAACTGTTTTACCTGACACTTTATGTTTGAGGAGAACATTCCTGAATAGTGTCTTAAATAGTCACATTTTCTTTCAGGTCTTCCGTATAGTCTCTTGAAATCTTGCCTGAGGACTCTTCTCTTTCCCAAGGTGATGTGGCTGGGTGGCAAGAGGGCTCTGTTTCAGAGCTGAGGTTGGGACGCTGATTTCATTCTCCTTAACTTCTGCGACACCAGGAACGGAGGCCTCCCTTGCTCCGCAGGGAAAATGAAGGGATTTCCTGCTTCTCTGGGATCTCTTTCAGCTCAAACTGACCTAAGTGTGCCCCTTTAATCTTTTCAGTTTCTCGTCTAGACTATAAGGTCTCCCAGAGGGTCAGCTCTTCACTGGGGTTATCTCCAACCTCAGGCTTCAGCCCCAGAGACAGCGGTGAGCCTGGGGGGTCCATGACCCCCCTGAAGGCAGCTTGCACCCTGGGTACACTCTCCCTTCCAGGCTGCCTGGGCTTGATGCCAGCCCTGCCCGCCCCAGAGGGTGACTCAGGACCTCCGTCCTACAGAGTGACTGCCTGACTACATACATAGCCACGGCCCTTGAGGTTCCTCTGGTGTCGGGCAGCTCTGGCCCCAGGCCCACCTGCAGGCACCCCTGTCCTCCCAGGGGCCGACTGCTGGGCAGTGACAGGCTTCAGGAAGCCACGGTGTGGCCATTTCCTGAGCTCCTTCATGGTCCGCTGAGGCCGCTTCAGCCCAGCATCTAATTAATACCTAGTGCGGACTGATTGAAGAGGGGCTTTATCAAGGGGATTCCTGCAGGAGGAAGAGGGGTCACTGTCACGTGGGGAGCAGTGAGTTAGGGGGGTCCTCATGAGTTAGGGGGGTTCTCTCCGGCAGAGATGAGTAACCGGTTCCAGGAAGTAGGTGGCCTGGATGGACGGGAAGGCAGACGGTGTCCCAGCTCAGAGGACGGGAAAGGGGAGGCTTCTGGGCAGGAGAGACCCGCACCTCCAGCCAGGAGTGGGAGATGCCCCCCAGATGGGCCGCAGACACAGAGCCACACACAGAGGCTGGGGGTCAAGAGGCCTCGGCTTTCTCTTGAGCAGCCCAGCACCCACATGCCGTGTCACCTGCCGGGGTTGGCGGCTCATCTCCAGGGACACAATTTTGCTGTAAAAGCTGCAGGTTGTTTTTTTTTTTTTTTTCAGAGATGTGCCATTGTATTATTTTTTCAACTTTTTGTTTTGTGTTGGAGTGTAGCCGATCAGCCATGCTGTGATAGTTACAGGCAGACAGCAAAGGGACTCAGCCACACATACACTCGTATCCATTCTCCCCCAGACTCCCCTCCCTTCCAGGCTGCCGATGACGCTGAGCAGAGTCCCCTGTGCTGCACGGCAGCTGGTGCTTGCTGGTTATCCGTTTTAAATGTAGCGAAGCTGAGTTTACAGCTTCTCTTCTCTCTCTGCTCTGTGCTTTGTTGTCTCTGGCTCTTTGCAACCCCATGGACCGCAGCCCGCCAGGCTCCTCTGTCCATGGGACTCTCCAGGCAAGAGTACTGGAGTGGGGTGCCCTTTGCTACTTCAGGGGGTCTTCCTGACCCAGGGATTGAACCTATGTCTTTTTTGCATCTCCTGCGTTGGCCTTGTGGTTATCCATTTTAAATATAGCAAAGCTGAGGTTACAGTTTCTCTATATGAGCTCAAAGGAGAGCCTTCAAGGAGACCCAGGCAGCTGCAGGGAGTCTGTGAGAAGAAGCCTGTGATGGGCTTCAGGCCAGGCCTCCTCCGGACTACTGAACTAGAGTTCCAGGAAACGGACCCCAGTATCTGCATTCTCTTCTGAAACACCATGTAGAAGACACCCAGGCATAGACCCTGGGGCTGGAAAGTGAAGTCGCTCAGCCATGTCCAAGTCTTTGCGACCCCATGGACTGCAGCCTACCAGGCTCCTCAGTCCATGGAAATTTTCCAGGCAAGAGTACTGGAGTGGGTTGCCATTTCCTTCTCCAGGGGATCATCCCGACCCAGGGATAGAAGCTGGGTCTCCTGCATTGCAGGAAGACACCTTGCCATCTGAGCCACCAGGAGACTGGAAAAGAATGATCCATATTGAGGGAATGATTTGAAAAAAAGAGGCAGGAATTAGTTTTCAGAAAGCAGAGAATATTCTGTAGACCCAAGTCAGCTTAAAAAGAAAATTTTTGTTCAGGCAACAGTGGAGGATCCCTGGAAAAAAAGGCAGGTGCCTGTGAGGAAATTTCCAACACGCCCCCAAAGATGGGGGATTCCTCTCCCAAATCGTGAGGAGCCTGGTTCACCTGAGGGATACTTCTTGAGGTTTATTTTATGTTAATTAATTTTTATTTTGATAAAATTCACATGACATTCACCATAGTAATTATTTTCAAGAATGCAACTCAGTAGCATAATACATCAGTTCAGTTCAGTTCTGTCTCTCAGTCGTATCCAACTCTTTGCGACCCCATGGACTGCAGCACGCCAGCCCTCCCTGTCCATCACCAACTCCTGGAGTTTACTCAAACTCATGTCCATTGAGTCGGTGATGCCATCCAGCCATCCCATCCTCCCTCGTCCCCTTCTCTCGCCTTATATACATGCATCATGTATACACAGCAATGTGATGGTGCCAGCGGTGAGGCACCCACCTCCAATGCAGGACTTAAGAGGTGCAGGACCAAGACCTGGGAAGGGGATCTGCAGATCCCCTGGTGAAGGGAAGGGCAGATCCCCTGATGAAGGGAAGGGCAGCCCACTCCAGTGTTCTTGCCTGGTGAATCCCATGGACTGGGGAGCCTGGTGGGCTGCCGTCCGTGGGGTCACAGAGTCGGACACGGCTGAGGCCGCTTGGCAGGCAGGCGGGCGTGTAATGCGCACTTTCTGTTGTTGATACTGTTCAGTCAGTAAGCTGTGCCGGACTGTTTGTGACCCCATGGACTGCAGCACGCCAGGCCTCCCTGCCCTTCACCACCTCCCAGAGACTACTCAGACTCATGTCCATCGGGTCAATGAGCTCATCCAACCATCTCATCCTCTGTCACCTACTTCCCCTCCTGCCTTCAACCTTTCAGGCATCCTTCAATCTTCAGGGTCTTTTCCAACGAGTCGGTTCTTCACATAGGTGGCCAAAGTATTTGAGCTTCAGCCTTAGCATCAGTCCTTCCAATGAATATTCAGGGTTGGTTTCCTTTAGTATTGACTGGTTTGATCTCCTTGCTGTCCAAAGACCTCTCAAGAGTCTTTCCCAGGATCACAGTTCAAAAACATCAAATCGTTGATATTCAGCTTTCTTTATGGTCCAACTTTCACATTTGTTGATGACTATTGGAAAAACAATAGCTTTGACTATACAGATCTTTGTCAGCAAAGTGATGTCTCTGCTTTTTAATACATTGTCTAGGCATATTTATTATTAGTATATGTATAATGCATATATATTATATATAAGTGAAAGTGAAAGTCACTCAGTTGTATCTGACTCTTTGCCACCCCTTGGACGATATAGTCCATGGAATTCTCCAGGCCAGAATACTGGAATGGGTAGCCTTTCTCTCCTCCAGAGGATCTTCGCAGCCCAGCTCTCCCACACTGCAGGCAGATTCTTTACCACTTGAGCCACCAGGGAAGCCATAATCTTATTAGAATCCTCAGTTATTGATAAAGGAATTGGCTAGGGAGGTGAAGGCGTAATCCCAGGTGTACTGCTGGCAAGACACTGGGTTTAGAATTCAGGATCACAGCTGCCTCCAAGCCTCCAATGCCCTCCTGACAATCATAAATGTTTCTTTCTTCCACGACCATATCTGTCAGACTAAGGTGCTGGTTCTTTACAAAAGCAGAATGAAATAAAGTAAATAAAGTAAAACATTTGCCATCTGCCTGGGCAGCATTCCAGCCTGCACTTCAATTGCTTCAGCAGCTGAGCCTCCCCAGCCATCCCTACCACGCCCGAGACCCAGGTCCCACCATCTCTTTCTTCCCTTCCCTCCCCGTCTCTCTCCTTCTCCTTCTTGCCACTCTCTCGAAACCACCAGGACTGTTGTTGACTGAAGACTACAAGGAGAGTGCACACACACACTCACACTCTGCAAATGGATGCTCTCACAGTCACACGCACACACACATATACACATACACACTTGTACACACAACAAACATGAGCATGTAAACAAATATGCACGTTCATGCACACACACAAATACATACATACACACATATGTACTCACACACGTGATGTACACACTGACTACACACAAGCATATACACACACCATGCGCATACATATACACGTTTATGCACACTCACACATACACACAATGGCCTTCCAACCCCACTTGTTTCAGAACTCTTTAGATCCCTGCATCCTCTTTTCTCAGCCCTGTAACTCATTTCTCTGCTGCTTCCTCTTTTAAGAATTTTCCATCAGTAATCACTTTAATGCTGAAACATGGATTATATCTGGAGATTAACTCCAGTTGGAGAAAAATTTCACATGTTCTTCCACCTCTTTATAGTGTCTTTTGCAGATTATCAAACAACTGGCCATGCTTTTTGCAGGGGGACAGGATTCTCTTTCCCCACCCACCTGCTCTCCTCTCTGGACAGTACTGGGCTGGTCCCTCCCTGCAGAGAATCTTACATGACCCCAGCTCAGAGGCTGCACAAAGAGACACCACTTACATTTAGGATGGAAGAACTTGATGGTGAAAACGAGGGGCAGGAACACAAGTTATTAAGAGAGACTGCTTCTTCACCTCCTGCCAACGGAGCAAAGACTTCCACAGCTTCTACTTGCTTTCTGTCAATATTTTATTATTGAAGTATAGTTAATTTACAATGGTATGTTAGTTTTAGGTGTGCAATATAGTAATTCAATATTTTTATGAGACTGCACCTCATGCGAAGAGCTGACTCATTGGAAAAGACTCTGATGCTGGGAGGGATTGGGGGCAGGAGGAGAAGGGGACAACCGAGGATGAGATGGCTGGATGGCATCATGGACTCGATGGACGTGCGTCTGAGTGAACTCCGGGAGTTGGTGATGGACAGGGAGGACTGGCGTGCTATGATTCATGGGGTCGCAAGGAGTCGGACACGACTGAGCGACTGAACAGAACTGACACTCTAAAGTTATTGATGAAGATGTACCTATGTATGACAGAATATTACTCAGCCACTAAAAAGAATGAAATAATGCCATCTGCAGCAACGTAGATGGCCCTAAAGATTATTGTACTAAGAGATGTAAGGCAGACAGAGAGAAATATATGATAGTGCTTCTATGGACAATATTTTTTTAAATTACACAAATTAACTTATTTATGAAACAGAAACAGACTCACAGACGTAGAGAATGAATTTATGGTTACCAGAGCGGGAAGGGTTTTGGGAAGGGATACATTAGGAGTTTGGAATTGATATGAAAAAACTGCTATATTTAAAATGGATAACCAACAAGGGCCTATTGTACAACGCAGGGAACTCTGCTCAGTACTCTGTAATAACTTAAATGGGAAAAGAATTTTAAAAAGAATTGTTGCTGTTCATTCACTCAGTCATGTCTGACTCCTTGCGACCCCATGGACTGTAGCACGCCAGGCTTCCATGTCCTTGACCATATCCCAGAGCTTGCTCAAACTCATGTCCATTGAGTCAATGATGCCATCCATCCATCTAGTTCTCTGTCATCCCCTTCTCCTCCTGCCTTCAATCTTTCCAGCATCAGGGTCTTTTCCAATGAGTTAGTTCTTCACATCAGGGGGCCAAAGAATTGGAGTTTCAGCTTCGGCATCAGTCCTTCCAATGAATATTCAGGACTGACTTCCTTTAGGATGGACTGGTTGGATCTCGTTGCAGTCCAAGGGACTCTCAAGAGCCTTCTCCAACACCACAGTTCAAAGCCTCAGTTCTTCAGCACTCAGCTTTCTTTATGGTCCAACTCTCACATCCATACGTGACCACTGGAAAAAGCCATAGTTTTGACTATGTGGACCTTTGTTGGCAAAGTAATATCAGATGCATGTATATGTATAAGTGAACCGCTTTGCTGTACACCTGCAACTAACATAACATTGTCAATCAACTATATGCCAATAAAAAATTAAAATTAAAAAGAAGTTATTACAAAATAATGGCTATATTTCCCTCTGCTGTACAACATATCTTTATTGCTTCTTTTTTAAATTTGTTATTGCAAGATACCTGCCTTACAGTATTGTGTTAGTTTCTGCCATACATCAACATGAGTCAGCACAGGCACACACATGCCCCCTCCCTCTATACACAGTGGTTTGTGCATCTTAATCCCCCACCATTAGCTCCTTCCCTTGCCCCCAACTGGTAAACACTAGCTTGTTCTCTCACAGCTTCTAATTTCTGACCTCGACTTGGGTCTTTGCTCCTAAGGCCTTGCAAAGCCTTTTCTGATGTCCGCATCCAAGTTCCAAGGTTGAGCAAACCCCTTCAAATTAGATAAGTCCAGTTTGATGTAACTTTGAATAAACAAACAACAAGAAAAAGAAGACAGAAAATGAGAAGGTCCCTAAATTTACCAAAAGGCATAGGAATGTGACTTCCTCTCCCCAAGTTTACAGGGAGAGATAGAACTGAATTAAAACCTGGCTGCTTGAGCAACTGACATTCCTCTGGAAATGAAATCTTGGAAAGGAGCCCAAGCCCAGCGGCTGTCACTTTGCAGAGAACACAGAACCACCCAAGGGCTTGTTAACACACCCAGAGTCGGACTTGGCAGGTCTGCGTGGGGCCTGACGTTGGCGTTTCTCGTATTCCCGGCTGATGCGATGCTGCTGGCTGAGGGGCCCCCTGCAGGAACGGCTGTTGTTATGCCTTTAGCCTGGCCACAGGGCAATGACACAGCTCCCCTCACCTCCCGTGCTGCCAGGGGGCAACAGAAGCATGCATGCAGGAGTGGCTACTGCAGGCATGATGTAACAGGGAAGAGCCAGTTTTGACTCTTCTCTGCTAGATCCATGCCTTTGGCTGCTTTTTTTTAATTATAATCACACAGATTGGTTTGCCTCAGATCACCCTGCACCTCTGTCTGACTGTTGTGTCCTTGTTCAGAAGTCTGTCCTCCTGTGGATGGCAGGCAGGAAGAAATTAATGCATTCCCCTGCCTGAGGCTCGCCATTCTAGGAGGTCCTTGCAGGACTGAATGGCCTTTTCACTTTGTCTCCTCACCTCCCGGACCTCTGATCCATAAGAGAGCCTGGCATCCGGATCCTAGACAGTCATTTTGAGAGGCTATTCTGCCATCTTCTCGGTCAGCCAGCTTTCAGAACGAAGTTGAATTCCTTGCCTCAACACCTCGTTCGTCTCTCAGATTCACTGGGCGAGCAGAGCAAGCTTGGACTCGGTAACAGGGAGGAGCTCAGGGCTTCTCAGATGTTTGCTGATCCCATTTTCGTCCACTTTAAAACTGAAGATCCCTGAAATCTTGGGGTCTAAGACACTGGATAGCTTAATTCTCTCTCTTATATTCAGGGCTTAAGTTCTTAGCCGTGTTTCCCTTCCAAATGATTTCAGCTAGTATTGGGCAGAATTATATCCTCTAAGTCACTCTTGAAGGCCTTGTGGTATTTAAAATATCTTTTGTTTCCAACATCCTGGAATACTTAAGTAACCCTTTTCCAGATCGAATAATGTCCCCTGTGTTTTGGTTTATTTACAGTTTTTCTGAGGCTGCAGGAGAGCCAAGCCTTATTCTTGGCTGGGCTGTTTTCACCCTCTGCTACCTGGAGTTAATCGAAAGAAACACCCTGGCAAAGATAAAATCGCTGAGCAGGAGGCAGAAAAGCGATGCCCTCAGGCCCAGCCTGCCGCCACCTTGCTGAACTCAAACAGCAAGTCCCGAGACTGAGGAAGCCCCGGGGTGTCTGGGTGACTCACTGCCCCTGCAGGTCTGGGTTTTCTTCCTGGGGGATAGATTGCACCACTTTTGCTGTTATTATTGGGAAATCATTTTGAAATTAGAGAAAACGTTTTAAAACTTGAACCAGAAGACTTGTGTGCCCTTCCTCAGAATCAAATTGTATTTCCATTTTTCCCCAACTGCTTTTGCATTTGTTCTCTGTCTAAATACGTGTGTTGCTGCTGCTGCTGCTCAGCCGCTTCAGTCGTGTCCGACTCTGTGTGACCCCATAGACAACAGCCCACCAGGCTCCCCCGTCCCTGAGATTCTCCAGGCAAGAACACTGGAGTGGGCTGCCATTTCCTTCTCCAGTGGATGAAAGTGAATAGTGAAAGTGAAGTCGCTCCATTGTGTCCGACTCTTCGCGACCCCGTGGACTGCAGCCCACCAGGCTCCTCCATCCATAGGATTTTCCAGGCAAGAGTACTGGAGTGGGGTGCCATCACCTTCTCCGAAATACGTGTGTACATATTAATATAATAATCTCTGAACCATCTGAGACTAGCTTCTTACCCCAATAATGGGTGTGCTTTTTTGTAACTGTAGTACAATTATCAGCTGCGGTGAATTTAACATTGATGCAATTGCTTCATCTAGCCCACTATCTATATTTTAATTTTGACAATTAATCCAATACAGTAAGTCCCCCACATACTAATGAGTTCCATTCTGATAGTACGTTTGTTTGTAAGTCCAATAAATTTAGCCTAGGTACAAAACAACACAAGGCCATATAGTATTGTACTGTAATCGGTTTATAATATTTTTTCACATAAATAATACATAAAAAAACAAACACAAAAAATGAAGCGAACACTTACATACAGTGCCTTGAAAAGTACGGTAGTGCAGACAGCAGCTGGCGCCCAGGGCGCTCTCGCATCTTTGAAAGTTTGCAACTTGAAGTTCTTATGCAAGGGCCTTACTGTGATGTCCTTTATGACATTTCCCCCCTCCAGTAAAGGAGTCAGTTCTGGGACCATTTCCTGCATCCGGTCATCCCATCTTCCAGTCCCCTTTCCTACCTGAGACAGTTCAGAATCCTACCCATCTTGCTTGAAGGGACTGTTTGCCAATGACTGCTCACATAGAGCTGGGCCGTTCCCCTTGAGAGGGACGCTGAATATCATGCATCACACCCACAGCCCAGGGTGTGGTCTGCCCTTGACGCCAAGGCAGAGTTTGTTCAGCCAGTGATTGTGTGGTCCAATTTCTCACTCCATAGTTACTAGCTTTTCCCTGATTTGAAGAAGGTGATTGGGAGAAGGCACATTAAGACATGCCAACATCCTGCTCCTCATCCAAATCCATCCCTGCCTGAGATCTGAGCATCACTGATGACTTCCTGAGCATCACTGATGACCTTGCCTGAGCTGCTCTGTACAGTGATGGCCACCGAGTGAAGACCTTTCACTCCAGCTCTCCTTCTATTTTATCAGCTGAACGATCATGCCACAGTAGGAAAGTGCATCCTTCCACTCTACTTATTTTGCATATCAATTTATTGTCGGGTGTTTCCCTGGTGGCTCAGTGGTAAAGAATCTACCTGCCAAGAAGGAGACATAGGTTTGATTCCTGGGTAGGGAAGATCCCCCTGGAGAAGGACATAGCCCTGTAGTGTTCTTGCCTGGAGAATTCCATGGACAGAGGAGCCTGGCATGCTACAGTCCATGGGGTTTCAGAGAGTCAGACAAGGCTGACTAAACAACAATTATTGTTGACATGGACACAGGGATTTTTGCAAAAACTTATCACCATCCTCAATGATGTCAGAGTGAAAACTGACCCAGACGTTTCTGCTGAGACCTCCTTCCTGTGGCATCTGCTCTGTGTCCTTGTACCAAGGACCCGCCTCATTTTTTTCACCATTTTTCTGTTTTCTGACATAATAATATGTCCCAAGTTCATCTTCTACTTTCTCTGACCCAAGCCTGGGATCTGCCACTTTCATACCTAAAACAAAGACGTTGACTTCTATTGGGTTTATTTCCATGCTATGAGGAGAGTTCTCTTTAGTGAGTGCTTAGAGTCTAGAATTCAAATCTCTTAGTTACATAGAACTCCTTTGGTGGCAAGAAACAGAAAGCTTGACTTGAATGAGCGTAAGCAAAACATCAATTAATTGATCAATGGAATCCAAGCAACAGTCAAACAGTCAACCTCTGAAAGTGGCGTGGTGGTTCTGAACCCCAGAGGGCATTGATCCCCAGATATAAATGCTCCCCTGCTTCCTCAGTTTTAGGACCTCATCCTTGCCTCTCTCACTGGGTCGCTGCAAGCCCAGCCTGTTCCTCCGAAGGGCAGGAAATCTGGTACTGGGAGCGCCCTTGGCTCCTGTGGCTCTGCCTCCAGCCTGGGGAATTCCTGCTCAGAAACCCTCAGGAAAGACTCAGCATTTCCTAGATGACCAGGTTTCTACCCCTGGGCTAACCTAGAGGGCCATGCGGATGCACTCAGAAAAGAATAGGGCAGCTTCTGAGCTGACAGCCTGGGGAGGCAAAGGAGGGGGTCCAGGGAGCACTAAGCAGATCCTCCTGCTCACATCTGCTCAGACACAAGAGTGTTTGGCTAACTGCCTGTTCACTGTGCTCAGGTGCTGCAAATGAGTTGTTCTTGTCTTCTAAGGGACCCTGGAATGTAAAGTTTCCAGCAACCACAAAACTGTGTCACAGCCCCAGCCGAGATTGATGGGGGGCAGCTGGGAAGTGTGTAGAGGAGCAGCCAGCATGGCCCTTGCATCAGGCTCGCCTGTCTGCACTGTGGCAATAAAAAAAAATAGGGGGACTTCCCCGGTTGTCCAGTGGCTGAGACTGTGCCCTCCCAGTGCAGGGGGCCTGGGTTCAGTCCCTGGTTTGGGAACTAGATTCCACATGCCACAGCTAAATATCCTGCATGTAAAATTAAAAAAAAAAAAAAGAAGAAGAAGAACCAGAGTGCCACAAGTAAAACCAGGTGGGGCCAAATAAATAAATATTTTTTAAAAGTAGGAGAAGTGCTGCTTGAAAGGAAGGGAGCTTGGAGACGGGTCGCCTCTCTGTGACCTTGGGCAACTGGTTGACCCTGTGAATCCTACATAGCTTGAAAGTCAGTTTCTGCTCTGACGCCCCACGCCACGTGGTCTGTGTTCAAGCAGAGATGTTATTTTGACAGCTCTGGCCTTGCCTCCACATCAACCTCGGCCAACCATGACTGTTGGTGACCGCAGATGGACAGAGAGTCCAGCCCTGGACTAGCCCCTTCCTCTCCCTATTACCTAATCCCCAACTCCCTTCTGGCATGCCCTGGACATTCTTCGGGTTTGGACCCAATCTCCAGGCCCTGTTTCACCCATCAAATTCCATGTTAGGTGTGTCTAGTGCCATCACAAGGTGTGGCCAGAAAGAGGCCAGCATGCCAGGCTCCTCTGCCCCAAAGTGGCAGGCACTACCCATCATCCCAAGAACAGCCCCATGCACTCAGCCAAGCTTGAGTCCCCAGACCTCATCATCACTGGTTACATGGTTACAAGGCAGCCACTCCCACCACCTGTAAGGGTCTTTTCAATGAGTCCAGGGCCCCCACAGAGAGGGGACTCGTCTCCAAGCTCCCTTCCTTTCAAGCAGCCTTTTTCCTATTAAAAAAATATTTATTTATTTGGCCCCACCTGGCTTTACTTGCGGCACTCTGGTTCTTTTTTTTTTTTTTTTTTAATTTTTTAAAATTTCTATAGAACCTGCAGGAAGACATTTGGAAGTGAGTGCTGGGTGACAGGGCTAGGTGACTTGTGTTTGGGCTTGATTGTGAATGCGTCCTGTTTCTAGGATGGTGAGCATGCCTGGAAAATGGATATGAGCCTAAACTGTGGGCTCCACCATAAGGGGTGGGATTAGTGGTTCCGGGGCCCTGCCAGAAGCCCAGCTGTATAGACAAGCCACGGTGCCTACTCTCCCAAAGTATGAGCCGGCTCTCTCCAGCTGCAATGGGGGAGTGTAGCCTGAGAGTGTGGAGCCGGCCTAGAGGGATGTGAGTGTGTGTGGCTGTGGGAGGGGAGAGGGAGAGGACTGGGTGGAAGAGAAAGAGGAAAACCACAGGGAGAGGCCGAGTGAGCAGATGCGAGCGGTCCTGTACTTGGGGAGGAAAGAAGACATGAGGTGAAAAGAAGCCAGTGCCCTTGGGGGGTGGGGGACAAAAAACAGCAGAGGAAGGGAAGGATCACTTCTGTCCAGAAGAAGTGAGTCATGTTGCTGTCTCAGAAGAAGAGCCTAATAAGAGGAAATGGTTGGGAAAATCAGTGAGTTTTAAAATACTCGGTCATTTTCAAGAAGGGATTAGTGAGATGCCGAGTTCCTCATCTTGACAAGGTTTTCTCTGGGATACCTGTGCTCACATCTCTCCACCACACAAGAGGCTAAGACTCAACGAGGTGGCATCCCGTGGGGACTCCTTCCATCCCCTTAGCTGAGGTCTGCCAAGCACCTACTATGTGCTACTCTCTGTAGCAGATGCAAGAGCACCTGGAGACGGGGGCTTCACAGCTCAGCCCAGAGGAGAAACAGAGATGCGGAGCGGTGAGCACAGAGAACGAACCACTTGCTGCGCACAGCACGCAGGTGAGAGCGGACCAGGTCTGGGCCCTCGGGCGTCGCCAGGGTGAGGATGCCGAGGAGCTGTTCGCTGTTTGCTGTGTGCTCCGTCCTCAGTCGTGTCTGACTCTGTGACTCCGTGGACTGTAGCCCGCCAGGCTCCTCCATCCATGGGATTCTCCAGGCAAGAATACTGGAGTGGGTTGTCATTTCCTTCTCCAGGGGATCTTCCCGACCAAGGGATGGAACCCGCATTCTCTTGCATCTCTTGCATCAGAAGGCAGGTTCTTTACCCCATTGCCACCTGGGCAGCCTGAGGATGCCCAGGACAGAAGCAGCTAAATCTCCCTGGGACCCTGGAGACCCTGCAGGACGACACATCACTGCAGCAGGTACACGATGGTGGCTTGTGGGACTGGAGGACTGGCCGGGGTCCCGCAGGCTGACTCCTGAGTGGATGCTGACAGACATCAGGGTCGGTGCACAGTGGACACAGACATGGTGAATGCTCTTCGCCCCCCTCGGATACCCATCTGACCCCGTCCGCCTCTTCATTCCTCATTTCTCAGCCATCAGCTGATACCCATCTCACCCCATCCGCCTCTTCATTCCTCATTTCTCAGCCATCAGTGCAACCACACCCCTCCCAGACAGGCACCTGCCCTCAACCAGCTCACCCCAGGCTTCTCCAAAGTCCCAAGGTTTTAAATATAATCTCCCAAAGTAACTGAATTCTTATTTGACACTCAAGGGAATAAATCCTTATTTTATGTTTCTGTCATAGCAAACTGAGTCCGAATGAAAATTTTCTCGCCTTTAAAAATGGTAGGGCCATCTCAGTTCATTCAAAAGTGAGGAATTTACATTCCTGCCACAAGTTGAAATGAATCCATGTGTTTGGCAAGAAAGAATACTGTTTTCACTGATGAGACTAGAACTGAAAGAGACACATGTAGTCCAATGCTCATCACAGCACTGTTTACAATAGCCAGGACATGGAAGCAACCTAGATGTCCATCAGCAGATGAATGGATAAGAAAGCTGTGGTACATATACACAATGGAATATTACTCAGCTATTAAAAAGAATACATTTGAATCAGTTTTAATGAGGTGGATGAAACTGGAGCCTATTATTCAGAGTGAAGTAAGTCAGAAAGAAAAACACTAATAGAGTATATTAACATATATATATGGAATTTAGAAAGATGGTAATGATGACCCTATATGCGAGACAGCAAAAGAGACACAGATGTAAAGAACAGACTTTTGGACTCTGGGAGAAGGCGAGGGCGGGATGATTTGAGAGAATAGCATTGAAACATGTATATTACCATATGTGAAACAGATCGCCAGTCCAGGTTTGATGCATGAGACAGGGCGCTAGGGGGCCAGTCTCCG
>SJXQ01010140.1:105983-147783 GCA_006408695.1 Aepyceros melampus | reverse complement strand
TATGACATCATACATGTTACACTGCCACTCTGCCAACTCATCCCACCCTCTCCCTCTCCCACAGAGTCCAAAAGGCCGTTCTATACATCTGTGTCTCTTTTGCTGTCTTGCGTACAGGTTTATCATTACCATCATTCTATATTCCATAAATATGTGTAAGTATACTGTATTGGTGTTTTTCCTTCTGGCTCACTTCACTCTGTATAATCGGCTCCAGCGTCATCCACCTCATTAGAACTGATTCAAATGTATTCTTTTTAATAGCTGAGTAATACTCCATTGTGTATATGTACCACAGCTTTCTTATCCATTCATCTGCTGATGGACATCTAGGTTGCTTCCATGTCCTGGCTATTATAAACAGTGCCGCAATGAACATTGGGGTACACGTGTCTCTTTCGATTCTGGTTTCCTTGGTGTGTATGCCCAGCAGTGGGATCGCTGGATCATAAGGCATTTCTATTTGCAATTTTTTAAGGAATCTCCACACTGTTCTCCATAGTGGCTGTACTAATTTGCATTCCCACCAACAGTGTAAGAGGGTTCCCTTTTCTCCTATAGTATTTTAAATTACTAGAGATCATAAAGAATAATCCTTTATCTCCGTTATTGCCATGACCTTTCAGAAAGAACACTGTAATATTTTTTTGTAGAAAGCAAAAATGCCTCTGCTGAAGCATTTCAAGTCTTTATGCCAGTGTCTGACTCACAGTTTTCTCAACAGCTTGCTGCTTTCCTAATGATCCTTTTTTTCTGTTTTATTTCCTCAAATCCATTTATTTTCAGGTCTGCAAGAGCATATACACTTTCTATCTATCATACCCATTTCCAGAGATTAAATAATATCTAATCACAAATTGAATGAAATAATTTAGGAAATACTATCTCTTTGTCAGCACTCATCCACTTTCCTGATAGCTCAGTTGGTAAAGAATACACCTGCAATGTGGGAAACCTGGGTTTGATCCCTTGGTTGGGAAGATCCCCTGGAGAAGGGAACAATTACCCAATCCAGTATTCTGGCCTGGAGAATTCCATAGACTATATAGTCCATGGGGTTGCAAAGAATCAGTCAGGACTGAGTGACTTTCACTTCACACATCCAGCTTTGCCCTCAGACACCCAGAAAGGGATCAAGTGCAAGACTTTGCTTCCCAGACCTGTAGTGAGACATAGGCTCATTTCACAGGAACAGCACATAGCAATTCATTCTGGAGTGGCATTTGTTCCCACAGTTTTACACACTATTAAGGAATAAGAGTGGCAGCCTATATTTTCCTGCTCAATGAACTTACTCATACAATGAGGAGTTGTCATTGTTTACTTTGTTAAAAGTTATTGATAGCATAGGAAGCAAGACAATTAAGAAAAAGCCTCAGACCAATGTAGACTAGGCTAGACTTAAAAAAAAAAGGGATCAAGTGCAAGACTTTGCTTCCCAGACCTGTAGTGAGACATAGGCTCATTTCACAGGAACAGCACATAGCAATTCATTCTGGAGTGGCATTTGTTCCCACAGTTTTACACACTATTAAGGAATAAGAGTGGCAGCCTATATTTTCCTGCTCAATGAACTTACTCATACAATGAGGAGTTGTCATTGTTTACTTTGTTAAAAGTTATTGATAGCATAGGAAGCAAGACAATTAAGAAAAAGCCTCAGACCAATGTAGACTAGGCTAGACTTAAAAAAATATACCATCCTTTAGTCATAGTATGTTGATTTTTGTATTTTTTTGTTCATGTATAGGAAAAACACTATTTCTACTTTACTTATACACAATACTTTTGACGCCAGATGTGTGGGCTTTTCTCCCATACCAAGCAATTTTCTAAAATGCTAGTTGGATATTTTATAATTTAATTCAATTCTGATGCTAACTGGAATTGGCATAGACCTTACAGGTTAAAAACTCACAAGACAGCCCTCCACTTAGATGCAAATTGCAAGCAACAGGTTACACACAACTTCTGCTGACTTGGCTACAGATCAGAAGTTCCTATGTCTCCCTCCTTAGATTTGATCATTTGTAAGAACAGTTCACAAAACTGAGAGAAACTTACATTTACTGGTTTACCATATAATCGGGGTATGATAATATAGATGAATTGCCAGAGAAAGCACAGGACATGATTTGGAAGGGTCTCAAGTGCAGGAACTTATGTTCCTTTGAAATTGGACTGGGTTACTCTCCCACCACATGCATACCTTCACCAAACAAGAATCTTTCCAACATCATATTTCTGTGATTTTTATATGATCAAACCATCAAACTATAAACATGATAAATCATTAACTTAATCTTCCACTCCTCTCCTCTTCCCAAAAGATGGGGTGATGGATCTAACATTCCTCAGGTTCCTATCATTCCTTGGTCTTTCTGTTACTCAGTACTCTGGTTATCCTGAAACTACCTAGGAACCCAGCAAGAGTCATGAAAGGTTGTTGTTGAATTACGACCCCAGGATTCTTGGCCTCCAGAGGAGAAGAATCCAATCTGGGGCCAGAGACGAGGCTTGATCACTCAGAGGTCTTGTGTAATAAAGTTTTATTAAAGTATAAAGGAGATAGAGAAAGCTTCTGACATAGGCATCAGAAGGGGGCAGAAAGAGTACCCCCCTGCTAGCCTTCACCTGGATGTTATATAGTCACCAGCAGTCTGTTAACTTAGAATGGCACCAGGCGCCTCACCCATAAGATGTATTTTGGGATAACCTTGGCCCCAAATGGTTTATCTTGGGCCATAAAATGATTAACTTGAATCTTGAAGAAGGGCAGATCACTGTACAAAAAGTTTCATTTACATAGATTAGAGGAATAATATAGGAGTATAACATACTGGTTTATCAAGTAGGTTCTGAGCCCAAAAGGCGGAACCAACTTGAAGACAGAGTTTGGGGTGGATGCATAGTACATTAGCATAGCTTAAGACAAACATTTCCATAGGAAAAATGCATTGGTTAACTTCAGGTGAAATAGATGTCATTATGGCAACACGGAATTTTAAGAGAAACCTCCTTTTAAATGTGTATAGAGAAGGAAAAAATATCGCTAGTTTGTTTCCCCCTGCCGCTTAAGAGAGATAAAATATCTGACACTTGCAGGCTGTTTCCTCCATTTGGAGACCCCTGGCCTTCCTGCCTGTTACCCTCTCAGTCACCTCATAGAACAAAAGACATTTCTATCACCTCAAGAATTTCAAGGGATTTAAGAACTCTGTTTCAGCTAAAGGAGTCAAAAGCCAGATAAGAGAACAAAAAATGCTCATAGTGCTCTTATCACTTTGGAGATTACAGTGTTAGGAGTTCTGTGTCAGAAACAAGAAGCAGAGACCAAAAGAGATGTTTTGGCATATCTATAGGCCAATATAATAGATAATTGTGTGGTCAGTCACCTAGAGCCAGACATTCTGGAGACTGAAGTCAAATGGGCCTTAGGAAGCACTGCTGTTAATAAAGCTAATGAATGTAACACAATTTCATTAAAACTATTCAAAACCCTAAAGGATGATGCCATCAAAGTGTTTCATTCAATATGTTAGCAAATCTGAAAGACCAAGCCACAGGACTGGAAAAGGTTGATCTTTATCTCAATTCCCAAGAAGGGTAATACTAAAGAAATGTACAGCTTTCTTTACTTGGACATCTGCATTTATCTCCCATGCTATCATACCCTTATTATATGATAAAGAAAGCTGAGTACTGAAGAACTGATAATCTTGAACTGTGGTGTTGGAGAAGACTCTTGAGAGTCCCTTGAACTACAAGGAGATCCAACCAGTCAATTCTACAGGAAGTCAGTCCTGAATATTCATTGGAAGGACTCATGCTGAGGCTGAAGCTCCAATACTTTGGCCACCTTATGCGAAGAACTGACTCATTGGAAAAGGCCTTGATGCAGGGAAAGATTGAAGGCAGGAGGAGAAGGGGATGACAGAGGATGAGGTGGTTGAATGGCATCACCAACTTGATGGACATGAGTTTGAGCAAGCTCCAGGAGTGGTGATGGACAGGGAAGCTTAGCATGCCACAGTCCATGGGGTCACAAAGAGTTGGACATGGCTGAGCGACTGAAATGAACCCATGCTAGTAAAGTCATGTTTAAAATCTTGCATGCTAGGTTTCAGCATTATGTGAATCAAGAATTTCCAGATATTCCAGCTGGATTTAGAAAAGGAAGAGGAACCAGAGATCAAATTGCCAACATTTGCTGCATCATCAGTTCAGTTCAGTTCAGTCGCTCAGTCATGTCCGACTCTTTCTGACCCCATGAATCGCAGTACGCCAGGCCTCCCTGTCCATCACCAACTCCTGGAGTTCACTGAGACTCACATCCATTGAGTCCGTGATGCCATCCAGCCATCTCATCCTCGGTCGTCCCCTTCTCCTCCTGCCCCCAATCCCTCCCAGCATCAGGGTCTTTTCCAATGAGTCAACTCTTCGCATAAGGTGGCCAAAGTACTGAAGCCTCAGTTTTAGCATCATTCCTTCCAAAGAAGTCCCAGGGTTGATCTCCCTCAGAATGGACTGGTTGGATCTCCTTGCAGTCCAAGGGACTCTTAAGAGTTTTCTCCAACACCACAGTTCAAAAGCATCAAATCTTCTGCACTCAGCCTTCTTCACAGTCCAACTCTCACATCCATACATGACCACAGGAAAAACCATAGCCTTGACTAGATGGACCTTAGTCGGCAAAGTAATGTCTCTGCTTTTGAATGTACTATCTAGGTTGGTCATAACTTTTCTTACAAGGAGTAAGCGCCTTTTAATTTCATGGCTGCAGTCACCATCTGCAATGATTTGGGAGCCCAAAAAAACAAAGTCTGACACTGTTTCTACTGTTTTCCCATCTATTTCCCATGAAGTGATGGGGCCAGATGCCATAATCTTCGTTTTCTGAATGTTGAGCTTTAAGCCAACTTTTTCACTCTCCTCTTTCACTTTCAACAAGAGGCTTTTTAGCTCCTCTTCACTTTCTGCCATAAGGGTGGTGTCATCTGCATAGGGAAAGGAATTCAAAAAAAAATCTACCTCTGTTTCTTTGATTACACCAAAGCCTTTGATGGTGTTAATCATAATAAACTGTGGAAAGCTCTTAAAGAAATGGGAATAACAGACCATCTTAAATGTCTTCTGAGAAATCTGTATATGGGTCAGGAAACAGCAGTTAGAACCCTGGATGGAACAGATTGTTGGTTCAGGATTGAGAAAGGAAAAGGGCAGGGCTGTCTGCTGTGTTCCAAGCTGAAATTAAGATAGGTGGGACAAACATCAATAACTTCAGATATGAATAAAGAAGCAAATGGAAGAAAGCAAAGACAAACTAAAGAGCCTCTTGATGAGAGTGAAAGAGGAAGTTAAAGAGCCAGCCTAATATTAAAAATTAAAAAAAAAAAACTAAGATCATGGCATCCAGACCCATTACTTCACGGCAAATAGAGGGAGAAAATGTGGAAGTAGTGACAGATTTCCTCTTCTTGGGCTCTAAAATCACTGTGGACTATAACTGCCATGAAATCATAAAAAAAAATTTCTTCTTGCCAAGAAAGTTATGAGAAACCCAGAGAGTGTGCTGAAAAGCAGAGACATTACTCTGTTGGCAAATGTCTGTATAATCAAGGCTATGGTCTTTCCAGTGGTCACATATAGTTATGAGAGCTAGACTATAAAGAAAGCAGAGCACTGAAGAATTCATGCCTCCAAACTATGGTGCTGGAGAAGACTCCTGAGAGTCCCTTGGACAGCATAGAGATCAAACTAGTCAATCTTAAGGGAAATCAACCCTGAATACTTGTTGGAAGCGCTGGCACTGAATTTGAAACTCCAGTATTTCAGTCATCTGATGCGAACAACTGACTTATTGGAAAAGTCCCTAATACTGGGAAAGTTTGAGGGCAGAAGGAGAAGAGGGCTTCAGAGGATGAGATGGCTAGATGGCCTCACTGATGTAATGGACATGAACTTGGGCAAACTTTAGGAGACGGTGAAGGACAGAGAAGCCTGATGTGCTGCAGTCCATAGGGTTGCAGAGAGCCGGATATGACTGGTGACTAAACAACAACATTATAGATCATATATTTTCTATTATTTCAGTTTCCTTATTGGAATTTTCACATTTATCTAATCAATGAAGCTTCTGTTTTGGATTTCTTTGTCTTTATCTGCAATATTTCCATTGACTTCCATTTCTGCAAATGGATCTGTGGCCTTTGCTGGGTTTCCACATTAAAAGCAGATTAAAGAAATGCATTAGAATGCCACATCACTCACAAACACAATAAATATCAAGTTTACAAAATGAGATATTCATTATGCTAGAGTCTCTCACTCTGTATATGATTCTTTTTGTTCATTTGTAAATATTTTTTAGGGTTTATTATATGCCATCCACTGGACTGAACACTGGGGAAAACAATGAAATAACAATGAATCTACTTTATACCTGATTGGTTACATTTAAAGAGCAAATTAATGTTTTCCATACTATCTTAAGATTGCTGCTTTATTACTAGAAATAAATACCTTTCCAAAAGTAATCTATTTCTATAAATATAAGACATTTCCATCCACCTTCAGAAATGAATGATGCCTCAAAAATTCTCATTTCCAAAATAATTCCCAAACCTCAATAATTTGCACTTTTATTTAAAAAATATCACGAGTATCTTGGTAAAATGAAGATATGGCTATAGAGGATATCATCTTCTGTAGAAAAGTGTTAGTATTTGCTGCCCCAACTCTCTACTTCTTCACTTAGCTTTTTCTTCTCAGAGGTCTCAGTGTTTGCAGAACAGTAAAGGTACCTCACAAAGCTCACCATCTAGGCCTCCCAGCTCAGCTCCACATAGATCTTCCACTTCCCCACCATGAGCCAGATTAATACAGGCTGAAGTGAGCTGTTTGCTCAGGTTAGAACACGCCATCTGTGCTAATGAAGCAATAACTTAACATGCAGATTTCTTACTCCTCTCAAATAATTAAAGTCACAATTACTTAAGAAAGAATTATTTTAGATGGGAAATTAAGCCTTCTGTCATATCAGCTGATGATATATTTGGGGATGCAGAGGATCTTACAGTATTCAAATAAGATCAGCTTCTGGAGCCCTCTCTTCCTCTCTTCAATCTCTGCAATCTTTTAACATAATCTCAAGTCCTAGCCCCGCCATGGGCTTCTGCCAACCACTTCAAATCCTGAAATTATACATCATTTTGGGTCAGTTCCCTAAGTGAATGCTTCATTTGTTCATTCATTCATTCATTCAACAGATGTTTATTGACAAATTAGGATGTGGTAAGTATTGTAACAGGTGCCAAGATACAGTAATATGTACTGCAATAAGTACTAGAGATTTAACACTTTAATATATGCCTTCATCAGCTTTCAGCCAATTAAGATAAAAAATAATTAAGCCTATGAAAATTACAGAATAAAACCCTATAACAAAAAAAATTTGATAGTTGCACTTTGTTTTGAAATTTATGTTATAATTCCATAATAAAACTAAGTAGCCTTATTACAATTTTACCCATAAATTAAACATTATGAGACCAGTGTAAAGCTGGCCAAAATGATGTTTAATTTAAATACTGCAAGAAACAATGTATGTAGACTGCTGCCTGGAACACAGTACTATGCCGGGCAGATAATAATCCATCATAGCTGCAAGTGCTGTTTTAAATTATTAATCCAATTCTCAAACTCTACAACTTTATAGAAATTCCTGATAATCACTGTTAGCTTGATGGATGATCATCAAAGTCCACAGTACAGCAGAACTTTATCTTTCAGGTAAGAATGATCAGGATAAACTTTCAAAGTTTTAATTCTTTATTAATTTATTTGACAAATTTTACAACTGCATGTCGGGCATTGGGAATATAAACTTGGTTAGTTACATCCCTACCCTCAAGGATTTCACAATCTATGAATAGTTGATGAGCAATAAGTCAGTTTAGTTCAGTCGCTCAGTCATGTGTGATCTTTGTGACCCCATGAATCACAGCACGCCAGGCCTCCCTGTCCATCGCCAACTCCCAGAGTTCACTCAGACTCACATCCATCGAGTCAGTGATGCCATCCAGCCATTCATCCTCTGTTGTCCCCTTCTCCTCCTGCCCCCAATCCCTCCCTGCATCGGAGGCTTTTCCAATGAGTCAACTCTTCGCATGAGGTGGCCAAAGTACTGGAGTTTCAGCTTTAGGATTATTCCTTCCAAAGAAATCCCAGGGCTGATCTCCTTCAGAATGTATTGGTTGGATCTCCTTGCAGTCCAAGAGACTCTCAAGAGTCTTCTCCAACACCACAGTTCAAAAGCATCAATTCAATGGTGCTCAGCCTTCTTCACAGTCCAACTCTCATATCCATACATGATCAAGGAAAAACCATACCCTTGACCAGAGAGACCTTAGTCGGCAAAGTAAGAGAAAGTGAAAGTGAAGTCGCTCAGTCATGTCCAACTCTTTGAGATCCCATGGACTGTAGCCTATCAGGCTCCTCTGTCCATGGTATTTTCCAGGCAAGAGTGCTGGAGTGGATTGCCATTTCCTTCTCCAGGGGATCTTTCCAACCCAGGAATCGAACCTGGGTCTCCCGCATTGCGGACAGATGCTTTACCGTCTGAGCCACCAGGGAGGCTAAGTAATGTCTCTGCTTTGAATATGCTATCAAGGTTGCTCATAACTTTTCTTACAAGGAGTAAGCGTCTTTTAATTTAATAGCTGCAGTCACCATCTGCAGTGATTTTGGAGCCCAAAAAAATAAAGTCTGACACTGTTTCCACAGTTACCCCATCTATTTCCCATGAAGTAATGAGACCACATGCCATGATTTTCATTTTCTGAATGTTGAGCTTTAAGCCAACTTTTTCACTCTCCTCTTTTACTTTCATCAAGACGCTTTTTAGTTCCTCTTCACTTTCTGCCATAAGGGTGGTGTCATCTGCATATCTGAGGTTATTGATATTTCTCCCGGCAATCTTGATTCCAGCTTGTGTTTCTTCCAGCCCACCATTTCTCATGATGTACTCTGCATAAGAGTTAAATAAGCAGGGTGACAACATACAGCCTTGACATATTCCTTTTCCTATTTGGAACCAGTCTGTTGTTCCAGTCCAATTCTAACTGTTGCTTCCTTACCTGCATACAGATTTCTCAAGAGCCAGGTCAGGTGGTCTGGTATTCCCATCTCTCTCAGAATTTTCCAGTTTATTGTGATCTACACAGTCAAAGGCTTTGGCATAGTCAGTAAAGCAGAAATAGATGTTTTTCTGGAACTCTCTTGCTTTTTCCATGATCCAGCAGATGTTGGCAATTTGATCTCTGGTTCCTCTGCCTTTTCTAAAACCAGCTTGAACATCAAGAAGTTCACGGTTCACATATTGCTGAAGCCTGGCTTGGAGAATTTTCAGCATTACTTTACTAGCATGTGAGATGAGTGCGATTGTGTGGTAGATTGAACATTCTTTGGCACTGTCTTTCTTTGGCATTGGAATGAAAACTGAGCTTTTCCAGTCCTCTGGCCCCTGCTGAGTTTTCCAAATTTGCTGGCATATTGAGTTCAGCACTTTCACAGCAACATCTTTCAGGATTTGAAACAGCTCAACGGGAATTCCATCACCTCCACTAGCTTTGTTCGTAGTGATGCTTTCCAAGGCCCACTTGATTTCACATTCCAGGATGTCTGGCTCTAGATGAGTGATCACACCATCATGATTATCTGGGTCATGAAGATGTTTTTGTACAGTTCTGTGTATTCTTACCACCTCTTCTTAACATCTTCTGCTTCTGTTAGGTCCAGACCATTTCTGTCCTTTATCGAGCCCATCTTTGCATGAAATGTTCCCTTGGTATTTCTAATTTTCTTTAAGAAATCCCTAGTCTTTCCCATTCTGTTCTTTTCCTCTATTTCTTTGCATCAATTGCTGAAGAAGGCTTTCTTATCTCTTCTTGCTATTATTTGGAACTCTGCATTCAGATGCTTATATCTTTCCTTTCTCCTTTGTTTTTCACTTCTCTTCTTTTCACAGCTATTTGTAAGGCCTCCTCAGACAGTCATTTTGCTTTTTTGCATTTATTTTCCATGGGGATGGTCTTGATCCCTGTCTCCTGTACAATGTCACGAACCTCATTCCATAGTTTATCAGGCACTCTATCTAAAGATCTAGGCCCTTATGCTGGAAGTCAGCGTGAGGAATCCCACCTGTGACAAGGTCATGTGGCAGAGATTTGATGGGCAAGGTCGAGTCAGATCTCAGGTTTTCCCCCTGGCATTTCCTGAGCATGTACCCCCCCCCCAAAAAAAAATAAAAATCTGCCTGCTTTTTCACTCTTCTGACATTCTCTGGAAAAAGTCAACTCAGGGCTTTAAGTCTTCTGCATTTGAAAGGAGTGTTTCAGCTCAACCCCCTCTGATAACTCTCCAACTTGCCTAACAGGTTCCCTGGACCTTTTACAGCTTGTGAATTGCTTACAGCCCCCAACTGCGAGGGGCACAAAGCTTGAAGCATCTTAAAGATACAGAGCCTTTTCTAAAGAGCTAAAAAACATATTGGTGACAGGATTTCACTGTTGATTCAATGATTGCTGCCAGGCCTCCATATTCTTTATCTTTTAGGCACCTGGGAGGATGTTAATCAATGTAAACGGGATATAGAAAAAGATATATAGTAGTTTTGATGTTAGCAACACTAGACTTTTGAGTTAATTACTTTTCTTTTTTTTCTTAGAATTATTTATTTAGATATATAAGATTAGGAAATAATAGTACAGTGGGAAAATAAGGTATAGAAAAGAGGCTGAATAACTTGGTTTATGTGGAGAACTAATAAAACTTCAGAACAAGAAGCTTGCACCATCTATGTTAGGCCATCAGCATCCTCTTGAATATCGGAGGGTGCCCCACCTTGGACTCCTTCTCATGTGGATCTTAGAAGCCAGGGCAAGTAAGTAGACATGGCGAGCCTCCACGCCCCAGATGGGAATTCAACCAGAAATTAGATAGAAGACATGGGGGAAACCAGTCCGGTGACTGGCCCTGGCCCCTATTGTTTAGAAAGCCTTTTATACCTTTTTGATTGTACACAGAGATCAAGGGGTAATACAAAATTATGCAGCATTAGCAGCCCAGACTTTTATCAAAACCAGGCTTTTTTCTCTTCATACCTAGTTGTATACATAAGTCTTAGGTGATTTACATCATCCTCTGGCCGAAAGGCCAATTAATATTTTATGGCGCTTTTCTGATAAGGGTTTGTTAACCAGAAGACTTATCTGTGTTAAAAGTGTTGTTATTTCCAAAGTCTGGTGCCACTCTCAGAAAGCACTAAATAAAGTTACATTCTTACATAGCAAAGATACAGCAATTTGAAACAAGTAAAAGGAGTACAGTGATTTATAACAAAAGAAAAGTAATTAACTCAAAAGTCTAGTGTTGCTAACATCAAAACTACTATATATTTTTTCTATACCTTGTTTACATTGATTAACATCCTCCCAGGTACCTAAAAGATAAAGAATATGGAGGTCTGGCAGCAATCATTGAGTCAACAGTGAAATCTTGTCACCAATATGTTTTTTAGCTCTTTAGAAAAGGCTCTGTATCTTTAAGATGCTTCAAGCTTTGTGCCCCTCGCAGTTGGGGGCTGTAAGCAATTCACAAGCTGTAAAAGGTCCAGGGAACCTGTTAGGCAAGTTGGAGAGTTATCAGAGGGGGTTGAGCTGAAACACTCCTTTCAAATGCAGAAGACTTAAAGCCCTGAGTTGACTTTTTCCAGAGAATGTCAGAAGAGTGAAAAAGCAGGCAGATTTTTATTTTTTTTTGGGGGGGGGAAGGAAATCTTTTTTGGCTGTTAGTTCTAAAAGGTCTTGTAGGTCTTCATAGCACTGTTCCACTTCAGCTTCTTCAGCATTACTGGTTGGGGCATAGACTTGGATAACTGTGATACTGAATGGTTTGCCTTGGAAATGAACAGAGCTCATTCTGTCGTTTTTAAGATTGCCTCCAAGTACTGCATTTTGGACTCTTTTGTTGACCATGAGGGCTACTTCATTTCTTTTGAGGGATTCCTTCCTGCAGTAATAGATATAATGGTCATCTGAGTTAAATCCACCCATTCCAGTCCATTTTAGTTTGCTGATTCCTAGAATATTGACGTTCACTCTTGCCATCTCATGTTTGACCACTTCCAATTTGCCTTCATTCATGAACCTGACATTCCAGGTTCTAACGCAATATTTTTCTTTATAGCATCGGACCTTGTTTCTATCACCAGTCACATCCACAGCTGGTTATTGTTTTTGCTTTGGCTCCATCTCTTCATTCTTTCTGAAGTTATTTCTCCACTGATCTCCAGTAGAGTGTTGGGCACCTAGTGACCTGAGTATTTCCTCTTTCAGCATCCTATCATTTTGCCTTTTCATACTGTTCATGGGGTCCTCAAGGCAAGAATACTGAAGTTGTTTGCCATTCCCTTCTCCAGTGGACCACATTCTGTCAAACCTCTCCACCCTGACCCTCCCATCTTGGGTTGCCCCGCAGGCATGGCTTAGTTTCACTGAGTTAGACAAGAGGAATACAAGGAAACAATTTCAGAAACAGCAATTGTAAAGCTAGTTGTCTTCTGCAAGCACATAGAAAGACATGTTCTTAAAAAAGAACATACTGTTCTTAAACATAGAGAGTCAGTCTCATGGGCATTCTAGGCAGATGTACTACTAAAGGTGCAGAAGAATGAGAAAATCTGTCAGGAATGTTCATGAATTGTTCAGACAAATGCTAAAAGTAAATCTGGTATGAAACTAGATGCAATTAAGTTGCCTATAAAATATATATATATATATATATATATATATATATATATATAAAACCTCTGATGACTGGGTAAGTGGGAGAATGTCATATCAGAAAGGCTTCACATGCTATTCTCAGGGTTTTATCTAATAAGCAATTTAAAAATGAAAAAAAATCAATAAGCCTGATTTTAGGGTAAAAGTATTTTACCCCTTCTATTCTTAAAAATCATCTTCAAATCATAAGCATAAGAAACAAAACTATTACTTCAATGAAACTAGAAAAATTTTCCAATGAAACTAGAAATATATATAGAGTCAAACTACAATATATGAAGACTGAACTCATAGAGGAATGGCAGATAAATTGCACAGCAGAGAAAGGTCAAATCAAATTGCCAGCAGAGGAGTATATTGACAGGCTGATTTACCCTGAGAAACACAAAAGATTTTGAGGAGTTGATAGGGCACCAGAAGTCAGAGGGAGTAGGAAAAATATTTACATGTTTAAAGTTTCTATTAAAAAATGTATAAAAAAGCTTCCAGCTGCCCACAGGTTCAGACATTCTCCCTCAAAAGGAAGAGAGAGGTGTATATCCTGATGAATGTGAAACAAATTACTAACTCTGGGACCCCACACATCCAGAATAAGAAGGTTGAAGCAAAGGCATATGATCATGAAAATATAAATGATAGAACGTCCCAGCTCCTTTTTGCTGCCCACTTACAGAACCAAATCATACTACTAAATTTATTCTTATCCAAATACCCACAAGAAGATAACTGTAACATGTTCCTGGAGGGCACTTTTCTAAAGAAGCTATGCTTCTTGGAGAGAATACTTGCAGATCTTGATAAGGAAGTCCCCAGTGAAAGAGCTGGATTCCGCCATTCCAGAGCAAAGTCAACTTTTCATACAAGACTTACTCAAATATTCACAACCTCTAGTTATTTTTTCAGTTTTTACTCTTACATAGGCATAGACACTAATGACAAGAGATTTTAGGAAGGCCTTCAACGTAAAAGATAAGGCAAATAAACCAACTATTATCAATAAAAAGAAATAAAGGGAAAACAAGCATGAAAAATATAATAAAACATAATAAATTTATATTCTTATGAAGATATATAGAAAGTAGATATTATATCTCCAAAATAAAAGCAAGATACTGTGGAAGAAGGGCTACTCTGGTTGCTCAGTGGTAAACAATCTGCCTGCAATGCAAGAGACTGCCTAAAATGCAGGAGATGCGGATTTGATCTCTGGGTCAGGAAATACCCTGAGACAATGGAGAAAGAAATGGCAAACAAATGACACTCCAGTATTCTGGCCTGGGAAATCCCATGGACAGAGTAGCCTGCCAGGCTAAAGTCCATGGGGACACAAGGGTCAGACACAACTTAGTTACTAAACCACCACCAGTGATGTGAACAAAAGGAAAGAGTAGCTCTTAGGAAAAAAAAAAAAGAAGAAGAAGAAGAAGGGTCAAGACCAAAAATTAATTCTGATTCTTACGGGAAAAGTAGGTGAAATGAAACTGGAGCCGATTATACAGAGTGAGGTAAACCAGAAACAAAAACACCAATACAGTATACTAATGCATATATATGGAATTTAGAAAGATGGTAAGTAATGATAACGCTGTATGTGAGACAGCAAAAGAGACATAGATGTATAGAACAGTCTTTTGGACGCTGTGGGAGAGGGAAAGGGTGGGATGATTTGGGAGAATGGCATTGAAACCTGTATAATATCATATAAGAAAAGAATCTCCAGTCTAGTTTCAATGCAGGATACAGGATGCTTGGGGCTGGTGCACTGGGGAGGGAGATGAGAGGGGGCTCAGGATTGGGAACACGTGTACACCCATGGCAGATTCATGCTGATGTATGACAAAACCAATACAATTTTTAAAGTAAAAAAATAATAATAAAAATAAAATAAAATAATAAAAATAAAAGACAAAAAAATATTTTTAAAAACAGAAATGGATATAAAGGGGGAAATCAGAAAATTAAGGAATCTAACCAGGATACTCAACATACACAAATAGCGGTTTCAGAAAGAAAAAGAAAGAAATGGTGATAAAAATAAGTTTTCATAATTGAAAAGCACAGGTCACCAGATAACGGAATTATGTGAGCAAATAAAACTGCTATTGTTTGGAAGCTCTAAGTTTCAGATGATCTGTTTTATACCAGTTTTTACTGATACACCCAGTCGAGGTCATTTTCTATACTCCAACTGCCTGGAGGCTGCCTAGAACTTTAGATCTAGACTGAGCAACTTAAAGATGAAAGTGCAGTGAAGAATATATTTTATTATGTCTGTTTGGTTTTCACAAATACCTTAATCTTAGAATTTATAATTATTTTAAATTATGAATTTTGTGCACTTTTTAATATCTGTCTTTTACTCTATAGGTTTCAAGTTCCATGCAATAAAAAATCATGCCTCTTTTTTTTCCCCACCTTTTTTAGCCCAGGAAGTGAGCAAAATGCCTAATCATTGCTTTTTAAATGAGGTAATGGAGTAACAAATATTAACAGAAAGATAGGTTCTAAGGTCAATGATGGAGAAGGCAATGACATCCCACTCCAGTACTCTTGCCTAGAAAATCCCATGGATGGAGGAGCCAGGTAGGCTGCAGTCCATGGGGTAACAAAGAGTCGGACACGATTGAGCGACTTCCCTTTCACTTTTCACTTTCATGCATTGGAGAAAGAAATGGCAACCCACTCCATTGTTCCTGCCTGGAGAATCCCAGGGACGGGGGAGCCTGGTGGGTTTCCATTGATGGGGTCGCACAGAGTCGGACACGACTGAAGCAACTTAACAACAGCAAGGTCAATGATAGCATCAAACACAGGGAAAGACCAGGAAGTAGATGACTACGTAGCAATTTTAGCACATGGACTCATGTAAGGGATAATCGAATCATCTGTGTGTCTTACACATAACCATAACAATTTGTTCAATACGAATTCAGCAAAACAAAACTGTGACCTCTGACCTAGATAACATTTTACTCCCTATCCTGTTGGGGAACTATGTGAATGCCTCTGCATTCATAGACATATCAGCAGAGCAGTAGTTCTAACTCTTCAATCCAAGACTATTTTTAACTTTCAAAAATTATTAAGGAGCCCAAAGAACTTTTATTGATGTGGATTTTATCTATAAATATTCCTCATATATTTCAAAAAGACCTTTTACAATATTTAATTCTTTAAAAATGATAATAACAGCTTTCTTATCCATTTGTCTGCTGATGGACATCTAGTTAAATATCGGGGTACATGTGTCTCCAGCTGTGGTACATATAAACAATGGAGTATTACTCAGCCATTAAAAATAATACATTTGAATCAATTCTAATGAGGTGGATGAAACTGGAGCCTATTATACAGAGTAAAGTAAGCCAGAAAGAAAAACACCAATGCAATATATTAATGCATATATATGGAATTTAGAAAGATGGTAATGATAACCCTGTATGCGAGACAGCAAAAGAGACACAGATGTATAGAACAGTCTTTTGGACTCTGTGGGAGAGGGAGAAGGTGGGATGATTTGGGAGAATGACATTGAAACATGTATAATATCACATGTGAAACAAATCACCAGCCCAGGTTTGATGCATGATACAGGATGCTCGGTGCTGATGCACTGGGATGACCCAGAGATTTGGTATGGGGAAGGAGGTGGGAGGGGGTTTCAGGATGGGGAACACATGTATACCCGTGGCAGATTCATATTGATGCATGACAAAACCAATACCACGTTGAAAGTAATTACCCTTAATTAGATCCCATTTGTTTATTTTTGCTTTTATTTCCATTATTCTGGCAGGTGGATCATAGAGGATCCTAATGTGATTTATGTCAGAGAGTGTTTTGCCTATGTTCTCCTCTAAGAGTTTTATAGTTTCTGGTCTTACATTTAGATCTTTAATCCATTTTGAGTTTATTTTTGTGTATGGTGTTAGAAAGTGATCTAGTTTCATTCTTTTACAAGTGGTTGACCAGTTTTCCCAGCACCACTTGTTAAAAAGATTGTCTTTAATCCATTGTATATTCTTGCCTCCTTTGTTGAAGATCAGCTGTCCATAGGTGTGTGACCTTTAAACAAACAGCATCTACTCTCATTTTACGCAATCCATTTCCTTGCATGTGATTTAAATTTATTTACTATGTGTATCATTTTTCTCTCGACTCCAGATAAAGATTTGTAAATGTGGGACCACTGGAGAATTTTGCTGTTTTCTTCTCTACTGCTTCATCTCAATCTGATTAAATCACCATAATGTAAGTTTTGGTGTCCTGGTTTTATAGCTTCTTAATCTGAACGACTAATTATTGTTGGGCAGTCAGCTAAACAAGTGCTGAGCAAGCATTTTTGCTTATCCTTTAAAATAATTGCCTGTAAAGGGCCAAGCCCTTGTTTTTTATTTGATGTTCATATAAGCCTCTTAAAATAAATAACCAGGTATAACTCAATTTCCCAATGCTATTTGACCATTGGGCTTCTTTAAGACATCCTTCTTTTTCTTGTATGGTTTCAGTGACAGACACTCTTACCTCCTAACTCTCAATTAAGTGAGCTCCTGGGACAAGGTAAGATGAGCCTGCATCTCCTTATCCCAGCACAGCACACAGTGCCTGCTATAGAGGAGGGTGGTGCCCCCTAAAATATACCCAATAAATGAACAAATGAAAAAAATCTGCTTTCATAATTACCCTTTCAAATCTGGTTTCCTTTTACTAAAGCCCCTGCTACAATTAGTCACCTGAGGAATAAAAGGAGTCACTGCCCACCCAGGGGGTTACATCCCAGTCCTGTCCGCAAAGTGGGAATGCGCGGATGGCAGTGCAGTCAGACAGGGTCCCCGGAGTCGCCACCTGTGCTGGAGGGGTGGGCAGCCAGCATCCAGTCTTCTCACGTGTGGACGCACCTGAGTCCATTTCAGTGTCTGGCCCCACACGCCGTGGTCACTCACTGGGAAAGACCCTGATGCTGGCAAAGACTGAGGGCGGAAGGAGAAGAAGCAACAGAGGATGAGGATGGCATCACTGACTTGATGGACATGAGTTTGAGCAAACCCCTGGAGATGGTGAAGGCCAGGAAGTCTGGTGGGCTGCCATCCATGGGGTCACTAAGAATCAGATACGACTGAGCGACTGAACCACAACATAGCCCACTGGGCGGGCGGCTGCCTGGCTGTCCAGCAAGGCGTGTGACCCAGACCTGAGCTTCTCCCAGCCACAGAGGCGGGTTCAGGTGTGCGCACCAGGCCTTAGGGAGCCAAGGTTTTGTTTGTAGGAGCAGGAACTTCGCTCCTAGTGCAGGAGAACCCTGAGGACACAGCCTATCACGTGCCTGGGCGGGGAGGGCCTGTCTGATCACTGACAGAGTTAAAAGCTCAGATCTGCTACCCTGGATCAGACCAGTTAACAGGAGCCAAGACAATCCTTTAAAAGTCAAATGAGATTATATTTCCTGTTCCTTACAACTGAATCATTCCCAAGTGACAGAGCTACCTGGCTTTAGCGGCGCCTTGAATCATTTGGTTCAGATGGTAATGAACCTGCCTATGATGCGGGAGACCTGGGTTTGATCCCTGTGTTGGGAAGATCCTCTGGAAAAGGAAACGGCACGCCACTCCAGTATTGCTGCCTGGAGAATCCCGTGGACAGAGGAGCCTGGCAGGCTACAGTCCATGCGGCTGGAAAGAGTCAGACACAACTGAGTGACTAGCACTTTCAACACTTGCACTGAATCACTTTGCCTACTTGAAAGACCCCACGATTGTTTGTTTGCTGTTGTTCAGTCAATAACTTGTGTCTGACTCTTTGCAACCCCATGGACTGCAGCATGCCAGGCCTCCATCTTTCACTATCTCTCGGAGTTTACTCAAACTCATGCCTACTGAGTCGGTGATGTCACCCAAGCATATCGTCCTCTGTTGCCCCCCAACTCCTCCTGCCCTCAATCTTACCCAGCAATGGGGTCTTTTCCCATGAGTCAGTTCTTCGTATCAAGTGGCCAAAGTATTGGAGCTTCAGCTTCAATGTCAGTCCTTCCAATCCAATTCAGGGTTGATTGCCTTTAGGGTTGACTGGTGCAAGCTCCAGGAGTTGGTGATGGACAGGGAAGCCTGGTGTGCTGCAGTCCATGGGGTCACAAAGAGTCGGACACAACTGAGCGACTAAACTGAACTGACTGTTTGATCTTCTTGTAGTCCAAGGGATTGTATATATTTTCTGCAAAGAAAAAGGAAGCATCATCCCTCACCTTGCCTCTTGCCTTTCACAAAAACTGGATGTCCTAGTTCTTGAGAACAAGGATGGACTTGACAGCCTGCAACTTCTACTTCTAGAGTTAGATAGGATGTAATCTGTCTTCACAACAGCCCTTCTCAGATTTTACTTCTGAATTTTCAAAGAAATTTCAACCATGCTTAAACAGATATTTAATTTTTTCCTCAAAAGCTATAAAGTTCTTACTGGCTACAAAAGTTCTTTTTTTAACTAGGAATTCAAAATATAACAACCAATTCAATAGGATATGTCCTAGAGGCATTTGGAGTTCACATTTTCGTATTTTTTTTAAGGAAGAACATGTAGCTATTTTTTGACTCTAGTATATGTTGAATGATTATCTCCAAGACTTGGAGAATCTACCATATATCTGGAACGTATTGTTAAAGTTTAGCACCATTTTTCTTTATGTCAGGGATTGAAGATGAGGCCAAAGGAAAATTTCTGGCCAAAGATGTTTGGTATCACTTTATCTAAAGTTCAAACAGTTGCTCAACATTTATTCGAAATGAAAGATATATATATTTTTTCCCTCCTTGGCAATCCTTTCCTGCCTGGATAAATTACAGAATGTGCTATATTCTCATGATCTTAGAATAAAGCCATCTCAACTCATAATCTGGAACTTCAGGTTCAGAAATAAGAAAGTTTTGAGAATCATGGCTTCTTAAGGCCAGTTTTTTGTAGCTGTTTAGTCGTGAAGTCATGTTTGACTCTTTTTATGAACTGTAGCCCACCAGACTCCTCTGTCCATGGGATTTCCCAGACAAGAATACTGGAGTGGGTATCCATTTCCTTCTCCAGATCTTCCTAACCCATGGATTGGACCCATGCCTCCTGCATTGGCAGATGGATTCTTTATTGCTTGTCCACCAGGGAAGCTATGTAAAGGCCAGTAAAAAACTTAAAATATTACTTTTCAAAGTCTTTTTGTCATTCAGGGGCCCAGATAATTTTATTGTGTGATCGCTCTTGTGAAAGTCATAAACAACCTCTTAAGTTACACGTGTCTTTAGAGGAACACGTACTTGATTCTCTGCCCAAAGCTGATTACTCTTTCCCAACTCAGGAAAGGACACCCAGTCTCCTAGGCTATTTCCATTTGACAGCCAGAATGAAATGTTTTTAATGTAAATCTTATCAGGCCACTCCATTTCTAAAACCTTTAATGGCTGCCTACTCAAAGCTATAGTTTTTCCAATAGTCATGTATAGATGTGAGAGTTGGACCATATAGAAAGCTGAGTGCTGAAGAATTGATACTTTTGAACTGTGGTGTTGGAGAAGACTCTTGCGAGTCCTTTGGATTGAAAGGAGATCCAACCAGTCCATCCTAAAGGAAAATAGTCCTGAATATTCATTGGAAGGACTGATGCTGAAGGTGAAGCTCCAATACTTTGGCCACCTGATGTGAAGAACTGACTCACTGGAAAAGACCCTGGTGCTGGGAAAGATTTAAGGCATGAGAAGGGGACAACAGAGGATGAGATGGTTGGATGGCATCACTGACTCAGTGGATGTGAGTTTGAGCAAGCTCCAGGAGTTGGTGATGGACAGGAAGCCTGGATTGCTGCAGTCCATGAGGTTGCAAAGAGTCAGACATGACTGAGCAACTGAACTGAACTTTTCATGGCTTAACACGCAGTTTTTAATACTGAATAGTATTCGATTGGCTGGATGGACTGCAGTTTATCTATCTACGCACCTACTGAAGGTCATCTGAGTTGCTTTCAAGTCTCAGCAATTATGAACGAAGCTGTTATGAACAGCCGCGTGGTGACGTGCATTTTTCAGCTCATTCAGCTGAGTGTCATGGAGCACCACTGTGGAGTTCCTGGTTTTTAATCCCACTAACCTATATTTTTTAATCCACATATTTGTTAATTAATCACTCATTTGTTAATTAGTGATTAGTTAATTGTTAACTGATCACTCATTAATTCTTTCCACAATGAGAGCTGTTGAATAACAGGCATGCTCTAGGTGCTGGGGACCCGGAATGAATACAAAGCGCTTCTCCTCCATGAAGTGCCAGTTCCAGTCCAGTGAAGCCGTCAGCACACAGGCAGGTCCTGTCCGGTGGTGAGGAGAGCTCAGAAGACTGACAGCCAAGCTGATCTGGACAGACTCTCCTGGCAGACCCTCTGCTTGGGGGAGGGGGGCCGCAGCAGAGAAGTGAGGCGGGGGAGGGGGCCCACAGATGCTGAGGGGAAGGAAGAGCCTCCTGAAGGGGGTCGGAGGTGCCTGCAGCCGGTGGGGGCACGTCTGAGAGGGGCAAGGGACATGTCTGAGAGGGGCGGGGGACCCTGAGAACACAGAGGCAGCAAGGTCGGCGTGACTTCACTCTTCCCCAGTCCACTGGAGAATCTGAGACGACTCGTGAGTCAAAGCACCGCTGGGATGAGTAAAGGGGGACAGGCGCGGGGGAGGGCGGTGGGCACGATGGGAGCCTGGGATGCATGTGCTTGGACTGCTTGGCTGCCCGCGGGCTGGACGTGCGGGAGAGGAGAGGAGGGAAGGGACCTCCTCTGCTCTGGGCCTATAAGTGGAGAACATGCGGTGGCTGACCCGGCCAGACGGTCAGGATGCCCCTTCCCCGCTGCGGGAGAGCGCACAGAGGCGGCGGACCTGCTCCTGCAGAGTTCAGGCCAGCGGACCAAGCTGCGTGGTGTCAGCCAGGACTGGAAGCCGGACAGATGGAGGAGTTCACCGCACCGGGAGTAAACGCGGAGGGAGGGGAGGCGGCGAACCGCTCTAGGTCTGCCCACACTGACACCCTGCAAGGGGCAGTCCGGGGGGCCAGTAAGAGAGACTGAGGAGGAGCAGCCTGTGGGATTGGGGGCATCCAGCGGAGAGGGTGTCTGGACCCCAGTAAGACCCCAGGGAAGGAGGAAAGGGTGACCAGCAGCTGCAATAAAGGAAAGCGGTGCAGGCTGAAATGCGCATCCTCCGTCTTTAAGAAATCACTCCCTCACCTCCAAGTTTTCCCTTCCAGCCACCAAGTAAGTTAAAGACGCAACTTCTGTGAGGTAGAGTAGTGGTTCTCAAGGAGGGATGGTTTTGAACCCCCCCCCCCATCTGCTTGGGGGAGGGGGGCCGCAGCAGAGAAGTGAGGCGGGGGAGGGGGCCCACAGATGCTGAGGGGAAGGAAGAGCCTCCTGAAGGGGGTCGGAGGTGCCTGCAGCCGGTGGGGGCACGTCTGAGAGGGGCAAGGGACATGTCTGAGAGGGGCGGGGGACCCTGAGAACACAGAGGCAGCAAGGTCGGCGTGACTTCACTCTTCCCCAGTCCACTGGAGAATCTGAGACGACTCGTGAGTCAAAGCACCGCTGGGATGAGTAAAGGGGGACAGGCGCGGGGGAGGGCGGTGGGCACGATGGGAGCCTGGGATGCATGTGCTTGGACTGCTTGGCTGCCCGCGGGCTGGACGTGCGGGAGAGGAGAGGAGGGAAGGGACCTCCTCTGCTCTGGGCCTATAAGTGGAGAACATGCGGTGGCTGACCCGGCCAGACGGTCAGGATGCCCCTTCCCCGCTGCGGGAGAGCGCACAGAGGCGGCGGACCTGCTCCTGCAGAGTTCAGGCCAGCGGACCAAGCTGCGTGGTGTCAGCCAGGACTGGAAGCCGGACAGATGGAGGAGTTCACCGCACCGGGAGTAAACGCGGAGGGAGGGGAGGCGGCGAACCGCTCTAGGTCTGCCCACACTGACACCCTGCAAGGGGCAGTCCGGGGGGCCAGTAAGAGAGACTGAGGAGGAGCAGCCTGTGGGATTGGGGGCATCCAGCGGAGAGGGTGTCTGGACCCCAGTAAGACCCCAGGGAAGGAGGAAAGGGTGACCAGCAGCGCAATAAAGGAAAGCGGTGCAGGCTGAAATGCGCATCCTCCGTCTTTAAGAAATCACTCCCTCACCTCCAAGTTTTCCCTTCCAGCCACCAAGTAAGTTAAAGACGCAACTTCTGTGAGGTAGAGTAGTGGTTCTCAAGGAGGGATGGTTTTGAACCCCCCCCCCCACCTCCACCTCGGGGATGTGAGCAAGGTCTGGAGAGAATTTTGGTTTTCACAACAGTGATAGAGGGTGAGGGGCTCCTGGTGTCTGGTATACAGCCTGGGGGCTGCTGTTTAATATCCTGAGGTTCACAGGAAGGCCCCACCATCACAACTCTCCAGAATTACCCAGTCCCAGGGGTGCTGAAGCTGAAGCTCCAATACTTTGGCCACTTGATACGACTCATTGGAAAAGACCTGATGCTGGGAAAGACTGAAGGCAGGAGGAGAAGGGGGCAACAGGATGAGATGGTTGGAAGGCATCACCATCTCAATGGACATGAGTTTGAGCAAGCTGTGGGACCTGGTGAAGGACAAGGAAGCTTGGAGGGCTGCAGTCCATGGGGTTACAGAGAGTTGGACATGACTCAGCAACTGAAGAAGAGAGCAGTTGGTGAGGCTGGGAAACCCTGATGTGGAGTGAGAATTTGCAGTGCGTGAGGCTGACACCCAGTGCCCCTCAGAGCCGGGCCCAGCTGGGACCCAGGCCTAGAGGCAAGCTCACAGGTGCAGGAAGACACTTCCCGGGATGGGACTGAGGCCACCGAGGGGCAGTGTTGTGTCAAACCTCGAGTGGGGCTCACTGGACCTCATATTTAATAACCATGAAAAGATGATGGTGAAACATTGCTGAACACACATGCCAGTTCAGGAGAGGTTCTGGTTATATTAGCAAGGATGGGTCCCTATAAATAGTGACAAGAAGGATGCTAAGTGCATGGAGGCCACGGGGATCACAGGTGTAACAGGTCATTCCCAGAGTCGTTCCCCAAGCGCTCAAGGATACAGGCCAGGCTGGCAGGGACTTCGAGGACCAAAGCTAGCTCAGAGCAGACCCTGAAGAGGGTGGGAGGGAAGGTGAGGCCCTAGGGAAGGCACAGTAGGGAGTGGGTCCATCACTGTCTCCATAAAACAGTGGGACATGGTATGACTTGCAGCAAAAATCGGGGCAGAGGGTTTCATGTGCCTGCTACGGAGGTGCCGGCAGGACTCCAGGGTGAGGACTGAGCCAGCAGCGGAGTGTGAAGGGCCGGGGGGAGAAGGGAGGCTCCCGCAGCACGTCCAGCTGGGAGGACAGCTTCCCCGGGCCTGGGGATGCTGCGTCCGCATAGGCTTTGTTGCCCATGAAGTGGAAAAAGGAAGCCTGTCTCAAAGGAGCACCGCTACCCTTAGACCGTGTCTGCCAGAGACCCTTCCTCCCTTTGGACCTGCCCTGAAGGACCAGGGGTTAGAAGGCGCCACGGCGGCCTGTGGTGACCTCTGTCTTCCCTCTCTCACTGTGGGCCCAGCCTTGCTGGCACCGGGGCTGGGACCCACTGGCAGCCTTGAAGTGCTAACAGGGAAGGCTATTCTTATCCAGAAATGCCCTGGTGGATTTGTCCTGGTGACTCAGGTGGTAAAGAATCTGCCTGCAATGCAGGAGACCTAGGTTCAATCCCTGGGTCAGGAAGATCCCCGGGAGAAGGGAATGGCCACTCACTCCAGTATTCTTGCCTGAAGAATCCCATGGACAGAGGAGCTTGTTGGGCTACAGTCCATGGGGTCACAAAGAGTCGGACACAACTGAGCGACTAACACAACACAGAATGGCCTCAACAGAGCTCCCCTCATTCTTGGACTGAGCGGTGGCTCTGAGAGAGAGATAGGTCCGCAGGCTTCTTCCGGGAGAGAGCGCTTCGCTTCAGGTGACACGTGGAGGGGCAGGAGAAGCAGACCCCGGGAGCGCGGCTGTTGCCGCCTGCCAGGTCTCCCCTGCACAGGCCTCCTCCGAGCTGTCCTCTCAGTGTGGCCCCAACCCCCGGGCTTCAGGGCTCATCTCTGCCTGGTTGGATCTGAGGCAGAGTTTGTTCAATCACTTGGACCACGAGGCCCCACCCTGGGTACGGGATCCCGGAGACCTCTGATCACACCCCCCATCTTCCACATTTCCCATCTTCTACGTCCTCCATGTGAGATGTGACCACTCTGCCTACCTGCAGCTAGAGTCCTGTCAGGATGCTTTAGCCAGAACCCCTGCCCCCACCCCCAGAGGCTGCAAATCCTCACCTTCCCTCTTGGTTGTTGGCATGGAGCCCAAGCCCTCTCTCCTGCTGCAAAAGCCCGGCAGGGCTCCGTACGCCTGTCACCAGGGCATAAATAAAGGCTTTGCTGTTCTTTGTCAACTGTCGGAAATAACGTTTTTTCTTCGACAGTTAGAACAACATCTTGAGCCATCCTTCAGAACCTTCCTGGGGTCACCCTGCAAGTTATCCCAGGGCTCCGTGGAGTCTTACAATCACAGCCGTAGGAGACAGGAGTGACCCACAACACGGGTGGCTGAGACCATGTGCAACCAGGGTCACAGAGGGCCTGGACAGGCAGATGGACAGATGGGGAGGAGAGGCGCGAGGCCTAGGATGAGAGCCTTCAATGAAGCGAGAAGTCCACCCATGATGTCTCTGGACTGGTCGGACTCTGGTGTCTCTTAGGACAGGAAGCGAGGAGCACCTGGTGGGCTGTATGGGAGCAGGGAGGATACAACTCTGTGCTCCAGGCGTCGGGAGGGTGGAGCTGGGGGCAGGTCTGGTTCCAGACAGGGAGGCGGTGGGGCCACTTTCTCAGCATGCTACCCACTGTCAAGACTGACCCTCGTGCACAAGAGGACTGCCCCTGTTTGACGCTCTGCTGTTGCATCTTAGAATTCATCAGAAATTCTGAACAAGGGGTCTGGTATTTTCATCTTATATCTGGCCCCCAAAACTGTGTAGATGATCCTGGTGCTAGAAGGGGCCAGAAGTTATGGGGTCTGTAGGGTAGGAACTTTCAGGAAGCAAATCCTGGAGACCACGGAAGAGTCCTACGTGACTGGGAGTTACAGCTGCCAGATTTCATAAAATACCTCACACTCCCCCGCAGAGGGCTTTGCTGCTGCTGCTAAGTCGCTTCAGTCGTGTCCGACTCTGTGTGACCCCATAGACGGCAGCCCACCAGGCTCCCCAATCCCTGGGATTCTCCAGGCAAGAACACTGGAGTGGGTTGCCATTTCCTTCTCCAATGCAGAGGGTTTTTAGCAACCAGGAAAGTCCTTTAAATTGCACTTCATCTGTATCAGCTGTATCAGTTCTGCCTTCCATTCCAAATCACGCTTGTTTTAAAGCAAAAACTGGTTCTTCAGGTTTCCGAGTAAACTCGGTCTTCCAGGTTGTCGTTCAGTCGCTCAGTCGTGTCAGACTCTTTGTGACTCCGTGGACTGCAGCATGCCAGGGCTCCCAGTCCTTCACCAACTCCCAGAGACTGCTCAAACTCCTGTCCACCCCATCTCGTCCTCTGTCCCCTCCTCCTCCCGCCTTCAATTTTTCCCAGCCTCAGGGTGTCTTCCAAAAACTAGTTCTTCAGGTTTCTGAGTAAACTCAATCTTTCAGGTAAGACCCCTTGACTTAAGATGTAAAACTCATTCTTACCTGGCAGGCTGTACAAAAACAAGTATAGTCGTAGTTCATGATGGAAACTGGTGTTGGCTGCTGGTTAGGGAGTGCTGGAAGCTACATTCTTCCTCTCCCATAAGAATGGCCACCCCTGCTGTGTCATACTGTAGCCCTTGATGTGAAGAGCCCACTCATTGGAAAAGACCCCAATGCTGGGAAAGAGAATTCTTGGTAGCCCAAAGGTTAAGAATCTGCCTTACAATGTAGGGAACAAAGGTTTGATCCCTGGTCAGGAACTATGACCCCCAAGTGCTGCAAAGCAAACTAAATCTGCACACCAAAACTAAAGAATCTCTGCCCTGCAACAAAAGATCCTGCATGATGCAACAAAGATATCGTGTGCTGCAATTAAGACCCAATGCTGCCAAATAATTGTTTTAAAAAGAAGCAAAGGCGTAGAGCCCACCACTGATCCCTGGGGAAATCAAACATCCCTCCCCACCTAGAAGGGATTGTTGCTGTTGTTCAATTGCTGTCATGTTTGATTCGCTACAACCCCATGGACTGCAGAACAGCTACCCTTCCTTCATCGTCTCCCCGAGTTTGCTCAACTCATGTCCATTGAGTCACTGATGCCATCCAACCATTTCATCCTCTGTCATCCCCTTCTCCTCCTGCCTTCAATCTTTCCCAGCATCAGGGTCTTTTCCAATGAGTCGCCTCTTCGCATCAGGTGGTCAAAGTACTGCTACGCTACGTCGCTTCAGTTGTGTCCGACTCTGTGCGACCCCATAGATGGCAGCCCACCAGGCTCCCCCGTCCCTGGGATTCTCCAGGCAAGAACACTGGAATGGGTTGCCATTTCCTTCTGCAATGCATGAAAGTGAAAAGTGAAAGTGAAGTTACTCAGTCCTGTCCAACTCTTAGTAACCCCATGGACTGTAGCCCACCAGGCTCCTCCATCCATGGGACTTTCCAGGCAAGAGCACTGGAGTGGGGTGCCATAAGTAATAAACATGGTTGGAAATTCCATTTAGGTCTAAACCACAGACAGGGAAAGACAGACATCTTGTGGGCTTATGTTAGCATTACATCAGAGATGCAGAAATTAGCACAACTTAATTAGATGCCACCACTGACCGGTAGACTGCTAGCGTTACACATTATTCCGTAACAACCTCTCAGGAATTTAAAAGAAGGAAGAAACACAGTTTATGTTGCTTATGGGTAAACGCAGCAGGTGAAAGAATAGCTCTCCATAAAGCAAAATATCAGAACATTCAAAGAACAGCTTTCCATTTTGAGTTCTTGTGATATAAGCCTCGACTTCTAGACAAAAATCTATTAGCCATTTCAGTGGAATCATGTTAATAATTAAATAATCAATTTAATTAACCTTTAAGTTTTGTTATTCTTCAAAGCATTAACTTTGAGAAGCTACCAAGGATATTGGGGGTGATGATGAGGGTGTGGGGCAAGAACTGAGATTATTATAGTTGGATTCTCCAATAGCTTCCTGGACTCCAGGCACAGGGGTCCCCAAAATCAGAAGCAGAATCTAGACATCCCTCCAGGTCTTAGGACAGTCTGACAGAAAAACAGTTTTCCTTGGAAGCTTGATCAAAGTTAAAAAAAAATTGCAAAAAAAGCAAACCCAAACCAAACCTCTTTTTCCCCCCTTTTTTTCTATTATTTTTTTATGTGAGTTGGATGGAAATATTATCTATTTTCCAAACTAGATGACACCATCAATAAACTGTGAATACCTCTTCACTGTATGGTAGAGCCTATGGGCTTGGCCCTGCCATTTTCATTTTACCCTTAAATTATAGCTACTCCTCTGTAGGGAAATAGCAGCTCAAAGAGATCACTTGCTAGAGAGTTTAGAGCCAGGTGTGTGGCTCCAAAGCCACTGCTTGCCATTTTCTGCATGTAGACATATGCTTGTGTGTCTCCATCACAAAGACACAGTGTTGCTGTTGCTCAGTTGCTAAGTTCTCTTGGACTCTTTGTGACCCCATGGACTACATCACGCCAGGCTTCCCTGTCCTTCAGTATCTCTCAGAGTTTGCTCAAACTCGTGTCCACTGAGTCAGTGATGCCAGCCCACCATCTCATCCTCTACTGCCCCCTTCTCCTCCTGCTCTCAATCTTTCCCAGCATCGGGGGCTTTTCCAAGGAGTGGGATCTTCACATTAGGGGCTACAGTATGACACAGTTCAATTCAGTTCAGTCGCTCAGTTGTGTCCGACTCTTTGCGACCCCATGAATCGCAGCATGCCAGGCCTCCCTGTCCATCACCAACTCCCGGAGTTCACTCAGACTCACGTCCATTGAGTCCGTGATGCCATCCCTGGGGAGCTTCTCTTTTGGTATCCTATCATTTTGCCTTTTCATACTGTTCATGGGGTTCTCAAGGCAAGAATACTAAAGTGGCTTGCCATTCCCTTCTCCAGTGGACCACATTCTGTCAGACCTCTCCACCATGACCCACCCATCTTGGGTTGCCCCGCAGGCTTGGCTTGGTTCATTGAGTTAGACAAGGGTGTGGTCCTAGTGTGATTAGATTGAGTAGTTTTCTGTGAGTATGGTTTCAGTGTGTCTGCCCTCTGATTCCCTCTTGCAACACCTACCATCTTACTTGGGTTTCTCTTACCTTGGGTGTGGGGTATCTCTTCACGGCTGCTCCAGCAAAGCACAGCCACTGCACCTTACCTTGGACGAGGGGTATCTCCTTACCGCCACCGTTCCTGACCTTCACCGTAGGATAGCTCCTCTAGGCCCTCCTGTGCCTGCCCAGCCACCACTCCTCGGGTTGCTCCTAGGGGTGGCCATACTTACAGGAGAGGAAAATGTCATTTCCAGCACTTTCTAACCAGTGGCCAACACCAAATTCCATTATGAACTACAACTACACTTGTTTTTGCACAGCCTGCCAGGTAAGAATGAGTTTTACATCTGTAGACGGTTTCTCAGAAACAAAAAAAATGACATATGCAGTAAAGACCTGTTATGTTCCCAAATCCTAAAATATTTACTGTGTGGCCATTTATGGAAAGTTTGCCCACACTACATTACACAAAACAGACTGCTGCTGTTGGTCTTTTTCCCCCTTTGAATATATTATGAGAAAGGTAGAAGATGGAACAAATGCACTTTCACTTCTGAGTGGAAGTGCTTATTATTTTTCACTTTCAATTAGCTGCAGCAAATCTGACTCACTCTGACATTCATGGAGCACCTACTGTGTACAGCACTTGCTGCTGCTAAGCTGCTGCTAAGTTGCTTCAGTCGTGTCTGACTCTGTGCAACCCCACAGATGGCAGCCCACCAGGCTCCCCTGTCCCCGGGATTCTCCAGGTAAGAACACTGGAGTGGGTTGCCATTTCCTTCTCCAGTGCATGAAAGTGAAGTCGCTCAGTCGTGTCCAACTCTTAGCGACCCCATGGACTGCAGCCTACCAGGCTCCTCCCTCCATGGGATTTTCCAGGCAAGAGTACTGGAGTGGGGTGCCATTGCCTTTGCACTTTGCAGTGTTTAAAAGGAAAAGCACCTCTAAGATATAAAGAACACCATTATCCAAGTCAAAATGTGGTATTAATAAAACAAAAAATTAGTGCTAAGGAACAAAAAGGGGCTTCCCTGACGCTCAGCGATAAAGAATCTGTTTGCCAATGCAGGAGACACAGTTTCAGTCCCTGGGTCAGGAAGATCCCCTGGAGAAGGAAAGGACAACCCACTCCAGTATTCTTGCCTGGGAAACCCCGTGGACAGAGGAGCCTGGTGGGCTATAGTCCATGGGGTCACAAAGGAGTTAGGATATGACACAGTAAGTAAAGAACACGCGGACAAAAAAGGACATACATATTGTGGTCGTGGAGGTAAAACGTGCGGTCTGGAAGGACAGGAGTTACAGAATACCAAACTGGCAGGAAGGGCATTGCAGGCAGGTGCAGGGCACAGGAAGGCAGGAGTGAGTTCCCAGTTCCTGCAAGGGTAGGGCTGTCGTGTAGGCGGGTGGACAGTGCAGAGGGATCCAGTGCTGGAGCGCTGGTGCAGGAATCTTAGATAAGAAGGAAGTTACTGTCAAGACCTGTTTGTCCGAGGTTGGAAGGCAGACATGGAAAGTCATCAGGACCACAGGGGCTCCTCTCCCCTTTCTTTTCTCCTTTCACTTTTAATCCTACTCCTGTTTTCTGCACATCCCACATTAGCCCCTCGGACGAGTGCGGACGTGTCTTCAGTGCCAAGGGCAGGTGATCTAAGTGACTGCTGGACACCTGGTCCCTCCACTTCACAGCCAGCTTCAACCGCAGAGCGTGTACAAGCAAGGACAGGGATGCCGGTGTTTGGAGAGGAACACAGACTGCTTTCTTGGAAGTGGGGGGAGGGCTGTTTTCAGTTGCAATTTCCATCCAAAGATTTAGGAAGGAGCTGATAGGGTCCGGGACGTCTCCTTAATGCATGCAGTTCTTGTATGGGACGCTAGGAATTCGGACTTCCTAACCGGACGTCGAAAAGCGACGTCTGAGGCTTCCGAGCAAGGTAACCGATGGCAACAAGCTGGGATCACAAAAAGATTCTGGTGGCAGCGGATACTGGGGAAAACTTCGATTCAAACAAGAGGATGAGGACTTGAGCGTATCCGGAATTGCTGTGAAGTCAAGATTTTCTCCTTTTTTCCCTTTGCAAGAGATTTTAAAAACCTTTGTTAGCAGCAGGCCACTGACGGGAGGCGGGGTCGCCCGGGGTTCGGCCAGACGCCGCGCTCGGCAGGGCTTCCGGAATGGGGGTGGGGGTGCGGAGAGGCCGAGGAGCGCGGGCCGGACGGCAAGCGGACGCGGAAGGCGGGGGAGCTGCGGCGAAGAGAGAGGTCTGGGAAGGAGGACTGGTCAGCGGCGGCGACGACAGCGTCTAACGAGGCGAACCGCCCCCTCAGGCGCGTCCGCGGCGGCAGGAAGAACTCCTCGGGGTCCGCCCGGCGCGCGGGGGCCGCCGGGAGATGTAGTCCTCGGGTCTCCGCCTGGGCCCGGCCGCACTCTGACGGAGCGCGCCGCTCCAGTTAAAACTTGCGCACCTGCCCGTCAGCGTGCGGGGTCCTTCAGGGCCGGGAGGCGCCTTCAGTGACGTCACGCATGGGCACCGCCCCCTCGGCGAAGGTTTTAGGTGTCTATCGAAAGCCGTCCACACAGCAAGCCGGCACAGGAAGACTAAACGCCACACGGCGGACGAGGGGGGCCGGTCGGACGCCTCTGCGCCTTGCGCCGTTTCCTCGGGCCGAGTGCCCCCGCGCCGCGGCGCAGCTCCGCGCCCCGTTTTCCCTCAGGCGGCGCGGCGGGCAGCCCCGCGCCGCGGCGTGGGGCGGGGCCAGCCGGGGCGGGGCGGGGTCCTGGCTCGGCGGCGTCGCACGCTCGCGGGGCCGCGCCGGGTGTACCGTTTCTGTCTGCAGCGCCTGAGGCGGCTCTGGCTCGGAGAGCCGTTCGCCCGGCTCCACGGGGACCTCGGTGCACGGATGGACCCGCCCGGACCCGGCGGGAAGCGGCCCGGCAGGGCCAGGCGGCCCCGGCGGCGTCAGCAGAGGCAGGACGGGGCCGAGGCCGCCGGCCCCTGAGGCGCGCGGGCTCCGCGGGCCCGGCGGCGGCACCATGATGCCGGGCGAGACCCACTCGGCGGCGCCGGGGACGGCGGCGGACCTCTCGCGCTGCCAGGGCTGNTCCCCTGGAGAAGGGAAAGGCTACCCATTACAGTATTCTGGCCTGGAGAATCTCATGGACACAGGAGCCTGGCAGGCTACAGTCCATGGGCTTGCAAGAGTTGGACGTGTTTTAGCGACTTTCTGCTGCGTTCTTCAGGCTTAGAATCTGGGATTCATTTCCTAGGTGCAGCGCTCGTGGAGGGGTGGGGGCCCCCCCGGGGTTCCCTTCTCCAATCCCGGTGTTTCCCCCAAGGCTGACTCCGAGGGAGATGAGTGGTGGTCAGAATGCCAAGGGAAGCTAATCTCTCCCAGGAGAAGGTGGTTGTTTTTTTAGTGTGCCGACCAGTCCTTCCGTATTTCTTGCTTGTGGGGGCGGTGGGGGCGGGTGCTCATGTGTCCTGCGGGTTTGCCGGGAGGGTCATTCGTCCCCCGAAGGCACGCGGACGCTGCAGGTCTCTGAAGTGTAGCGTGGAGTGTACGCGCCCCCGGCGGAAGAGGAGCCGCTACCAGCGTCGGCCTCAGGTCCTGTGGAGTGCCCCTCCCCAGCTGGACTTCCCGCAGCCATCTGATGTCAGGAGTCTCTTTGCCGTTGTCATCAGTGTTTTTCGGCGGTAAAGTAGAGCCGTGCACCGCCTGTGCATGTGTGCGCAGTCGCGTCCAGCTCTTTGCGACCCCATGGGCTGTATGTGTAGCCCTCCAGACTCCTCTCTCTGTCCATGGGATTTTTTTTCCAGACAGGAATATACTGGAGGGGGTTGCCATTTCCTTCTCCAGGGGATCTTCCCAACCCAGGGATCGAATTTGCGTCTCCTGCATTTGGCAGGTGGATTTTTTTTACTATCAGAGCTGGCAGAGAAGCTGGTTGTAGTCCAGCGTGGTACTGACGTGTAATTGAATTACCCCTGTTGTACCTGGTGTTCTAGGCACCAGGGACATAGCGGTGGTGAGCCGAGCGTCTTGCAGATGAGGTGTGTGTGTGAAGGTAGACTTGAGTGTTAGGGAAAGAATGGAGGAGTTGGGGTGGTGGTTTTTTCTCCACTGGGGGCTGCCGGGAGAGCAGGTTGCTCTTGAGCTGGTGACATTCGGACATGTGAATGATGAGAAGCGGACGGAAAGGTGTGGGAGGAGACTTCCCAACCCAGGGATCGAATTTGCGTCTCCTGCATTTGGCAGGTGGATTTTTTTTACCATCAGAGCTGGCAGAGAAGCTGGTTGTAGTCCAGCGTGGTACTGACGTGTAATTGAATTACCCCTGTTGTACCTGGTGTTCTAGGCACCAGGGACATAGCAGTGGTGAGCCGAGCGTCTTGCAGATGAGGTGTGTGTGTGAAGGTAGACTTGAGTGTTAGGGAAAGAATGGAGGAGTTGGGGTGGTGGTTTTTTCTCCACTGGGGGCTGCCGGGAGAGCAGGTTGCTCTTGAGCTGGTGACATTCGGACATGTGAATGATGAGAAGCGGACGGAAAGGTGTGGGAGGAGCTTCTTAGGTAGAAGGTTTGACAGGTGATGGAGTTCTGGAGTGAAAAGGAGTGAGGTGTCTGAGGAACTGGAGGAGCTCCGGTTGGGGCAGAGGCAAAGCTGTGTGAAGGCAGGAAGGATTGTAGGCCCTGAGGCCATCAGAGAAGCTGAGGGTTTGGGGTTTTGTTTTTCTAACAGCATCATCTATGAGCTGATCCCAGACATTTTAAGGGCTGGGAGCAGGGAGGGAGAGAAGAAAGTCCTGCCCTGGCACTCTTGAAATAGAGGGGGAGCAAATGGGAAAGTCACTGTCTGCGCTGAGCTGTCTCATGGAGGCATTCATAATGTGCTTTTGTTTTTCCCTCAAAACCCAGGTCCATGAGGGAAGTTCTCTTCAATCTTTTGTAAGTTGTATTTATTCTCTGGGCTGTTTATTCACTCAGCATCCCCTGCTGTGTTTTAGGAAGTACAGTTACAGCAGTGGGTGAAAAGGCAAGTATTCTTCATCTCTTAGAGCCTCTATGTTAGGAGGTAGGGGGAGGAGATAGTCAACAAGTCATGTGAGAAGGTAATAAATGTGCTGGAGATCAACTGAGCAGAGAAAGGAGCCAGAGGATAAAAGACTGAGGAAAGGGACGCTGTCTGGTAGAAGTTAAGCAGGGAGCCCTGGAGGCTTCAGGGAGGTTGTCTTTGGGCAGAGAGGGTGAGGATAAGCTCTGGAGACGTCTTTGGAGAGGAGCACCCCAGACGGCAGAGAGGTCGCTGTGGTAGCCAGCCGCTCGTGTGCTTGGGAAGACGTGGAGGCATGGCAGCTGGGGTGGAGCACGCTGGGGTCTTGGTGGGTTTGGGGCCGCCCTGGCTGGGTGACTTAGAAGCGACAGGGATCCACTCCTCACAGTCGCGGTGGCCGGCAGGTCCAGAATCCAGGGGCTGGCAGATCTGCTCTCTGATGAGAGTGGCATTCCTGGTTCGTGATTCCTTCCTGCTGTGCCCTCACTTGGCAGTGCTCTAGAGTCTCCTTCTTGAGACCACAGATTCCATCCCCGAAGGCTGTGCCGTTCTGACCTGTTCACTCAGCAGAGGCCCGCCCTGCTGTGCCTGTCCTATAGCTGATTATTCGTCAGTATATGAATTCGGTGGGGGCACAATGACCTACAGAATTTGATGAAGTTAGAAGAGAGGCTGACCGGGGGCGCCCTTTGAGTCCGTCGTAAGGATGTTGGCTCTTCTTCTGAAAGGACAGTGAGTCACAGGTTTTTCTGTAGGAGGACAGCAAGTGTAAATAATGCTGTCCAGTCGTGGGTCCGAACCTCCTTCAGAGACTGGTCTTTGTTCAGAGTAGCAACTGCATCCTCCTGGTGGCTTGGCCAGAAACTAGATGCCCCCTTGGTTCCTCGCTTTCTCTCACAACCCTGCGTCCAGCCACCAGCTTACTGTCTTCTTCTCCTGGTCCACTCGCTTCTCCCTGTCCCCACTGCTTACCCCCTCGTGTGAACCCCTGTGATCTCTGGCCCAGACCTCCTGGGCACCTCCCTCCTTCCTGCTGCACCGCATTCTTCTGTTGGTTCTCAAGCCAGCCAGCAGCAGTAGGGGTCATCCTGTGAGGTCTCCAAGCACAGGAGTCTGCAGGCCTTTTCGAAAGGGACAGGATTGTAAATAGTTAGGTGTTGTGGTCTCCTTCACCAACACAGCTCAGCCTGTGTAGTGTAGAGACACCCGCGGGTAGCACTGGAGGGCTGGGTGTGGTTATGCTCGGGGGAACCCTTGTTTGCAGGATGGGACAGGCACTGGAAGTGTGGACTGAAGCCCTGAGGGGTTTCAGCTGTGTTCACGTCTGGTTGTGGAGCCTCCAGGTACCACAGTCCCCTCTGGGGAAAAAGCGAAGCGGCCAGGTCGGATGGGCTCTGAGTTCACTGTGAGAATCTTAGTTGGGGAGAAGTGGGGACAGGAGAGTGGAGGAGTGTGTTCGTCCCCACCTGCTGGTCACTAAGGTGGGCATGGGGTCATGAGGCCAGGAGCAGCAGACAGACGGGGGTAAAGAGGACGCGTGTGGGAGATCAGGATGGGGGAGATAGGAGGGCGAGAACACGCGTTTGCCAGTCAGTAGGCCCACGGTCGGCCCCGCAGCAAAGATGCTTCTGCAGGATCGCATGGCACCACAGCACGTTGTGTGTCTCAGAGAGAGAGGGTCTGTAGCGAGCACGCCCTGCTGTGAGCTCTGGCGCACGAGAGTCCTGGGTCTTGCAGAAGTTTCCCGTGCACATCAGGAGGGTCTGCCTGCAGGAGCCCCCGAGCCAGCGCTGTGGCTCCCCCCTGAGCCCCGTGGAGGCCGGCTGTCCCCACGGAGCAGTGCTCGGCGTGGGCTGCGCGGCTTCCTCCCCGTCTCACTCCTCCCGGCCCTCTTCTCTCTCTTTCTTTCTTATTTTGGTTATGCCTCTGGTGCAGGATCTTAGTTCCCTGACCAGGGATTGACCCTGAGCCCTCAGAAGTGAAACCCTGGAGTCTTAACCACTAGACTGCCAGGGAATTCCCTGCCCTCTTTTTCTTTAGTGGGTGCAGAGATCCGTTGCTTTTGTGGCTTGATTGAGAAGTTTGTAGATTGACCACGTTTTTCCCTAGTCTCTCACATCACCTCATCTGTTTTCTCATCCTTCCTGGTACGATGGTTGATCACTGATCTGTAGCCCAGTGTCCGTAGGGGTTGCCAAACTTTGGAAATCCTAAACCTGTGTGGATCCTCACACTGGTGATATTATGTACTGTTAACAAATCTTAAGCTGAGAGGTTTTAAGTTAAGCTGGCGGAAGGAAGCCCCTTTATTCTCGTGAAGGAGAGATCCTCTCCACCCCCGCTGCTTTTTCTTAACCAGTTCTAGTTATTGCAGAGTAAAACATTTTAATTCTCTGGAGAATCCAGATGAGAGTTTGAAGCACATAGTCATACTGTTTAGCTTATGTAACTAGAATAGATTCAGAATAAATGGTGTTTGGCTGTCCTTGGAGCAGCTTTGAGCCAATTGTTCTTATAAATTTGTGTTGGACTTTCATTAATAATCACCAGTGGTGTCAACTTCCGTTATTTGCAATGTGAAACATAGTTGCCCTGATATGTAAGTGGTCATAGTGGATGCTCAAGGAGCTGAGGTTCATTCCGTAAATGGTTTTTGAGTGTCACCATGTTTGTGAGACTGTGGTGTGTGTTGGAACATGAGCATGAACAGGAGGCATGGAGTGTGTGTTGTGGTTGAGGTTACAGATGAATGAAACAGCATCTACAGTGTACGTGTCTTGTAATGAGTACTTAGAAAATCTGAGTAAAAGGTGGGACCCACACAGTTCAGACCCTGTTGGTCAGAGGTCAGCTCTTTTCTTCCAGGGGACGTTCAGGGTAGGCACCCTGGGAGCATCCAGGAGGGGCAGCTGAAGGCTTCGCGGAGGAGGTGAGTCTAGGCCTGAAGAACCATTTGCGATAAACGAGGGAAGAGCTGGAAGGGGCATGGTGTGGGCAGAGGAGGTGTCACGGACAGAGACTAGGAGGGGAATGGAGTCCCTGAGTGATCAAGCCCCAAGCATAGGGATGAGGAAGAAGAGGCCCACGAGGCTGAAGCCTGCCCTCCCCGGAGCCAGAGCTGCTCAGCGGTCCCAGCAGGTGCGTGCAGGTGGAGGGGTAGGCGTTCCCACTTGCCAGGGGCATCACCCGGGGCCCTGGCTGACCGCTCGGGGACAGGCCCAGCCCTCATGAAGCTCGACTGGACTCTGTTCAACCGCAGTTGGTAAAAGTTAGCAAACAGGAGGAGGAAACACAGCTCACTGGAGAGGATTCGAACTGGTCATTTAGCCAAGTCACCCACAGCACAGCAATCAGAGAGATTTGTGGTTTTTAAAGAGTTCATTTTGAAATAGTTTAGAACTTCCAGGACAGTTGCCAGAAGAGGGCAGGGAAGGCTGATATTCTGTTCATCCTGTTCACAGGTGGTCAGGATGTGTGTGCTCAGGTCCTTGTCAGTCTACACACACACTCCCACACACACACACACACACACTCCCCCCCCCACACACACTCCCACACACACACACACACTCCCACACACACACACACACTTTCTCCTTGCTCCACATTCTCCTTGGTCTACACACACACACACACTCTTCCACACACACACACTTCCACACACATACACTTTCTCCTCGCTCCACATTCTCGTTGGTCTACACACACAGACACACACACTCCCACACACACACTCACACCCACACACACTTTCTCCCCGCTCCACATTTTCCTTGGTCTACACACACACACACACACACTTTTTCCCCACTCCACATCCTCGTTGGTCTACACACACACACTTTATCCCCGCTCCACATTCTCGTTGGTCTACACACAAAAACATGCACACACACACACACACACACACACACACTTTCCCCACTCCACATTCTCATTGGTCTGAGCACATGCACACATACGCGTGTCCGGACACACACACACACTTTCTCCCCCCTCCACATTCTTGTTGGTCTACACAAACACACACACCCACACCCACACCCTGTGCTCCACTTTCTCCCTGTGCTCCACATTCTCATTGGTCTAGACACGCACAAACACACAACTTTCTGCCCGCTCCACATTCTCTTCTCGTTGATCTGCACACACACACGCACACATACAACTTTCTCCCTGCTCCACATTCTCGTGGTCTACACACACACACACACACACACACAAACTTTCTCCCTGCTCCACATTCTTGTTGGTCTACACACACACACACACACACACACACTCTCCCCGCTCCACATTCTCGTTGGTCTGCACACACATACGGAATTTTCTCCCTGTGCTCCACATTCTCATTGGTCTAGACACACACACACACTTTCTCCCCACTCCACATTCTCATTGGTCTACACACACACACACTTTCTCCCCACTCTACATTCTCCTTGGTCGACACACACACACTTCCACACACACACTCCCACACACACACACACACACACACACACTTTCTCCCCGCTCCACATTCTCCTTGGTCCACACACACACACACACACACACACACTCTTACACACACACTTTCTCCTCGCTTCACATTCTTGTTGGTCTACACACACACACACTCACACACACACACACACACACACACACACTTTTCCCCGCTCCACATTCTCCTTGGTCTACACACACACACACACACACCTACACACACTCCCACACACACACACTCCCACACACTTTCTCCCCACTCCACATTCTCGTTGGTCTACACACACACACAGACACTTTTTCCCCACTCCACATTCTCGTTGGTCTACACACACACACACTTTCTCCCGTTCCACATTCTCGTTGGTCTACACACATATACACACACACACACTTTCTCCCCCCCTCCCACGTTCTTGTTGGTCTACACAAACACACACACCCACACCCACACATGCACAAACACACAACTTTCTGCCCTCTCCACATTCTCTTCTCATTGATCTACACACACACACACACACACACACACTCTCTCCCCGTTCCACATTCTCATTGGTGTATACACACATGCGCACATACACAACTTTCTCCCCACTCCACATTCTCGTTGGTCTACACACACACACGGAACTTTCTCCCTGTACTCCACATTCTCATTGGTCTACACACACACACACACACACACACACACACTCCCCCAACTCCCAGAATTTCAGAGCAACAAATCCCCCAGGGTATACTTTTCCAGGTAGGCCTGGAAGAAGAAGCACTTGCTTCTCCCAAGATGCTCTTCTCCATCTTCTCAGCCTGGCAAACTCCTACTCAGCCTTCATGGGCCCAACTCACACACCCATTCTGGGCAGGTCTCTTTGGACTGCCCTGGGGGGCAGGATCCATGTCTTTGTGCCAGCCCTTGCGGCAGGACTGAGGGTGAACTTGATTCTGCAGGACTCTGAGCTCCCTGAGGTCTGTGGTTTAGGCCTGAACAGGTGCCATGAGTGAGCCAGGATGTCCACCGCAGGTCACACGTCTCTAAGTGCTTAAACCGTGGCGGGGTGGACTTCCCTGCTAGTCCAGTGGTTAAGACTCCCCATTTCCACTGCAGGGCGGCGCGGCTTCAATCCCTGGTCAGGGAACTAAGATCCCACGTACCTCATGTCATAGCCAAATAAATTAATTAAAGAAAAATAAAATCTCTATCATGGCCGACATGCCTTATAAAATAAATAGATAAATAAATACAATAAAATGGGGAATTTAATGTAGAGAATTGATGCCCAAGAAGCTGTACAGGAAATAGTGAGGCAACCTTGAGACTAGCAGGAAGATTCTACAAGTACCTGACTGGAGGAATAGGGGTTAGGTCACCTGGCCAGAGCTGGGTGGCCAGCGGGCATGTCTGGTGGAACTGGAGACGGTCCCCATTGGAGACTCTGCGTGTTTCAGGGGGAAAGAAATCCTCCGGCTTCTCCCTTCCTCTGGCCTTCCGGCTCCTCTCACTGGCCTACCTTGCAGGGGAGGCTGGGGCTGCAGCCTGGGAAGTGCGACCCCTGGGGCCCTCCTACAGGCCATGGGGGCAAGGGCAGGGCCAGACAGGAGCTGCGGAGGGCTTGTGCAGTGGCCCCTTCCTCCCAGCCTGGAGTCCCCCAGGGCGATGGGCCCTGTCTCAGACTGAGTGGCTTGTAAGCAGCGGAGATTTCTTTCTCACAGTTCCAGAGGCTGGAAGTTCAAGATCAGGGTGCCAGCACCCTGGGTTCTGGTGCTGGCTCTCTTCTGCATTGCAGGCATCTATTTTCTTGTTGAGTCTTCATGTGGCAGAGAGAGAGGGAGAGAGGAAGCTCGTGTCTTTTTCCAAGGGCACTAATCTGGCTCATGGGGGCTCCACTCACATGACTTAATGACCTCCAAAGGCACCACCTCCTAATACCATTGCCTTAGGGATTAGGATTTGTGTTTGGAGGAGCATGAACATTCAAATAAGATTTTTTTAAATGTATTATAAGCCTCAGCTCTCCCATTGGGCCAGAAGCCTTCCTGCCGCGCTTCCCTGGCCTCTCCGTGTAGCTGTGGTTTCCCTCAGGTCACTCTGTGTAGACCCTGCGTCATGGCCAGGTGTGGCTGCCCCCGCTTGGGGCGAGATCCCGTCCGGGAGGTGGATTGTGTGTTGCTGTGTCTCTCCTGCCTTTTTCCGTTAGCCTTTCTCCCGTGTGTTGGGAGGCTCCAGGACAGCTTTGTGTTCCCTGTGGGACACGTGGCCGGGGCTGGAGACGTTTGGGTGGTTGCTGTGCAGTAGCGAGCCCCATGGTCGCCCCGGGTTTGGTGACGCCCGGGAAGGGCTGAACCGGGGTTAGGTTAGTGGCTTTATTGTGGTGAAGCAGACCCAGGAAAGGCGAGCGCGGTGCCATGTGGAGGAAGCCAGCTGAGCGCTGGACTCAAGGGTTGTGTAGCCGTGTGTCATGACGCATGTCAAGTATTGCCCGGTAGGGCTGCTCGTTAGAGACTCCGTGCCCAGAGGCTGCTGTGGGCTGGCCACGTGGTTGCGCCTGCCTGCGTGCCCAGGCGCTGGCCTCCCAGGAGGAAAGCAGGTATCAGCAGCAGCCATGTCACACCGTTGGGCCACTGGGTACCACTCTTACCAGTTTGGGGAATGGTGGGAACCCTTCAGAAAGCCAGGTTCCCTGATGCTGGCCAAGGCCCTCCTCCTCCTGAGACCACAGTCTCAGGCCTGCCCTGTGGGCTCTGGTCTGCACCAGCCCTGGGGGGTGGACAGCCTCTGGCCGCGGGGTGAGGAGTGACCACGAAGGTGGCAGGCCTCCCACAGCGGGAAGGGCACTCCAGAGTCAGCCGAGAACCTTCCCGCCCCAAACGTCAGTGCTCACAGGTGGACTCAGGCAGTTTACTTAGCCCACTGTCGTCCGTGTGTTTCCTGATTTGCTTGATGTCTTGTCGTGTAACACCGCTTCCCTAACTCAAGGGCCGGCCCCGCTTGCCTCTCAGCCCAGGGCCCTCGGGGTGCCCCCGCCCCGCGGAGCGGGCGGCACATGCGCCCACATGCGCTTTGTGGAGGGAAGGCGGGACTCGGAGAGCATTGCGTC
>SJXQ01010140.1:80546-96666 GCA_006408695.1 Aepyceros melampus | reverse complement strand
TCCACATATCTCACCCTCTCCTCCCCTCTCCCCATGTCCGTAAGTCTATTCTCTGTCTGATTCTCCATTGTTGCCCCATAAATAAATTCTTCAGTATCATTTTTCTAGATTCTGTATATATGGGTTAGAATACAGTGTTTATCTTTCTTTTTCTGATTCACTTCACTCTGTATAATAGGTTCTAGGTTCATCCACCTCATTAGAACTGACTCAAATGTGTCCTGTTTATGACTGAGTCGTATTCCAGCGTGTATATGTACCACAGCTTCTTTATCCATTCATCTGTCGATGGGCATGTAGGCTGCTTCCATGTTCTAGCTATCGTCAGTAGTGCTGCAGTGAACAATGGGATACGTGTGTCTCTTTCAATTTTGGTTTCCTCAGGGGATATGCCTAGGAGTGGGATTGCTGGGTCATCTCACCATATGGCCTAGTTTTTATTCCTAGCTGTTTAAGGAATCTCCATACCGTCTTCCACAGTGGCTGTATCAGTCACATTCCCACCCACCCTGCAAGTGTGTTCCCTCTTCTCCACACCCTCTTCAGCATTTGTTGTTTGTAGTCTTTGTGATGATGACCACTCTGACCGGTATGAGGTGATCTCATAGAAGTTTTGATTTGCATTTCCCTGATAATGAGCGACGTTGAGCTGCTTTCCTGTGTTTGTCAGCCACCGGTATGTCTTCTTTGGAGAAATGTCTGTTTGGGTCTTTCCCACTCTTTGATTGGCTTGCTTGTTTTCTGGTGTTGAGCTGTATGAGCTGCTTGTGTATTTTGGAAGTTAGTCCTCTGTCGGTTGTTTCATTTGGTGTTATTTTCTCCCATCCTGAGGGTTGCCTTCTCACCTTGCCTTAGTTTCCTTTCTGTACCGTTTTGTGTCATTCTGACTGTCCTCTTCTTTATCAGTTTCTCTTTCTATAGGACAGAGGGTGTAGTTTATTTCATCAGAAATTTTTGTGAATTTTTTTTTCTTGCAAAGACTGCAGTAATTTAGGATGAATAACATATACTCCATTAGAAGTTTATGTTCTAATAGAGGAGGATACAGACATGTTATGACCAATAGGCATTTCTGTATTGTGATATGAGAGTAGGGTTTCATAGGAGATGAAACTTAAAGATGAAACTGCTGTCTTCTGTAATATTTTACTGGCAACGTGATGGGAAATGAAGTTATCAGATTGTGCATATTGTAAAAGTGAAAGGTTTTTCAGATTTTATGTTCTGCCTGTATTTCTTTTCTCAGATCTTCCGCATTGGAGGCTAATTCTTTACCATCTGAGCCATCCATATTCATTAAACATATAGATACATATATGTATACGATTTTAGTAAGTACGTAACTCTTGTTTGCTGGAACTGTGCTCTGGACTCTGAGAAAGGGAAGGCAGGACGTGTGGGGATTCAGGGTCGTTTTTGTTAGTTTATTCCTTTGTCTTTGCTTTTGTCTAGAGTTTCATATTAATCATACAATTAATCAAGAATCTTTTAATTTAGAGAAATATATTTTGACTTACGGTAATGCTGTAAATTAGGAGTAGCTCAGTAAAAAGCTTTTTATCATATGTTATAGGTGGAACTTTGAATGCTGTTTTCTAGAAATTATGATCTTACCTGTATGTGTATTGAACACAGATTATTACAGTTTTAAAGGGAGTTTTATCTTCAGACCGGTACCTGTGCCTGTAGATAAACTTGTCACAGTTTTCTTTAACAAGTTTTACAGCTGCAGTTTGCAAGAAGGTAAGCTGCCTGTTTTCACAGTCGATTCAGGGTAGACATTTACTGGACTAGATTTCTACACAAATTCAACAAAGTGCCTCATAGAATTGACCCATTATGTAGGCTTTTTTGAGCGCTCATAATAAAAGATACACATTTTCCTTTCTGTTAAACTGTTTAAATGAATTCTTACTGAGGTCTCAGATTACGACCTAGGGTTTGGTGTTTCAGTTACTTTCACTGACCATGTGGCTTGAGTGGAAGCTTATTGCTATCAGTGACTGTCTCTGTGAACTGGACAGTTTAATGTGGTTGTTCACTGTGTATATTTTAAACAATTTAAAATAATATTTCTTAGAATTTAGTAGTGTTGTATACAATGCTACTGATTACACTTAAAATTAGAAGGAGGCTAAGTGTGGTTATAAAATGAATCACAAAGTTGCCTGTCATTTAAATCAGTGGTGATGAGTTTATTATTGGAAAAGCCACATTGCTTGACAGACAGTCCCAGTATTCTTATGTTCTCCAGTGGCTTCAGAGCTTGTGGTGTTTGCTTCTCAGATGGCTTTTGATGTACTTTTATTAGAAATAGAGTCATGTCAAAGAAATAAAAAGTGATATGTCAATAATTTTGGTATTTAAAAATACCAAAATAAATAGAATGCATTTAAAAAGAGAGATTCTTATTTTCTTTTTTGTTTTTAGAAAAAAAAAATGGAAACTCGCCAGTAGATATATTTAGTAATTCATCATAGATACTTCTCATAATAACGCTAATGCTTTGTCCATTTTTAGAGAGAATAGTACTCTGCATCACCAAGTGGAGCAGATGCTTCAAAAAATTTCTCCTCTGCAGAAATGTCAGGAAGAACTGGGATTTTTAAAAGCCGAATTAGAAGAGAAAAAGGTACCTAAAGTGATTTTCCTACACAGGTTTCTCTTTAGTAAAATAAGAGCTGCTCATTCACTGTCACTGGATGAGGGGACGCTGCGCATCTTAACAAAGCAGAGAGAAGTGACAGGGCTCTCGAGTGCACCGCTGCCCTTAGAGAGCACTGAGCTAGTCGGCTGGCGCCTCTGTCCTTAACAGTGATTATTAGTGATCGGTGTGATGCTGTATTGGTTGCTTATGCTTTTTGAGAGATTTAGTAGAAGAACCTTTTAGCTGTGAATTTGTATGACTGTGTCCTGCGTTGCTTGCTTTCTTTGTTTTTCCTTCTGCCATTGTGGTGACTCAGATGGTAAACAGTCTGCATGCATTGTGGGAGACCTGGGTTCCATCCCTGGTTTGGTAAGATCCCCTGGAGGGGAGGGCATGGCAACCCACTCCAGTATTCTTGCCTGGAGAATCCTCATGGACAGAGGAGCCTGGCGGGCTGCAGTCCACAGAGTCGCAAAGAGTAGGACACGACTGAGCGACTAAGCACAGCACATAAGTGTAAAGGAGCATGCAAAAGTTCAGACTTTATTAAACTTAGGAAAACAATTAGGTTCTCTGTTTCAAAACCTAGTTGCAATAAAAGTTTTAAGTGCTGTAAACTTATTTTTTAATGTAAAGTTCATGTTACTCTTACTGGAGCTCTAGAAGAGAATTCACAGCATTTACATATTAAAAACTCTGAAGCCAGTAGTTAGGTGTTTAGCAGGAGACGAGTGGTAGCCACGATAGTTCCTGTCTCCTTGACCTGGAAGCACTTGTGCCTCTTAGTCTTCAAGTCATACCATAAGGTCATGCCGTGCGCCTCCTTGAGGTTTTCCTGCTTTAACAGTGCTTGATTTTCCTGTTTGTTTAGTAAGTATTATGTATTTATCTACGTGGTGAAAGATAAACAGTTATGCTGAATTTTGTCTGCCCCTAATGACAAAGTAATGTCATCAACCATACCTGAGAGGAAGCATTAATACTGGAGTCAGAGTTGAGTAATAAACCCTCAACAGTCAATCCTTTAGTTTGACTTTCAAAGAATCCCTCAGCTTCTGAATCCTCAGGCCCCTCACCGTAAAAAGGGGTCAGGAAGACCATCTCTCTGAGCTCTGGCAGTCGAAGAACTGCGTGCACAGGACTGTGGCCAGGCTCGCTGTGTTCCTTTCCCGTCCCACGGTGCCAGTACACGTGCCTGTGGTTGGTGTGAACACAGCCCTCTGGTTACCAGGAAGGGTGAGGATTGATATTTCTGCACAGTGGTAATAATTGCTGTGTAGCTGCTCAGTTGTATCTGACTCTTTGCAACCCCATAGACTGTTGCCAGGTTCCTCTGTCCCTGGGATTTTACAGGCAAAAATACCAGAGTGTTGTCATTTCCCGCCCCAGGGGGTCTTCCTGCCCCAGGGAGGAACCTGCGTCGCCTGCACTGGCAGGTGGATGTTTCACCACTGAGCCACCTGGGGAAGCCCAGTGGCAATAGTGACTTACATTTATTAAGCTCGAAAATTACTCTAGGGTTGTTGAATTCTAATTGGTTGAGACAAAAATATTAGCTATTCAGTGTTATGAAGATTTGGATTTACCTTAAAATTAGCATATTTAAAATTGTATAGCTCTGTTTGACTAGACTGTTAATCATGTTACCTCTGTTGAGAGTTTGGTTATATCTGTTAAAGTGTTCAGTGAATTGTACTTTGGTTTCCTGCCTAAGCATATTTATTCATTTGGTTAATTTGGTAAATGATAATGATTATGATTTAGCTTATCAGGGTCAAAATCAGTTATCACTGATGGTCAGTGACTTTCACATTGGTTAATGTCAATCAGTATGTAAATTTCAATATATAAAATTTCTTTTCCAGAGTTCTCTAAAGTTGTATCAGGACACTCATCAGGAATATGCTCGTGTGAAAGAAGAATGCTTAAAAACTGACGCTCAGTACGTATTTAAAAATTACTGTGAAAATAAGGTGTTCAGCCGTGATGCTGTCTAATGCTTATATGAGTAGCGTTGTCTTCTCTATCTTTGGGTTTATTCGCCATAATTAATGGGGTGATCTTGAACTAGTCTCTCAACCTTGGTTTCTGCATGTCTGAAATTCTGTGTTAAAGGATTAATAGGATAGAATACCCTGTCGTATGTTAGGGGCTTTCACAAAGAAGGAACTCCATAAATTTTTATGTCTATATGTGGGTGGGTGTCTGTGTCATGTTTTCACAGAGAAAACATAATTGTCATCTCCTTTTTGTGTACCAGTCCTTTAACACGTATTATGTGGAATGGGTGTCTTTATTCCATTAAGGCAAAGGCTCTTCCAAAATGTCAGTTAGCTGTCTTAAAGTCTAATACTATGTTCACGTCATTTACAAAGCTTGTGAACTACACACACAGTTATTTCACAGTAACTCAAGAGACTTTCTCAGAGGGTGTCCTACCTTCTCTGACTCAGAAATCTTTCCTAAAACTGAAAAAGTGTAGTTTTTTAGCCACTGTCTCCTATAAAATGGTGGTGTGACTGTTCCCATCAGATATGCTTCTTAAAGTAACCTCACCTGATCAGGATATCACCTGGACACATGAGCTTGGCTTAGATGAACCATGCTCATCTAAGTCCCAGGCATGGCATGCCTGATAAACAGAGAATTTTAAATCCATTTTCCAAATACTGCATGAAAGCAGCATACTGTTGTTTCTGTGGTTTGCTCTGCCTTCTGAACAGTTGGTGGTGTTAGTGGTTGGTGTGTGATGCTTGTTGTGGCTAACGTTTTGTTGCGTAAATCTCAGTAATTAAAAAAAAAAAAGTACCACAGATTTTGAGGTTGTAATATGTTTTTTCCATTAATACTTCCCTAACCATGTTAATATGTACAATTGTGTTATCAGGAAGAAGAAGCTAGAAGCCAAAGTGAAGAAGCTGGAAGGTAATTGGCGCCCTGTTACCCTGCTGGTGGGAGCCATCATCCTTGTACGAGTGATTGGTGTCTGTGCAGGGCTGCAGTTCTCGGTCAGGCGGTCCAGTTCTGCTTGTGACAGCATATCCCTGGGAGAGCATGTTAAGGGTACCCTTGGGCAGAAGTGTGAGCACCACGCTCCTCTCAGTTCCTGAGCAGATGTGCAGTCCTTGTCATGTTCACTCAGAACACAGCCCACATGTTCCATGTAAGAAACGGCAGTCAGTCAAAGGACTTAATTTTGAAAGCTGAATCTCATGGAGCCTTCTCATTTTTTTGTGATGAAATCAGTGGTTAGTAGGAAAGGATACTCCTTTTAGTACTTAGAAATTCAAGAGTATCTGGATGTGCATGACTCCCGTGATGGAGAGATCTCTGTGAGGTTCCCTGCATCGGAGCTTTCTGCCTTGTTCCTGACAGTCCGCCCACCACCCCGCGTTTGGTCAGGGCTGTGTGTCTGCGCTGAGCAGGTGGCGTGTGGACGCCACACGGGGGTCTGCTCCGTCGTCCTGTGGCAGCCAAGAGCCCTTTCAGGAGTCGAGTTTGAGATCTTCCCTTCTGTTTCTCCCGTTCACTCAGTGGCCGTGATGTGGAGACGGCATCAGGTAGAGACGCAGGCCCCTGCAGACTCTCCCTGGTCCTGGTGCCCCGCGCACTCAGCCTGGTGTGGGCCTGGGCTGCCCTCTTCCTGTGGGCCTTCCTGACACTGCACTGGCCCTGTTTTCACACCACTAGTGCTCTGCTTCAGAAAACAGTTTTTAGTTAATTTTTTTATTGAAGTATAGTTGATTAATAGCGTTGTGTTCATCTTTGCCATACAGCATAGTTACTCACATAATATAAACATTCTTTTTTAAAAAAGCATCCTTTTTTATCTTCTTTTCCATTACGGCTCCCACAGCAGATTGAGTTTAGTCCCTGTGCTGTGCAGTAGGACCTTGCTGGTGTCCATTCTGTGTGTACCAGTCAGCATCTGCTAACCCCACACTCCCACTGCCTCTCTCTCCATCCCCCTTAGCAACCAGGAGTCTTGTCAGAGAACAGTTTATTTTCATTTCGAGTGTGAATTGAGAATTTGAATAGACGTTGCTGAATATGTTTCTAGTTATTAACTTGCCTAAATTGAGCCCGGTTTTTCAGACTTAAGCTCTAAATATTTTGGTAACAACTTTTCCCCTGATTTGCAAAGCCTTGTGGCAGTAAGTACAACATCACTGTGTTCCTTCCCAGATGACCTCTCGCTAGTGTGTGGGGAGAAGTGTCTATTTAAGGACATGTTTTAAAGGGATCCAAAGTGCCTGTGAGAGTGTATGAAGGTATTACAGCTAACTTCCTTTGAATCAAAAATATATTTTCCATTGAATCATTCCATGTGACAAAAACGTGTTTCTAGTAAGTGATAGGACATAGAAATGAGGTGAAGAAATAGATTTGTTAGAGAAATCAGGAGGGGACTGTCTCTATGGTGTTTATAGGATTTTACTTCTCATAGCAATTGTATGTGAACATAATTTGGATGCAGTCAGTACTGGTTAGGTTTTTCATAGTATAGCTGAACCCTTTGGTGCTTCAGAGCCAAAGACTTGAGTGAAGAGTTTGCTCTTGATCCACAGGGGAGCCACACAAACGTATTAGAAGTGCCTCTGTGATAGTTACAGGACTTGGGGTGAGCTGGCTTGAGGCAGGGTAACTGGGCAGGCAGGCACAGGGGTGAAGTAAACACCAGGAAGGCCGTCCCTCCCCCTGGATGAATAGCAGGGTCTGAGTGAACCGCTGCTCAGCAGAATCACTCTTCCAAGTCTCTGGCGCCGGAGTGTTGCTGGTTGTTGAAGAGTGAGCACAGCAAGCCTCTCCTCTGTAGGTCTTGAATGTCGGCCTTTTGCCTGACTGAAGGGTCTGGGTTGGCTTGTTTGGGGATTGGAAAGGTTTCTTAAGGCCTATGACAGTTCTTTGTTTTTGTAGATAATAGTTTAATCAAAAGTGTTTCTTCCTTTATTTCTGATTCCAACAGAATACTGAAAGAATGGTAACTTTACAAAATCTGTTTCAAATTTGAAAAAAAATGAGAAAAGCTCTCAGGTTTTTTGAGTATAAATTTATAAATTTGGTAAATTATTTTTCTCTTTTACTTCACTCTGCTCTTTAAATAAAGAGGCTGCTGTCAAGCAAACTCAGGACTTCAAGCAACTAAGGAATGAAAAGAAAATACTGAAAAGGAGTTTAAGAAGACACAGGTAATGGACCATAGCAGTGCGGCCTGTGTTCGGGCCTCCTCTCCAGGCCTGCTCGTGTCCTCAGTGCAGTGGGTCCCCGTCATGCGGTCGGAGGCCCCACTGACGCGAGGGCAGCGAGGGGCGCCCCTCGGCTGCCCCGTGCATCCCGTCCAGAACAACTGCTTTGTTTTCACAGGAAAGACTTGATGAATTTTCTAAGCAGAAAAATGAAAGGGGTGAGTATTCAGTTAATGCTTTCTTAAAAGTGCTGTTTTGATACACATTATTCTAATTGTTTTTCCCCACGTTTTAGAACTGAGACATATTGGAACACAAATTTCAAGTGATTCTTATGGAAGCATCGATAAAAGTGAGTATATTACAAATGTAGTTTTGATCTCCGTGCATTTCTTTGAGTGGTTTGGGAGGTTGCTTGTTACTCTCACCTATAATGATGGGGATTCCAGGGCTTGTAATGATTTTTGTTAGAAGAGACCCCTCCTGTTTTCTGTCGTGATTAGATCTGTAACCGTGCCGTGGGATAAAGCAGTCCAGTGAATGAAAGAGTCAGTAAGCTGGGAGAGGTGTAATTTCCACACTTAGCGATAAATACATCGAGTTTTCACAGTTGATCGAGTTAACGCTCGATTTCTTAGGTGCCAGGTGTGTAGGAGTGGCTGAAGGCAGGCAGGGAGACCAGGGAGTCCGAGCCCTGCTGGGTGTTTTGGCAGACAGAAGGCCTGGGGAGCCCGCACGTCCCACGGAGGGTGCAGTGGTCCTCTGGGAGTAGGGCTGCCCCGTGCCCTGCTCGTCGCCTGCTGCGCCCGCTGCCACATGGGTGGAGGCGCGATAGGAGAAGTGGGGACCCTGGGGTTCACATCACCACTTCCACCTGTTGTGGGACCTTTGACCACGTACTTCCCTTCTGTGTGTTTTCATTCTCAGCTTTGAAAAAGGTAGGAATTTCTGCTGTGCTATCTTGTACTTTTTTGATAGAGGTAAGTTCAAAATGATTAATAGTAAATAATGGTCTTTTCATGTCATCCATCCATGTTTTTTCCAAATGGAAATTATGAAAAACACATTGTTTTGTGCAGGTATGTAGTATCTCTTCAGAAGTCTCCTTTACCTTTTTTCCTTCCTTTATTTTTTTTTAGTCCGCAGTTCAAGGCTTCAGGTTAGACTGACAGTTAGCGCATCTCAGCTGCCTGGGGCCTGGTTCTGATTGTCGCCATCACTGATACTTGCCCCACATGTCTTTGGCTCTTCCTGCTCCGAGGTGTGGGGATTCTTGCATACTGGCGCTGCTGAGGAAAGCGAGCGCTGGGCAGCGCTTGGCTCACCAGCTGACAGCCAGCTCTTAAGTTTGGTCATCTCAGTTTTAGGAGTCAGCCATTATCAGGCCTTCCTTTTTAAAACAGAACCCTCATTCCCTTCCATGGTTGCTCGCTAGCCTCATGTTCTGATTTTTCGTCGAACTACTTACTAGTTTTACTAGAACTATTAAAATCTTTTTTTTTTTTTTAACATATCCTCTTTGTGAGGGAAAGGATCTTCTTTATTTTCCTTTTTCCAAATAAATGAAGGTTTTAGGAATCTGCTGATTATTTAGCTGTGGAGTTTGGTGGGTTTAATTCCCAGTGCTTAAGTATGTCTTTAACACTTTGCTCTGTTAATACTGGACTTCTGAAGGACATTATGAGTTAGAAAGAGCATTGGGCTGGCTTCACTTTTGAAAAGACTGCCTGAGTCCTGTGTTGGCCTGTCTTTCTTTCATATTCCTTAACTAAAGATGGCAGAAGATTAAAAATTAAAAAAAAAAGAATAGTTAAAAAGTGCTAACAATTATTGAGGAAGGTATAAAGCAGATGGTGGCAATTGGTGATGAAATCCCCAGTCACAGAGAAAATCGCAGCCCCCCAAAAGCAGGCTTTGACTGCGGGAGCCTGGTGTCCCCAGACTGGGGGTGGTGTCGGGACGAGGAGGAGCAGTGTGGCTGACGGGGTGGGAGGGCTGCTGTCATCCAGCTGCACGCTGTCATGGCTGTGACCCAGACTGGCCGCAGGCTGTGGCCCAAGTTTAGTCTTCTGATGAGTCAGGACATGGGAGAACCCAGAGCGGCTGTGGGTGTTGGAAAATTGGGTTAATGGTGCCGCTTTGAAGGCTAGCTCCCCCTGTTTCCAGAGAGTGAGGTATGTGTGCGCCTTGTGGGTCCTCGCCATTCTTGCTCTGTTTGCCCTCCTGATGAAGGCATGTCCTGTAGGTTCATGACACGAGGACCTGCATTCATTGCCAGAGGAACAGCACTGTGGATGGAGGCTGAAGAGACGTGCTCTGGCTGTGCGGGGTGCTCCTGTCCTGAGGAAGGGCAGGGACAGGAGAGAAAGACACCAGGAGCAAGTAGGCCCTGAGGGAGCGGTGGCCAGTCGTGAGCAGGGAGAGACGTCTCCAGCTGAAGTCGAGTCCTTAGAGGGCGTCTGGGGGCATAGCAGTGGGCCACTGCTGTGCCGTCTGGCTCAGTTCTCTGATACTGAAAGCACGGCTGTAGAAGTGAGCCGCTGGAAAGGCTGGGTCGCTGAGTGGGCAAACAAGATTGGCCAAGGGGTTTAATCCTGGATATTTCTGAGTATGTGGTATACAAAGATAAGGAAATAAAAGGTGCTAGGGAAAATCTGAGCTGTTGGAGTGTAGAGCCAGATGTGATGGTCACCTAGGACTTCCCAGAGTGGAGAACAGAGCTCCTCTTTCCAGAGAGAGTGTGATCAAGAAATGATAGAAAGTTTCCCAGATCAAGACCCTGATGTGATAGTTATATTAGAAAAGCCTGCCACTGTTCAGTTCAGTTCAGTCGCTCAGTCATGTCCGACTCTTTGCAACCCCATGAATCGCAGTACGCCAGGCCTCCCTGTCCATCACCAACTCCCGGAGTTCACTCAGACTCACGTCCATTGAATCCATGATGCCATCCAGCCATCTCATCCTCGGTCGTCCCCTTCTCCTCCTGCCCCCAATCCCTCCCAGCATCAGGGTCTTTTCCAATGAGTCAACTCTTCGCATAAGGTGGCCAAAGTACTGGAGCTTCAGTTTTAGCATCATTCCTTCCAAAGAAATCCCAGGGTTGATCTCCTTCAGAATGGACTGGTTGGATCTCCTTGCAGTCCAAGGGACTCTCAAGAGTCTTCTCCAACACCACAGTTCAAAAGCNCCTATAACGAATTGCCAGTCCAGGTTTGATGCAGGATGCAGGATGCTTGGGACTGATGCACGGGGATAATCCAGAGAGAGGGTTTGGGGTGGGAGGGGGGAGGTGGGGGTCGGGATTGGGAGTTCATGTACACTCGTTGCTGATTCATGTCGATGTGTAGCAAAACGAATACAGTATTGTAAAGCAAAACAAACTAAAAAAATAAAAATTAATTAAAAAAATAATAGACTTAAGGCAGAAGGAGAAGGGGGCAGCAGAGGATGAGATGGTTAGATGGTATCACCGACTAAATGGACATGAATTTGGGCAAACTCTGGGAGATAGTGAAAGACAGGGAAGCCTAGTATGCTGCAGTCTATCAGATCACAACTAAACAACAACAAAAAATGAAGATTTTGGAGACTGGTTGAATTTTAATGAGCAGCAAAGGGAAGAACGGGTACCCATAGGAGAAAACAGCCAACAGGACCATTGATCTGGGGAAGCTCGGTGTGGCTCAGAGGTAGTGAGACTCCTGGGAAGTGTCACTGGCTGCAGGGAAAAGGGATTGGGCTGCAGTGGGGGGCAGAGCAGCAAAGGCAGGCTGGTAGCCAGGTCAGGGAGCGTCCTGATTGCTGCTCTGCCTCCTTAGGTCATGAGAAGGCACGGAAGCCAGGATTGGCAGGTATTTGTGACCTGCCCTGGGACTTACATGAAGTGTCGGGGGCAGATTTAGTGTTACTTGCTCAGTTGTGTCCAACTCTGCGACCTCATGAGCTGTAGCCCTCCAGGCTCTTCTGTCCATGGAATTTCCCAGACAAGAATACTGAAATGGCTTTCCATTTCCTTTTCCAGGGGATTTTCCTCACCCAGGGGTCAAACTCTGATCTCCATCATTGTGGGCAGATTCTTTACCATCTGAGCCACCAGGGAAGCCCTAACCTATGTTCAAATGAGGAGGAAGAGAATGGCAGATACTATCTGGGCTTTGGGGAGAGGGATGCAGGAGTTCTTGAAGGTCATGGTTAGAGCTGTTTCTCTGATTTCCAAGTCTCAGGAATCCTCCTGTAGGCAGCTGTACAGACAGAGCCTCCAGACAGCCTTCTTTCCTGTGGTCTTTATTAGGAAATATGTGGGAGGGGAGGGTGCTAACTCACACAGAGACCAGAGACATCCACCCTCTGTCCCTCCCCCTTGGAAATGAGCAGGGGAATGGGGAAGGCGGCTGGAGAACCCACGTCCTGGGTCAGCAGCCCCAGGCCAAGGGCCCTCCTTGTGGAACCAGCCGAGACATCCCAAGAGACTCCTCTGGAGCCTGTTGAAGGAGCCTCCTGCCAGACCTCACGAGTCTTCGCTCTGAGGCGGAGTGGTCTTCATCTTGGCCACCTTTCTTACCCAATTACCTTCTGCCCTCTGGCCCCAGTTGTCCTTGGGACCCCTCATAGAGTAGCCTTATCTGGGCATAGAGTCCTCCCCTCCATTTCTCCCATCCACATCTACCATGTCAGGCTTAGCTGTCCCTAACAGCTTCCATCACATAAGACACAACCTCCTGCCTCCCCTCTGAGCCCAGCTCATGGTGGCCTTCTCCTCCTCTAGAAATTCCAGCCTCCTGGATCTGCCTTCTCTCCACGGCTCCTTCTAGGCTTTGCACTGGCTCTTTCTGCTGCCTTGAAGGTGCCAGTCTCCACCTGACCTAATTCCTGGATTTTCTGTCCCAACGTCACCCTTCTCCGGCTGTTGTTGTTCAGTCTCTAAGTCATGTCTGACGCTTTGTGACCCCATGGACTGCAGCACGCCAGGCTTCCGTGTCATCCATTATCTCCCAGAGTTTGCTCAAACTCATGTCTGTTGAGTTGGTGATGCCATCCAACCATCTCATCCTCTGTCGTCCCATTTTCCTCCTGCCTTCAATCTTTCCCAGCATCGGGGTCTTTTCCAATGAGTCAGCTCTTTGCATCAGGTAGCCATAGTGTTCAACTTCAGCATCAGTCCTTCCAATGAATATTCAGAATTGACTTCCTTTAGGATAGACTGGTTTGATCTCCTTTCAGTCCAAGGGGCTCTCAAGAGTCTTCTCCAGCACCACAATTTGAAGGCATCAATTCTTCAGTGCTCAACCTTCTTTATGGTCCCACTCTCACATCCATACCTTCCCTAAATCCCCCTTCTGAAGCGGCTGGCCTGACATTTCTCCTACTGCTCTGATTCCCCACCTGCTAGCTTCTTATTGGTGGATTTGTTTGGTTACTGTCACCTTCCTTCACTTGGGGATAAGCTTCTGGAGAGGAAGGACCTTGTATGTAGCCCCAGAACCTGGAAAAGGGCTCCCACGGGCTCAGAGCACGGGAGGTGCTTGATGGCTCTTGGATGGAGACCTTTGCTGATTGCATCTGCAGATTTACCTCTGTAGATCAGCAAAGACTGGTTCTGAGCTGGTCTAGGCCCTTTCTTCAGGACAGCTCCTGAGGGATCAACCAGATGGAAGCAGCTTTGTGAAATATTTCCCAGAGCTTTGTGGGAGGGTTGTGTATTTATGATGACTTGGCATCAACCATCTGTCCAGGGAGGCTGTGCTTAATGATGACCTGCCCACAGCTGGATATGTCAGAGCCACGCTCATGAGGGTCTAGATGCTACTCTGGCTGGGAGGTCACTGATCCAGTTCCCTGCCTTTGAGGAATCTTGTGACCTAACCTGATCTTCTTGACTGTAAGCAGGGAGATCCTTGTCTGACCTTGCTGCAGTTGCAAAGCAGAGAAGCCTAAGACGCCGCTTTCAGAGCCTTGGACTCCTGTCTATGTGCCAAGAGCTCTTGTCTTCGTCTAAACAAATGAGGGGGATCTGAACTGGGGCCCAGAGTACGGTGCGAGGGGCCACAGTCAGAACTGGGAGATGCCTCTGTGTGATGTCACATCTTTGGAGAATCAGGGACTGGTCAGGAGCTTCCTCGCATCAGAACAGAAGGCCCTGAAGCTCCTCTGCCATGGGTGACAGGGTGAAAGCAAGCCTTGCTTGAAGGTCTTTGGAATCCAGATTCTGGTACTCAACAAAAACACTCAGCCATCATTTTATAGCTAAAATCTTCCATAGCAATCATATAGAAGAAAAGCAACCAGATTTCAGAGGCCATGGAGGAAAAGGTCACACTGTGTTTCTCAGAGTATTTCTGCAGGATGTTATTTGCTGGAAGTGAAAGAAGTTTTCTGGGACCTGCTGGGCTGAAGAATATTTAGCAGGTGTCTTTACAGGAGAACCTTTTCAGAGCTTCTGTTAGGCTCTTTGTGACTCTCAGGTGACACGTTGTAAGGAGTTTTCTGATCAGTTTGAGCCTGGAATCCTTTTTTAACCCCAAACCCTCCTGGCACACACACTAGGAAGTGCTATGTTGGAGGATGGATGAAGAGGACAGACCAAACAAAGTGAACGTCACAAGCATTTAGGGATTTCTGTGTGCTCCCTATGGTGCTAATTACCGTGAGAAGCACAAAATAGGACAGACCAGATGGCAGATTCTTATATTAGGATATAAAGACTCTCACACACAGAACAACTAGGAAATAATAACAGGAAAAATGTGATCAAGAACTATGTGTTGTACAAGCTATAAAACTCGAGGGTTTTGAGAGAAAGGAGGCACCACCACCTGTGGTTCAGCAGGCAGAGAAGGTCCCACATCTCAGGGTGGACTGCGTCCTGGAGATCGGTTGATGATGGGAAGCCTTCAGAATTCTGGACTAGCTCCTTCTCTCTTATACCAGTTATTCTTATGAGTCACGTGTGTAGTTTCTCCTCTCCAGCATCATGGCATTTCCCAGGAAAGTCAGAGATAGGTAAGGAGCCTAGCTTGTTGGCTTTCAGAATCTCTGAGCAGTGATAAGGGAATGTGTGTTCTCTGAGTTTGCTGAGAACCAGCTCTGGGATCCCTGCCTGGGAGTTCTCGGTAAATGTTGCAGGAATGTGAAGTCCTCATGTCCTGGATATTGGTCCTTGAATGTGAAGTCCTCATGTCCCGGATATTGGTCCTTGAAAGCTGCAGGGAAGACACTTAACTTACACCATTAAGGTCTCTTTTAAGTCAGCCGCGCATCTTTCTGCCCCAGCCTCTGAGTGGCTGGGTCTGTGGTCTTTCCAACAAGCCAGGCTCTCTTTCTCATGCCTGGTGACTCACTGTTCAGGTTTGTGTTGCTGAGTGGCCCCGGGGATGTCTCCTGAGCACCGGTGTACTTGCCAGTGAGTTACTCACTTAGACTGAATGGGAAACAGGTCCAGGCACACAAGTTTTAAGATTCCCGTGGCCGCCTTTAGCTTTGATGCTTCTTGGCCGCCATTCTTAGCTCACGGAAGAATGCCTTGAGGAAGACACCCGGCCCTTGCCCTGGCATCCAGCTGTGGGGCGCATCTGTTTCTCAGGCTGGGACTGGGCTTATTGAAACTTACAGCGGAGGCTGAGGACAGATGCTGGGGTGGCCGGAGGCAGCCTTTGGTCGCTGCTGTGTGTAGCTCAGGGCTCCTGTCTGTATTCAGTTCAGTTCAGTTCAGTCGCTCAGTCGTGTCCGACTCTTTGCGACCCCATGAATCGCAGCACGCCAGGCCTCCCTGTCCATCACCAATTCCTGGAGTTCACTCAGACTCACGTCCATGATGAGTCCGTGATGCCATCCAGCCATCTCATCCTCGGTCGTCCCCTTCTCCTCCTGCCCCCAATCCCTCCCAACCTCAGGGTCTTTTCAAATGAGTCAACTCTTCGCATAAGGTGGCCAAAGTACTGGAGCTTCAGTTTTAGCATCATTCCTTCCAAAGAAATCCCAAGGTTGATCTCCCTGAGAATGGACTGGTTGGATCTCCTTGCAGTCCAAGGGACTCTCAAGAGTCTTCTCCAACACCACAGTTCAAAAGCATCAATTCTTTGGCGCTCAGCCTTCTTCACAGTCCAACTCTCACATCCATACATGACCACAGGAAAAACCATAGCCTTGACTAGACGGACCTTAGTCGGCAAAGTAATGTCTCTGCTTTTGAATATGCTATCTAGGTTGGTCATACCTTTTCTTGCAAGGAGTAAGCTTTTTTTAATTTCATGGCTGCAGTCACCATCTGCAGTGATTTTGGAGCCCAAAA
>SJXQ01010140.1:49298-79605 GCA_006408695.1 Aepyceros melampus | reverse complement strand
GACCAGTGCATTTTCTTGGCAAAACTCTATTAGTCTTTGGCCTGCTTCATTCCGCATTCCAAGGCCAAATTTGCCTGTTACTCCAGGTGTTTCTTGACTTCCTACTTTTGCATTCCAGTCCCTTATAATGAAAAGGACATCTTTTTTGGGTGTTAGTTCTAAAAGATCTTGTAGGTCTTCATAAAACCATTCAACTTCAGCTTCTTCAGCATTACTGGTTGGGGCATAGATTTGGATGATTGTGATATTGAATGGTTTGCCTTGGAGATGAACAGAGATCATTCTGTCGTTTTTGAGACTGCATCCAAGTACTACATTTCGGACTGTTTTGTTGACCATGATGGCTACTCCATTTCTTCTGAGGGATTCCTGCCCACAGTAGTAGATATAATAGTCATCTGAGTTAAATTCACCTATTCCAGTCCATTTTAGTTTGCTGATTCCTAGAATGTCGACGTTCACCGTTGCCATCTCTTGTTTGACCACTTCCAATTTGCCTTGATTCATGGACCTGACATTCCAGGTTCCTATGCAATACTGCTCTTTACAGCATCGGATCTTGCTTCTATCACCAGTCACATCCATAACTGGGTACTGTTTTTGCTTTGGCTCTGTCCCTTCATTCTGTCTGGAGTTATTTCTCCACTGATCTCCTGTAGCATATTGGGCACCTAATGACCTGGGGAGTTTCTCTTTTCTGTCTGTATTAGCTGCTTGTTAATGCTTCCTCTCTCTTTTCTCAACACCGGCACTGCCCCCAGGAACGTGCTCAGGTTTGGTTTTCAATGTGATAACAACTGTCATGTGTCCTTTCCTGCCACATTGTGTTTCTGGTTTTCCTGGTCTAGACACCTCATGGTTGTGTGTAGTATGGCATTTGTATGTGGTGGTGTGGCTGCCTGTGGTGTGGCACTCTTGTGTGGTGTGGTGGTTGTGAGTGGTGTGGTGGTTGTATGTGGTGTGGCAGTCGTGTGGTGTGGTGGTCGTGTGTGGTGTGGCGGTCGTGTGTGGTGTGGCAGTTGTGTGTGGTGTGGCAGTTGTGTGTGGTGTGGTGGTTGTGTGTGGTATGGCGGTCGTGTGGTGTGGTGGTTGCGTATGGTATGGTGGTCCATGTAGTGTGGCTGTCATAGGTGTTGTGGTGGTCGTGTGTGGTGTGGCGGTCGTGTGTGGTGTGGCAGTTGTGTGTGGTGTGGCAGTTGTGTGTGGTGTGGTGGTTGTGTGTGGTATGGCGGTCGTGTGGTGTGGTGGTTGCGTATGGTATGGTGGTCACATGTAGTGTGGCTGTCATAGGTGTTGTGGTGGTCGTGTGTGGTGTGGCGGTTGTGTGTGGTGAAGTGGTTGTGTGTGGTGTGGCAGTCATGTGTGGTATGTGTGCTGTGGTGGTCGTGTGTGGTGTGGCGGTTGTGTGTGGTGAAGTGGTTGTGTGTGGTGTGGCAGTCATGTGTGGTATGTGTGCTGTGGTGGTCGTGTGTGGTGTGGCGGTCGTGTGTGGTGTGGCGGTCATGTGTGATGTGGCGGTCGTGTGTGCTGTGGTGGTCGTGTGTGCTGTGGTGGTTGTATGTGGTGTGGCGGTCGTGTGTGGTGTGGTGGTCATGTGTGATGTGGTGGTCGTGTGTGGTGTGGTGGTCGTATGGTGTGGTGGTCACATGTGGTGTGTTGGTTGTGTGTAGTGTGGCTGTCATATGTGTTGTGGTGGTTGTGTGTGGTGTGGCGGTTGTGTGGTGTGGCAGTTGTGTATACTGTGGCAGTTGTGTGTAGTGTGGCCGTCGTGTATGATGTGGTGGTTGTGAGTGGTGTGGTGATTGTGAGTGGTGGCAGTTCTTGTCCCATAGCGTCCGGTCCCATGTCCTGACTCACTGTCCATGTGGTGTCTGGTTCTGCCCTGCAGGCCGAGGCTGCCCTCTCCTGTGTACTAACCACTGTTTGACTCTGGGTTTTAGGAGCATTCCCGGCCTGAGTATGAAACGAAAGTTCGCGAGAAAATGCTGAAGGAGAGCAACAAGTCTGTGGTCCAGAAACTGGGAACCAGTGGGACTGAGGCTGAGGATGAGGTAAGATGCTGGTGCTTGGTGCTCACCATCCTGTTTATTTCTTAAGATCCTGTTGTCATTTCACTGGAAATGCCTTTGTGACAAGAATGGCTGACAGTGGTGGGACAGGATGGAAAGAAAGCTTGATAATATCCCTCATTGTCCAGAGGGCAGAGCTCGTGGGGAACAGACTTCCGTCACAACTTGATTTATCTCTTTCCTGGGTGGTGGTGTCTGGACAAAATGGGAGACCCGGTCGGAAAAGCAAGAAGCCATTATAGGCCTGGTTCTTCTGGACTTCATCACCTACACAGTGAATAACAATAGCAACCACTGCCAGACCAACCATCTCAGTGACAGCTAACCCTTCCCAAGTTCTTGGTACGGGCCAGACGCTGTTCTCAGTGCATTTTATTCTTGCAATAAATTTATGAAGCTGGCACAATTTTTCTGTAAATGAAAGCTAATGAAAAAAGTTATGTGCACAAATTAAGTCATTGGCCGGAGGTCACCCAGCCGGTGAATGGGGGGTGTGGATCAGGGATTCCAACCCAGGCCTGTCTGACAGTCTGGGCATCTAACTACAATTCAAGGATGGATTGAGAAATGCTCTTAGGGCTGGCAGAGGCACACTCAAGCCTGTGTTTGCCTGAGCTGCTCATACACCGTTCCTCACATTTCATTTTCTCTGGATGGGCCTCCAAAGTAGAGAGGCGATGGTGAACATGGCTCGTGAGTCGTTTTCTGAGTTTTTGGGTGGCATTCAGACATCGCAACAGAGCTTCAGAATCTACACTGTGATCCGTAAATACTCTCAGTGCCTGTGAGGTGGGGGTTTGGGGGAGACTCCTCTTTGGCAGTGCCGGTCTCCTCTGCATGCCACCCTTTTTTGAAACCAAGTGTGTGTGTGTGTGTGTGTGTGTGTGTGTGAGTGTGTGTGTGTGTGTATATGTGTGTTTATGTCTTTCCTAATCTGGTTCCTGAAAAAAATCAACGAGATCGACAATCTGTTGTTTTTACATGTGTCTTTTCTCCATTTTGGATTAGAATTCAAATTTTATTTAATTTTACATTCTTTAAGTTGGAACCATTCATGTTAACATGCAAATTTATTCAAGCACCATACAGAAGAATGTGGTGTTTTTGAGCTCAGAATGCTAGCTTGCTTTCTTCTTTTTTAAAAAAAGAAACAGGACTTAGAAGAGAAAGGGGGTGCCCTGTCTGAATTATTTTCCCCTAGAAAACGGTAGGTCAAAGACCACCAATTATTTGGGGAGAAAAATGAGTTCATTCTTAGGGAAGAGTAATCTTTGCCACCAGCTTCATCAGAAAGCAAGCATATTGTATCCTGTCGACTCTTGCAATCTCATGCAGCCCCCTTTCTCCACCCCAGGGTGATACACGTTGGGTAATTTTATGGAAATCACATGTAACTTTTATTGACCACTGACTCATTTAATTTTAATTCCATAGACGGGAATGCCAAGGAGCTGAATTTGTGTACATTGAGACTATGGTTCTGACTTAAGCACTACTTGGATATATATACGTGATAGGTGAAATAACTTTCAGGAACCATGAATAATTGAAAGACATCTGAATGCATTATGAATGATACATACGTTTATGTTTCAACATTCAACATTTATTTTCATTACACGGTTGAGAATGCAAAGCTCAAAGCCTCTAATGCCTTATAGGCACTGGAAGGGAAATGACCTTCCCAAATGAGCAGTGTAAGCTAAAAATGGCCAGGAGTTTGATGGTTATCATCCTCCTTGTGTTCCCTCCGTTCTGTTACTATCGAAAGCGTGCTTCTGTTCGTGCTGTAAGTCTAGCCAGAGGTGGGAGATGAAGAGAGAAGCACGTGTTGCTGCCTGATGGGAGCCATGTTCTCTTCTCCGGGAAGAGTGGAGGTCAATACCCACGGCAAAGTAGGACTCTCGGGGCACCATCATGGGCTGGATACTTAGGAAAGGCGGTGCTTCTGGGAAATGGACAGGGACCGAGAGTCAAAGTCTAGATGATGGTTTTGGATGTGCTTCTTTCATCCCAGAGGCTCACCTTGGCTCTGCCTACTTTGTAACCCTGAGGTTGCGTGTTCCATCTCTGCTTATATTCCTTCCTCTTGAATGCTGAAAACTACCTTTATCTGAACTTGTTTACAAAACAGAAACAGATTCACAGACTTTGAGAATGAACTTATGATTGCTGGAGATTGGGGGTGGACAGGAAGGGAAGGGATAGTTAGGGAGCTTGGGATGGACATGTACGCACTGCTATATTTAAAACGGATAACTGAAGACTTACTATATAAGCACAGGGAATTCTGCTCAATGTTACGTGTCAGCCTCAGTGGGAGGGGAGTCTGGGGGAGAATGGATATAAGGATACATGTGGCTGAGTCCTTTCACTGTCCACCTGAAAATATCACAACAATTAATTGGCTATACTCTAACATAAAATAAAAACTTTATTAAAAATAAAAAAAACTTTCATTTCCAGGCTCCGATGGTAGAGGAAATTATGGAAGGCCACATAGCTAGCTGTGGAGGAGCTAGTAGTCAGACTCAGTTCCACCTTATCCCCAAGGCCTATTGTTTCTTAGAAGGTTTTTTTTTTTTTTTTTTGAAGATGTCAGGTTCCTTTTTAAAAACATCTTTATAGCAATTTAACTCTCAGACCATAACCTTCATCCATTTAAATTAAACAGTTGGTGGTTTTCAGTACGTTCACAGTTTCGTGCAGTCATTCCCACAATCTAAGTTTAAAGTATTTTTATCTTTTTGAAAAGAAACCCTGTACACTGGGAAGCAAGTTTTCTATTTCCTGTTTCAACAGATTTGCCTATTCTGGATGTATGTGTAAATGAAATCACAGAAAATGTGATATTTCTGTTCTTTTACTTAGCAGAGTATTTTCATTATTTACCCATGTTGTAGCTATATTAGACTTCTTCCATTTTTTATTGCTAAATAGTATTCCATATTTTGGATAGATCCAATTTTATTTATACAGCCATCAGTTGATGGACATATAGATGGCTTTTCACTTTTTGGCTGTTACGAGCAATGCTGCTATGAACATTTGTGTACCAGGTTTTGTGTGGATATATGTTTTCACATTTTTTGGTAGGATTATTGGATCATATGGTAACTCTGATTTAAATTTTGAATTAACATTTTAATTCTCAGACCATAACCATAATTTTGAAGGACTGCTGTGATATTTTTCAAAGTGGTTGCACCATTTCACATGCCAACCAACAATGCATGGAAGACTTAATTTCTGCATATCCTCACCAACACTTGTTATCATCTTTTTTATTTTATCCGTCCTACTTGTGTGAAGTGGTATTTCGTTGTGGTTTGAATTAGCATTTCCTTAATGACTAATGATGTTGGACATCTTTTCATGTGCTTATGTGCAATTTTTATGTATTCTTTGGAAAAATTTCTATTCAAATTCATCGCTCATTTTAAAATATGGGTTAATTTTCTTTTTGTTATTGTATTAAGAGTTATTTACACAATCTGAACACTAGTCCCTTATCAAATACTATTATTTACAAATATTTTCTCCCTTTCTGTGGATTTTAAAAACTTTAATTAGTGATGCAGTTTTCTGCATGAAAGTTTTTTTGATGTAGTTCAATTTGTCTGGTTTTGTCTTTGTCATTTGTGCTTTTGTGTCGTACTAAGAAACCATTGCTTAATCCAGTGTCATAGAGATATACTATCAAGTCTTCTAAGAATTTTACAGTGTTAGCTCTTAAATTTATGTTTATGATGCACTTTGAATTAATTTTTGTATATGATGTAAGTAAGGAGTTCAAATTCACTTTTTTTGCATGAATATTCCGTTTTTCTGGCACTATTTGTTGAAAAGACTATTTTCTCCATTGAACTATCTTTACACCCTCATCAAAAATCAATTGACCATAAGTGTAAGTGTTCATTTCTTTCTGGACACTCAGTTCTATTTCATTAACCTATTTGTCTGTCCTCAGGCCAATACCACATTATCTCAATTATTCAGTTCAGTTCAGTTCAGTTGCTCAGTCATGTCCGACTCTTTGCAATCCCATGAATCGCAGCACGCCAGGCCTTCCTGTCCATCACCAACTCCCGGAGTTCACTCAGACTCGTACACCTGTGCAATAAGTTTTGAAATTGGGAATGTGACTCTAGCTTCTTTTTCAGAATTTTTGACAATTCTTGGTGTCTTGAATTTCCATATTAGTGTTATTACCAGCTTGTCAATTTCTGCTAAAAAAGCAAGATTGAATTTTTGATAGGGATTGAGTTGAGTTTGTAGGTTAATTCAGGCAGTAGTACCATCTTAATGATGCTAAATCTTCTAATCTATGAACATGGTATATCTTTTCATTTATTTAGATCTTTCAAAAACGTTTTATATTTTCAGGGTGTAGTTCTTACACATCTTTAGTTAAACTTGTTTACAATAGCATTATTGTTTTCCATGCAGTTGCAAATGTAAGTGTTTTCATAATTTCAATTTTGGATTGTTCATTGCTAGTATATAGGACTACAGTTGATTTTTGTATATTGATTTTATATCCCACAACTTTGTGGAACTCATTTATTAATTCTGGTAGTTTTTAGTGGATTCCTTAGGATTTTCAATTTATAAGATCATGTCATCTTGAAGAGAGTTTTACTTCTTTCTTTCTCAACCTGGGTACATTTTGTCTCTCTCTCCATCCTCCATCCCTCCCCTCTTTTCTCCATAATTGCCCTGACAAGAATCTCTTGTGCAGTGTTGAGTAGTAGTGATGAGGGTCAACTTCCTTGTCTTGTTCTGGAACTCAGCCTTTCACCATTAAGTATGCTGTTAACTGTGACCCACTGCTCTTTAACTCTGTCTACAGGCTTCCCTGAGCAGAATGCACAGCATATCATCAGATGGCCAAGCTCATCTGCAGTCTTTTCTGCCTCAGCTGTCACATGGGGAGATTGGATTGTAGCCTCTGCTTATTTCTGCTGATGACAGATCATATCAGTCATTAGCCCATAACTGTGAGGGACAGACTGTCTCATTTTAGGTGGTGGTAATTTGGCTATTTTAATATCTGCTGTTATGATGTCCAAGAGTGTGGGCATAGTGAAGATGATAAAGAGATGAGCTTAGAAGTAATATTTATGGAGTGCTTGCTCTGTGCGAGTCTTTACAGGTTTTATTTAAGTCTCAAGACATTATTATTTCCAATTTTATATGTGAGGAAACTGAGGCTTATTTATCTAGGAAGAAGGAAATTGCTCAAAGCTTGTATATGGCCAGGTGGTTTAACTTAAGAACAATGGTTTTTTGTTTTTTTTTTTTTAAGAACAATGGTTTTTTTTAAAAACTGGAATATAGTTGCTTTGCAATGTTGTGTTAGTTTCTGCTCTACAATGAAGTGAATCAGCTACATGTATACATATATCCCCTCCCTCTTGGACCTCCCTCCCATCCTCCATCCCACCCACCCTCCATCCCACCTGCCTAGGTCACTGCAGAGCACCGAGCTGACTTCCCGATGCGATACAGTGGCTTCCCGCTGGCTGTCTCTTTTACAGCTGTTCACATATGCCAGTGTATACATGCCAATCCCAGTCTCCTAATTCATCCCACTCCCACCCCATCACCTCCTCCCCTATCTGTTCTCTACTCCTGCTCTACAGATAGATTCATTTGTATCATTTTTCTTGATTTCACATATGTACATTAATATATGATTTTTTTTTCTCTTTTTGACTTACTTCACTCTGTGTGACCATGTCTAGGTCCATCCACATCTCTACAAATGACCCAATTTCATCCCTTTTAATGGTTGAGTAATATTCCGTTGTGTATACATACTACATCTTTGTTATCCATTCATCTCTCTATGGACATTTAAGTTGCTTCTGTGTCCTAGCTATTGCAAATAGTGCTAAAATGAACATTGGGGTACATGTGTCTTTTTGAATTATGCTTTTCTCAGAGTATATGCCCAGGAGTGGAATTGCTGAGTCATATAGTAGTTCCCTGGTGGCTCAACAGTAAAAGCATCTGCCTACAATGCAGGAGACCCAGGACCTATCCCTGGGCCAGGAAGATCCCCTGGAAAAGGAAATGGTAACCCACTCCAGTACTCTTGCCTGGAAAATCCCATGGCCGGACGGAGGAACCTGGTAGGCAATAGTCCATGGGGCTGCAAAGAGTCAGACATGAGTGAGTGACTTCACTTAAGTAGTTCTATTTTTCATTTTTTTAAAGAAACCACCATAATACTGTTCTACTAGTGGCTGTATCAATTAACATTCTCACCAACAACGTAGGAGGGTTCCCTTCTTTCCACAGCCTCTCAGCATTTATTGTTTGTAAATTTTTTTTTTTTTTGATGATGGCCATTCTGACTGGTGTGAGCTGATACCTCATTGTACAGGATCTTTTTCAACCCAGCGCCTGGAGTAATGAGAATAAAAGTACAATGCTTTTGATTTTTGTGCTCTTCTGCCTTTAGAATGTTTGCTCTCAACAGATCCTCAGACACTCCTGAAGAGTCATGCTTGAGGTTCTTCTTCCTTATTGTAAAGGCAGGAAGGAATGAGGTGTTGTTGGAAATATGGGTACAAGACAACCAAAGACTCTGCTTTTCCTTTGTGGTTTTGTGCCAGCTTTGCTGGACTGATGCCATATTTCCACTGAGGACAACAGTGAGTAGAATTAGCTCCATTTCCAGCAAGAAGTTCAACCAACAGTGGAGAGGATTCATGACTATAAACTCAGAGATATATTGTGTTTCCCAGGAAGAATATGAGGCTGGAACTTCTCATAAAAGAATAAGCTTGCTTCATTTTTTTTTCTCTTGGATTATTGGACTTTTTCTGAAATAGTCTATTCTGGACAGATTTGCAGTTTTCCTCAAGTTTCCCTCCAGGGCAAGATTTTTCTCTGTTCACACGAGATGATAAAGCTCTAACTTGAGAAAGCTGGTGAGATACTGTGGCTGCTGGGATTGGGGGTGCAGTCCTGGTCTCTGCCTCCCACCCCTGACCTTTCTCATCCCAGCCCTGCCTCCTTTCCTGTAATAAACTTCCTACTAGTGAGAATGCCATCAGAAAGCAGAAGGCCTGCTGCATAGTTCAAAAGAGGGAAAATAATCCCGGGAACTGGTGTAGCTGTTGTTGTTCAGTCCCTAAGTCATGTCCAGCTTTTTGCAGCCCCATGAACTGCAGCATGCCAGGCTTCCCTGTCCTCACTATCTCCTGAGTCTGCTCAGACTCATCTCCATTGAGTCAGTAATTCCATCCAACCATCTCATCCTTGGTTGCTCCCTTCTCCTCCTGTCCTCAGTCTTTCCCAGCATCAGGGTCTTTTCCAATGAGTTGGCTCTGCATCAAGGGTCCAAAGTATTGGAGCTTCAGCTTCAGCATCAGTCCTTAGGATTGACTGGTTTAATTTCCTACTGTCCAAGGGACTCCCAAGAGTCTTCTCCAGCACCACAGTTCAAAAGCATCAGTTCTTCCATGCTCAACCTTCTTTACGGTCTAACTCTTACATCCATACGTGACTATTGGAAAAACTGTAGCTCTGATTCTATGGATCTTTTAGAATAGGGGAAATTGAGGCAAGCAGAGGCTGGTGAGGCAGAGCAGAGGTTAACAACAGGAGGGGACTGCTCCCACTCTTAGGGCTGGAAGGACCAAGAGGGAAGTGGCCAAACCTGCGGGTGCTGGCACCTTGCGGGAGGTGCAGCCCTTTCTGAAGACACAGGTAGAGGCAGCCAGTGTCCCCCTCCCGCCTCTGAGTCGACCGCCAGTGCCCTCTATTGGCCAAATACAACCACGGGTCAGGTGATTCCAGGAGATACGGTTTTTAAGGCTCAGCACCCAGCAACATGGAGCAGAGGAAGGGGACATTGGAGGGTAGGTCTGAGGGCCAAGTGGCACAGGACAGGCCCAGAGGTCCAGTCATACGTCAGCATCACTTTGGGACCTACTAGCCACTGATAGGTCACTTAAGCCAAGTCTTCGTAATCGGGAGTTGAGAGGCTGTTGGGACTAGAAATAAAAATTTGGCAGAAAGCATGAGAATTCTGACCACTGACATTAAGGCAAGAATACATGAGTCATCGGGGACTCTGACAATTCCTGGGCTGTTGAGAACATTCATGTGAGCAGGGAGGGTGGGCTGTGGTGTGAGCACCTGTGAGTGTGTGTCTGTGTGTATGTGAGACAGCACCATAAGAGTGACTCAGGTGGGGTCAGACCTGAAGGCTTCCGCGAGGAAGAAAAACATGTAATCTTTCTGTGTCAGGGAGCATGTGGCGGGCTGGGGAAAGGGCACAATAGGTGAAAGTCTGCTAGAAACCTGTCCCTAGGAGAACCTTAAAACCCCACTGAACTCATCCCAGGAGTTTACCTCTCAGGACTTGTCGTCACCCAAATGTTTATCCAAGGTGGGTGTGGGTACCTGGCCCGCTGCGGCCTGGCACTGCCTGCGACGCTGACACTTAATGAATGTTTTATGGGGAACAGTCGCCAAGAGGAGGCCTATGGATGGACAGGTGCTAACTTACTGCTCAGCGCACCACCCCGGGGACAATTATTTCAAAAGAAAACTCATCTAAAGTTGAAGTATTGAAACATTTACGGCAGATGCCTCTGGCAGGCGCAACAAACAAACATGTGGAATAAATTATGCATCGTTGAAGGCCTGGGCTGGGAAGCTGGGATGATAGCAGGAGGAAGTGGGGAGTTGTCAGAGCTGGGGTGCGGGGTCCTGTCTGCGCTCTAACTTGGGGCCAGAGGCATCTACCAGAAAGTCCTGTGGAACAGCGTTCCCTCCGGCTCTCTTTTGGAAGCACTAGATATGGAATGACTGTTGGAGGGTCAAAAAAATCATAATAATACCTCTCCCATAGTTCTCCCAGATTTGTCTTAGGGATTGAGAAGATTCCTCATTGGGTACATGGGATTAGAACTTTTAAAACTGAACTTGTTTATGTGGTATTAATATTAAAATACTAAGTATTGTTAATCTTTATGAGATACATTTCCTTGTCAATAATATTTACCATTATGTGTTTATATATTATTTATTTTTTTGCTAAAAATAAATATTTTGTATTGTCACCTAAAAAAAGAAAAAAATGGAGATTCCTGGTTGGCAAAGGGAAACCCTAGGAACAGAAAAGGGCTCAGTTGGCTGAAGCGTCACATAGTGAGGAGCTGAGGTGAGGCTGGAACCCAGGCTGTTTCTGGAAATATTGATTTAATTGCACACATGCACTCACTCACACACACACACACCACACATATGCATGCACACACTCTCTCTGTCTCTGTCTCAGGAGAGAGCCATGAACACGTTTTCTCATTTGATCAAGAAAGTTTCTTAAGACCGGAAGACCGTGTTTCCCAAACTGCTCCCCAGGGCACCTCAGGGTGCCTCAGGGAACACACAGAAGTCATGGTGTTTTTAAACATCTTGAGGGCGGCCCAACAATACCTGGGATCTGTCAGACACTGGTGGGGCCGCTACCCCAGCAGGATCAGTGCTAAACCACAAGACATGCCCGTCAGTGTCACCAGGCCTTTCAGAAGCTGGGTCTGCTCTGAAGACAGCAGAGCTCCAGCACAGATTTATTATGAAACAGAAGCTGCGAGTGTCAGGCCCAACGGGATTCCTGGCAGGGAGGAGCCTGGTGTCCCGTAGGTGGATGCATCCTTTTAGCAAGTAATTAGGGTGAAGAATGAAATAAAAATGTTTTTCTTTCAATTATTGTGTATTTTTTCCTAAATGGCTACTAGGCTGTTAGGACATAAATACTAATTAAGTTAAAGGGACTTAAATCCTCATTAAATGTAACCTTTAAGTCTTTTTTTTTTTTTTTTTTTTCTTCAGTTGAGGAGTATCCTATAACCATGACTGAGCTGTGAAAGGTTCAGGGAGCTGAGAACTTTTGGGGACCCGTGTGGGTAAGGGCTTCCTGTCCACAGAAGGTTGAGAGTAGAGGATGTGACCAGGGGCAGAGGGTTTTAAACAGATAAGTATGTGGGTGCACGGTCATGTCCGGCTTTCTGCAACCCCACTGGCTGTAGCCCACCAGGCTCTTCTGTCCGTGGGATTTCCTAGGCAGGAATACTGGAGTGGGTTGCTGTTTCCTTCTCCAGGGGATCTTCCTGGATCAGAGTTCAAACCCATGTTCTCCTGCATTGGCAGGCAAACTCTTTACCACTGAGCCAACAGGGATGCCCATAAAAAGATAAATGGTGAATTTCAAGGATTTATCTGGGGGGCAGCAGTCAGTGACAAAGTATGTGCAAGGGATTGCCAGGCAGGCTGGCTTCTTCCAGGCTTGTTCCTGGGCTCCACCCCCTACTCCTGTCTTGGGCCACAGAGGGCCTGCACCCCAGCATCTTCCCTCTGTGTCTCTGTTTCTCTCTATCTTACTCTGTTCTCACTCTGTGTATATGTGTGTGTGGGTGCATGTGTGTGTATTTCTCTATGGGTGGTGGGTTGGGTTTGGAGGGGCCTGATGGTTTCTGACTGGACAGTCTTTAAAACCCATGAGATTTAAAGGTAAACCCAGCAACTCCTTATCCAGAAGACTTTGCTCTACTTAGCAGTCTCTGGGTGGCTCGGGCTTCATGGATGAGTGTGCCAGAGGAGCATAGAATGTGCTCATAAACATCTTGCTTCGTGGAGCCTGTGAATTATCCATCCCAGCGAGAGACTCTTCGGGTGGCCTGGGCCACAAGATGTGGGGAGATCTGGCCCCCTTCAACTGACAGCAGAAGTCCCTGGCTTCAGTAAGACTTTGTCTCTGCTCCGTGTATACATTTCTGCTGGCCTGCATCTATATTAAGATGTTACATATAAGGAGAGTCTCGAGGCCTGGGTTATGGAGGAGAAGCTGCAGAGAGACAGGCCGCCTGGGAAATGAGGACACAGTGGGGGCCGGGTCAGGGGGTGGAGAGGAGTAGCAGGTCTGCCTCGGAGCTAAGGCTGGGCACAGTCACGATGGTATTTCAGACCAGACCTTCATGGAAAACACAAGGCCCAAATATGTGCAAGGCTGGGGAGCGCTGGAACAGTGGAGTCACTCACGGGGGCCAGCGCATACCACTGGGATGTGTGATGTTTGCCACGAGTGACTTGCAGTTTGGAGTTTTCTTTTTTCATCTAAATGATTTTTCCATATACGGCCTGAAGCACTTAAATTGAATTTGTCTTCTGCTGCCTGGGCCAAGGTCATTATTTCATGTCCCTAGAATTCACTGGAAGCGCACACAAGCCCGTCAGGTTCCTTTGCTCTCTCGCCCTTTGTGTGCCAGACAAATCAAAGTGTTGTTTAATAAATTCTTCCAGGGTCAAGGGTGTCTTGACTCCTTTGCGAATCTTTGACAAGGCGTTCCAGAAAGAAGCTTTCAAAGAAAATGGGTGGGAGGGCTCTTTTGTGGGTGGAGCGACTTCCAGATTATGCTCTTGCAGCAACAATCTCGTGAGCTGGTGAGGTCAAAGGGGTCTGCCTCTCTGTCCACCACCCAGGCCTGGCAGCCAGGCTCCAGCTGGCGAGCAGGGGCCTCCACACAGCACCTGCCTAATCGCTCAGAGAATGCAGTGGTCTTCTAGATATTACTTTTTTTTAACTTTCACGAAGATAAAGGAAATTAGAAGAAAAATGGCCTTTTCTTTAGGTTTCTTCAGATACAGATCCTGAGACAGTGATTCACATGCAAAATTTATTTGCGAGTGGAGAGACCCAGGTAGCAGAGTGGGACGTTGACAGAGAAGAAAAGGCCCTCAACAAAGGGCACAGCATCAACCAAATTACTTACCACTCTGGGCAGCTGATGCATCATTCGGCTGGGAAATTCTGCGAGCTGGTCCGGAATATGCGCTTTATAGTTCTACTGGCTGAGGGATGAGAAGCTGAGGATCTGCTTGTTCCATCCGTCACCGCTGAGGGATGCTCCGTGAGCGTGCACACATTCACATGTGAATTCCCCTGTACTTCTGGCTTGCTTTGAACATGCACATGAGCGAAAAAGGCTCGGGCCACCAAAAAAAGGCTTCAGACAAAGCACTCTAGAGCCTGGCAGTTGAAGTTGGACCTCTCCAGTCCATAGTAAGGCTCATAGAGATTTGGAGCAGACGCCTCAGTATCAGGGTTCTAAGTCTAAAGTACCTCAGATAAGATCTAGTGAGAAAATCAGAAGGCCAGGAATTCAGTACAGGGCGTATCATCCAGGGAAAGTTAATTCGAAAGGTGTCAGGATTGCCGACAAGCTGAGCAGGTAATGAAGCCCCACAGAGGTCATTGTGAATGGCATCTCACTGTGTTTTTGATCTGCGCAGGAAGTGGCACATCTGAACGCACCCTTTTGTCTGCTTCCTTCTCCCTTAGGCTGGCCGAGGTTAGGTTTTCGCTCTGTGTCAGTGAAGTAGGTCTCCTTACATGTTGAAGGACATGTTTCAGAGCCTGGAGCATGATGCATTTTTTTTTTCTCTCCCAAGTTATTGCCATTTGGATATGTTTGCCTTTTATCTGTTTGATAAAACAAAATGTGAACAATTATTAGAAAGAGCAATCTGAATAGATGCTAACCTTGCCCCCTTCTCCCCGAACCCTGAAAACTCCCCATGCTTTCAGTTCAATATCTCGTTCATTCTCCTAACTTCCTGGAAAGAAACATGTCCATGTGATTTCAGATGGGGCAGCCCAACTGAGATTTTCAGGACTGATTGTGCAGAAAGTTCAGAGCAAAGCTGATGCTAATTCTCACTTCCTTTGGTTACTGGTTTTGAGTTGGGGTCACTTGTTATCTGACTTAATCCATAATGTGCCCAAGAATTTCTATTTCTATTTCATAATGTGCCCTATATTTCTATTTAAAAAAAAAATCTAAGGTCAGATCGATAGGTATATTTCGTATTCATAGGCAAGTAGTCACTTGCTATGAGAATGACATCCCGCTACTTTGGCCACTTGATGCAAAGAACCAACTCATTGGAAAAGACTCTAATGCTGGAAAAGATTGAAGGCAAAAGGAGAAGGGGCAACAGAGGATGAGATGGTTAGATAGCATCACTGACTCATGAATTTGAGCAAACTCCAGGAGACAGTGGAGGACAGGGAAGCCTCGTGTGCTCCTGCCCATGGGGTCACAGAAAGAGTCGGGCACGACTTAGCAACTTAACAAAAACAAATCCTCGGCAAGGTGGATCTGGAGTTCAAGGTGAAATGTACACTGGAATGGAGTCAGTGAAGGTGCCAACTCAGAGGCCAAAGGAAATAGGTCCTTTCGTGGGCGTGATAAGCAAACAGTGCTAATTTTACTTGGACAGCTTATGCTGTCTTTGAGGGGCCTGATGCAGAGTGACGTGGGGAGGGGGTGACCTACGACTTCACTATTCTTCCATCCCTGTAATCTTTGCAAAACAAACTTCTTTGAAGGGAGGAGACCTGAACCACCTCCTTTTGGGCCTTTTTTGTTTCTGGGCTTTCAGCCGAAATCCCTGAGGTGTGGTCAGAAGAGAGCCTCTGAAATGCAATTCCGTATCTTCTGGGCTAACTCGGGCTTTCAGTTTTCTCTGACAAATGAGCAGTGTCTGTCCTCCAACTGGTCGGAGGTGGGAGAAGGAAGAAGAGTATTCCAGGCCTCTAGGCCTCCTTGCAGCTACCTCCTGGTCCTCACAGTGATCAGTGTCTTTCCCAGGGTTGGGAGCTGGCCATAGCAGCAGCTTGGACTAAGTACTGGGCTTTGCAAAGGGCCAGCTCATCCTACGAGTCATTCCTCACCCACAGGTTGTCCAAAGCCAGTTCCTCATCTGGGAGCCGCTGCTGTGAATTTTCTTAAAAAATGCTCATACTTTCCCAGCAATGCCACATCTAGGTTTTTCTGCATCATGATTTTACTTTTGCTGGATCTGGGGCCAGTGAGTGTGTGCTAAGGATTTCCACAACACATTTTGACCATTTCCATCCCTAAGGTCTATCGTCGTAGTACAGAACCCTGGAAGGGTTAATACTCACCCAGGGCCAAGACATCCTGCTCGTCAGTGGCCCAGAGTTTGCCCAACACTGACCCACTGGATCCAGCCTCCTGGTCCCCCAGGAAAGCCAGACACAGTGATGTTCAGTTCATTATAGACAGTTGACCTCCGATTCATTTTTATTATTATGGTGTGCAGTCTATCGGCCAACTTCCATAAATTTCACTCTGAATTTGGGCATCTGCATCGAATTTAGAGAATTTGCAGTGGGAAGCTTGCCCTGGAAATCTACTCAGCCGAATATTCACACTACTTAGCGTGGGGCAGCTCCCATCCAGGAATCTCAGAAAGCTTGTCTATAAACATGAATGAATTAATCCTCCTGACCACGCTATGTGCTTTGCCAGCTGGATTATTTTAGGGAAGTGACCAGCCCAGAGGCCTGTAGTGAGTCATGAAAGATCTCGCTCTGAACCAGAGGGTTTGGACTGTGGGGTCATGGGTGGAGTCAGAGACCACTCTGGACCCTTCCCACCCCCAGTGCTTGAAGTGTCGTGATTGAGGGCGGGGGGTCAGCAGTGAGCATAGTCACTCTAGGAATGCCTGGTCACCTTCCACCTCAGCACCTCCTCCTCCAGTGCTTTCATCACCAGTCCCCTCAAACCATGTCTTGGTCAAATCAAGTAACTTTTTTTCCCTCAGTATATACAAGTAGTATATGCTAAATGTAGACAGTCAAAGAAGGAGGGTATAAAGAATAAAAATAATTCATCCAATTTTTCATCTCCCAGAAAAACTGTTATAACCTCCTTTTAATGTACATTGTCACATGGTTTTTTAAAAAAATACAGACTGTATATTTAATTTTATATTATTATTCTTGTCCCTTGCTCTGAGAACAAGTCTCAACCTTATTAAATACTGTTCTGAGCATATATTTCATTATATGGATGCATTATCATTTTCTCAGCCCTTCCTTGCCACTGTGCTGTGCTCAGTCATGTCCGACTCTCTGCGACCCCATGGACTGTAGCTTGCCAAGCTCCTCTGTCCATAGGATTTCCAGGCAAGAATACTGGAGCGGGTTGCCATTTTGTACTCTAGGGGATCTTCCTGACCCAGGGATTGAACCCATGTCTCCAGAGTCTCCTTCATTGGCAGGTAGATTCTTTACTGCTGCGAGACCTGGGAAGCCCTAGCCCTTTCTTACACTGTAGTTAACATAGGATAAACACACTTATAACTTTCCCCTGAAATTTGAGTTATTGGAATTAATACATTATATGAATATATTAAAGATTTCTTATTAAGTCTTCACCCTGTGGTGGGCATACTTGTGCTTATTATTTCAGGAGAGGAGGGTTGGGGTTATTTCAGGCAGGCTCTGTCAGTAAGAGATGTTACTGGAAGTTCAGGATCTTTGCTCCTGGGATCGTAATTGCTATGCTTTAGTGCTGGCGGAGGGAGCGATTTGGATGCTGCCCTTGGCACATGACCATAGAAGCAGTTTTATCATGAAACTGCTCAGTCGTTCACTGTGTATGAATCTGGAGAAGGTCACCTAATTCACATCCTAGAACTCGCCCATCAATCAGGTACCCCTCTGGGAGAGCAGGAAGCCTCTGTTCTTCTCGCATGTGTGGTGGGGAGAGCAAATGTTCTGAAGCATAGGCTCTGGGGTCCAGTTCTGGTCAAGGAGCCATTCCATACATGCTGGGAATGGATGGGTCACTTCTATCAAACACTGGAGCTGGTCACATCTTCCGACCCTGATGCTAGGGTGGAAAAATGGTTCTGGAGCAATGGATGGCTCGTGAGTGGCTTATGCAATGAAGATATTTCATCAGTTGAACTAAGGCCAGGTTTTGGCAGGAGAATCAGTGAGACAAATTGTAAGCTACAGTTTTAACTCCAAGAGGAAATGTGTCCCGGTTGGTAAATGATCCACCAACCAAAAAAAAAAAAAAAAAAACCCCAAAACCCATGAAACTTCTTTTGATAACTTGAACTTCTGGAAGCAATTTAGAGGGCAAGTAGGGTCACTCTGACTTCCGAGAAAGGGAAAGGTTTTCTTCATGTGAGATGACGATTTTTTTTTTCTTCCAACTTTCTAACATGTACATACAAACAGCATTGACCTAGGGGAAATATTATTAATCCACAGAAGAGCCCCTAGTAAATTCTTTAGTACAATGTTCTTCACTTTTGTGCCATTTTCTTTCCCATCAACCGTCACTTTATCTCCCTGTGATATTGAGAGTGGACTTTCACACCCTTTCAGTGACTCACAAAGGTGCAGTGTCCGCCCCCACACTGATCTGACAGGCTCTTTGGGTGTGGATTGCCTCTGTTGACCCCCCCATCTTTGTTTTTCCAGCCATATGTAGTGTAGGATAGTGGCTTCTTAGTACTTCATGCTGTCATCTTCCTCAACTGGGCTCCTTTGAAACTTGGAAAACGTAAATCTTATTAAGAATTAATCGATCTCATTAGACTAGAAGAAGGGAAAGGAGGGGAAGGAGGAGAAGGAGGAAGGACCATAGGTGCCACTCAAGGATGAGAGAGGACTCCCCAAGTGGTGCTAGAGGTAAAGACTCCACCTGCCAATGCAGGAGACATAAGAGATGTGGGCTTGATCCCTGAGTTGGGAAGATACCCTGGAGTAGACTATGGTACCGCACTCCAGTTATTCTTGCCTGGAAAATTCCATGAACAGAAGAGCCTGATGGACTGCAGTCCATAGAGTTGCAAAGAGTCAGAGGCTGAGCACATACATACATTCGTGGATACCAGGGAGCACTATAACCCCATTCTTGGGAATTCCCTGGCAGTGCAGTGATTAGGACTCTGCACTTCCACTGCAGAGGGCCTGAGTTCAATCCCTGGATGAGGAACTAAGATCCCACAAGCTGAGTGGTGTGGCCACCAAAAAAAAAAAAAAAAGATGGAAAATAGAAAGAAAGACAGAAAAATAACCCCGTTCTCCATATATTTTAGTCTTTATCCTATAAATGGATTTGGGGGGATATTTCTAAGTCTCTGGAGGCCCAGGTGGAAACAAATCTGGCAGTAGCACCAAGCTGGTCAGCCCTGGGGGTTGGCAGATGTTTCTTGGACCTGGGACCCCACCTGCCATGGCCTCAGCTTTGCTGGGAGGGCCTAGAGTCAGCCTCCTTGCCTTTTCTGTCCTTTACTAAGGACAGGTTTGAGTGGCAGGACGAGGAGCAGCCCTTGTCTGAGGTTCCTTTTTAAGTTTCCTTTGGACTCAGAGCCTTGGACACATGAGCAGAGATTGGGGATTGGTGTGAACTTGGCTAAGATGATGCTGTGTTTTTAAGCCTTCGCCCATCCAGGGTCACTCTGGTGTGATCCAGTAGAGTGCTGGATAAGGCACTGCGTGTGGAAGTGAAGAGAAAGGACCAGAACTTTGGCGAGCCTGAGAGAAGCAGGGAGGTCCCTCAAAGTCATCAGGCTCCGGGCCACATCCAATATGAGATCTCGTTTCTTCTGGCTTTAGCATCTCTCCCCCGGTCTCCTGTCTCTGGCAGAAGCTGGGAGCTGGCAGACATACAAAGGGCCTGAGATGGATCCCTGGGAAAATGAGACCCATGTCTCTGAGTCTGCTGAGCCCTGATAAGAAGGGTTGTTGTTGGGGGACCCTGACCCCCAGGCTTTTCCAGCCTGAATCGTGGATGGTGGAAGAACAATTCAGTCTGATCGCCCTTGTTTTGGATTCAGCAGAGGGGTCTGGCAGTTTGAAATCTGGAAGATGGTTGGACTGCTTTTGCATGAGTCACCTAGAAGGAAGGTGGAAACAACAGTTCTGTAAACAAGCCAGGATCCCGTCCTCCCAGAGCCCCTGTGGGTCATTTTCCATCTTTCTTCCAGGAAACTCCATAACCCTCCCTTTTTGCACTGACCCCTTTGGCTGTTTCGTGCGTTGTCACCGCACTGATTTTAATGTTGGCACTCAGGGCCCAGAGGATCAAACATCCCCTTAACCGCCTGCCAGAGATGCCTCAAATGGGAACGGTGCCTTCCTTTCTGCAAAGAATATTAAAGTGCTTTGAGACCCAAAGAAACCTTTAAACACCAACGTTTATTTAGTATCTATATCTTTGTGTTACAAAAATTAGTAAAAAAGTAAAACATATAATAAATAATATGTTTTTTTATCATGCATTTAAATAAATGCATGTATTTTACTCCTGGTCATTGACACCAGCTTTGAAAGACTCAGCTGTCTCAACCAGAAGGCTTGGTGGTTGGTAGTTGTTTGAGTCACTCAGTTGTGTCTGACTCTTTGCACCCCATGCGTGGACTGTAGCCCTCCAGGCTTCTCTGTCCATGGGATTCTCCAGGCAAGAATACTGGAGTGGGTTGCCATTTCCTCCTCCAGAGGATCTTCCTAACTCAGGTATTGAACCCGGGTCTCCTGCATTTTCAGGTGGGTCCTTTACCGCTGAGACACTGGGGAAGCCCCATTCATATCCTAGGGCTGCTGTAACGGAGGACAACCTGGGGGCTTAAAACAGCAGAAGTGTATTTTCTCTTCATTCAAGAGGTTGGGAAGTCCAAATGAAGGTATCGGCAGGGCCACACTCCTCCCAAAGGCTCTCAGGGAGAATCCTTCCTGCCTCTCCCAGCCTCTGGTGGCACCAGGTGGTTCTGGGCTTGTGGCCACATCACTCCAGTCCCCGCCTGTGTCTTCACTTGGCCTTCTCCCCTGCGTGTGTCTCTTAGAAGGACACTGGTCATTGGACTCAGGTCCCCACACTGATTCAACGATGAGCTCATCACACGAGCCTTAACTTAGTTTCAGCTGTGAAGACCCTTTACCAAGCCAAGTCCCATTCGCAGGTCCTAGGGCTCAGGACCTGGGTGTATGGTTTGGGAGCCCAGTTCCATCTGCTGCGGCCCTGTCGCATCTGTCGCATGCTCTCCTAGAAGGGAGTTTCCCAGAGACATTGATAAGCATTAACTGATATTCCTGCCTCTCAAGATGAAACCTCAGAGAGATTTCTCTTCTCCTGGGCCTTGTGTCTTTGGCTCCTAGCCTGGCTGCGTCTCAGCGTGACCCTGTAGCATCACCATAAATACACTATCAGGTGTAAGATGGATAGCTGGCGAGAAGTTGCTGTATAGCACAGGGGGTCCAGTCTGGTACCATGTGATGACCTGGAGGGATGGGATAGGGGGAGGGGAGGAAGGCTCAGGAGGGAGGGGATAAATGTATAATTATGGTTGATTTGTGTTGTATGAGAGAAACCAACACAAGGTTGTAAAAAAAAAAAAGAAGAAATAACTGGGATTTCCCTGGTGCTTCAGTGGTTAAGACTTTGCTTTCCAATGCAGAGGGAGTAAGTTTGATCCTTGGTCGGGAGCTGAGATCCCACATGCCTAGAGGCCAAAAAGCCAAAACATAAAGCAGAAGCAATATTGTAAAAAAAAAATTCAATAAAGACTTTAAAAATGGTCCACATCAAAAATGTCTTTAAAAAGCATTAAGAAATACCTACAGGCTGTCGGAGGTCGTTTTCTTTGGCTTGAGCTGATACAGGCAGGTTTAGAGGCAGAAACTTGGACGACCTCTGGGAAGCCCATCCAGCTCAAGGAACCTGTTTCTGCAGTTTGGTTCGGGTTAGAAGTACAATTTTAGGCTAATTGAGTTCAAAGAATACCCAAAGGAAGGCCTTGGAGTATGACAGATCACGAGGAGAAGCCCAGACTCGTTCACCTGCCTTCTGATGTATATGGTCTTGAGTGTGATGATTATGTGCACATTTTTAAAAAGTTACCGAATGGCTGAGAGGGAGCAGTTGAACATTTCTGAGCATGTCTGGGCACTGCCTGCATTCCTTGGATTTCAGATGAGAGCTTGGCTTTCACGGGAGGAGCTCGTCTGCAGAACTTGGTCAGTAAATGAAGTACCCTGCATTTATGAGACCTGAAACTTTTATACTCTAGTTCAGTTCAGTCCAGTTCAGTTGCTCAGTCGTGTCCGACTCTGTGACTCCATGAATCACAGCACGCCAGGCCTCCCTGTCCATCACCAACTCCCGGAGTTCACTCAGACTCATGTCCATTGAGTCCGTGATGCCATCCAGCCATCTCATCCTCGGTCGTCCCCTTCTCCTCCTGCCCCCAATCCCTCCCAGCATCAGAGTCTTTTCCAATGAGTCAACTCTTCGCATAAGGTGGCCAAAGTACTGGAGCTTCAGTTTTAGCATCAGTCCTTCCAATGAACACCCAGGACTGATCTTTAGAATGGACTGGTTGGATCTCCTTGCAGTCCAAAGGACTCTCAAGAGTCTTCTCCAACACCACAGTTCAAAAGCATCAATTCTTCGGTGCTCAGCCTTCTTCACAGTCCAACTCTTGCATCCATACATGACCACTGGAAAAACCATAGCCTTGACTGAGTGGACCTTTGTTGGCAAAGTAATGTCTCTGCTTTTGAATATGCTGTCTAGGTTGGTCATAACTTTCCTTCCAAGGAGTAAGCGTCTTTTAATTTCATGGCTGCAGTCACCATCTGCAGTGATTTTGGAGTTGATGCCATCCAGCCATCTCATCCTCGGTCGTCCCTTTCTCCTCCTGCCCCCAATCCCTCCCAGCATCAGGGTCTTTTCCAATGAGTCAACTCTTCGCATAAGGTGCCCAAAGTACTGGAGCTTCAGTTTTAGCATCATTCCTTCCAAAGAAATCCCAGGGTTGATCTCCTTCAGAATGGACTGGTTGGATCTCCTTGCAGTCCAAGGGACTCTCAAGAGTCTTCTCCAACACCACAGTTCAAAAGCATCAATTCTTCTGCGCTCAGCCTTCTTCACAGTCCAACTCTCACATCCATACATGACCACAGGAAAAACCATAGCCTTGACTAGACGGACCTTAGTCGGCAAAGTAATGTCTCTGCTTTTGAATATACTATCTAGGTTGGTCATAACTTTTCTTCCAAGGAGTAAGCGCTTTTAATTTCATGGCTGCAGTCACCATCTGCAGTGATTTTGGAGCCCAAAAAAACAAAGTCTGACACTGTTTCTACTGTTTCCCCATCTATTTCCCATGAAGTGATGGGACCAGATGCCATGATCTTCGTTTTCTGAATGTTGAGCTTTAAGCCAACTTTTTCACTCTCCTCTTTCACTTTCATCAAGAGGCTTTTTAGCTCCTCTTCACTTTCTGCCATAAGGGTGGTGTCATCTGCATATCTGAGGTTATTGATATTTCTCCCAGCAATCTTGATTCCAGCTTGTGTTTCTTCCAGTCCAGCATTTCTCATGATATACTCTGCATAGAAGTTAAATAAGCAGGGTGACAATATACAGCCTTGACGTACTCCTTTTCCTATTTGGAACCAGTCTGTTGTTCCATGTCCAGTTCTAACTGTTGCTTCCTGACCTGCATGCAGATTTCTCAAGAGGCAGGTCAGGTGGTTTGGTATTCCCATCTCTTTCAGAATTTTCTGTCAACTGTAGAGCATGATTTTTATGTACAGTCTCTGTCCCTGACTGTTCAAAGGAAATACATTTAAAAACAAATGACACAGAAAGATTGAATAGAGGAGGTTAGATATAGAAATTGTAGTTCAAGCAAATTCTAATTTGAAAGCACTCATATAACACAAAGGGCTTCCCTCGTATTTCAGTTGGTAAAGAATCTGCCTGCAATGCAGGGGGCCTGGGTTCGATCCCTGGGTTGGGAAGATCCCCTGGAGAAGGAAATGGCAACCCATGCCAGTATTCTTGCCTGGAGAATCCCATGCACACAGGAGCCTGGCACCATGGGGTCGCAACTAAACCAACGACCTAGGAACTAAACCAACCATATAACGCAAAGAATAATTCACACCTAGGAATCACTTTGCCTGGATTAAAAGGAACTATCTAGAATGGTTAGCAGTACAATTCATCAAGAAGATACTACTCTTGTGACCTTCAGGCATAAAACTGCAATAGGTGAAACGCTTGGATATTCTAGGGGAAAGAGCGAATCTGACTTCATGAAAGACTATAGTGTGTTTGTTAGAAATAGAGAGTAAAAGCAAACAGAATGGGAGATAGAATGGGAATCATGATTGCAGGATGGATGATTTACATTAACTCTTAAAGACTGGGGATTCTTTAAACTACTTTTCAAACATACCTAAAAGCGGACTGTTTACTAAATGAAAAGCTGCAATCTGAGATTAGGTTATAGGTATTTCAAAAGATATTAATAAAAATCTCTTCTACCTCCTTCCTGAAAAACTGATAACCGAACACACACAGTAAACCGCTCTTGGATAACAGAAAGGATAAAAGCTGAAATAGTAAACAGTTTTGGAAATTAACAAAAATAAAGCATCATTTATTGAAATCTTTGAGATATTGCCACTATTCAGTGACTGATCCATGGACTTAAGCGAAGTTGTGAGGATATGTGAAGATAGACACAGGGCAGCCTCGGAGGAAGGATCCCTGAGACACGCCCTTGTGTGCCAAGTGGCTTCAGTCAGGTCCGGCTCTTTGTGACCCCACAGACCGTAGCCGCCAGGCTCGTCCGTCTATGGGATTCTCCAGGCAAGAATACTGGAGTGGGTTGCTGTGCCTGTGAACTGAACTGAATAAGCAGGGATCCTGGTCAGGTCATTTAAGCAAAGGGAGTCATGGTATTTGGAAGCAGGCTTTAGGGTGGGTTAATCAGAATGTAGATAAACTACTTGATCATAGAATTTTGCAACTTAAATATGGATGCACTTCACACGGTGACTGGGGAATTTGGGTCAGGAGAGGTCAGTTCAGTTCAGTCGCTCAGTCGTGTCCGACTCTTTGCGACCCCATGAATCGCAGCACACCAGGCCTCTCTGTCCATCACCAACTCCTGGAGTTCACTCAGACTCGCCTCCATCGAGTCCGTGATGCCATCCAGCCATCTCATCCTCAGTCGTCTCCTTCTCCTCCTGCCCCTAATCCCTCCCAGCATCAGAGTCTTTCCCAGTGAGTCAACTCTTCGCATGAGGTGGCCAAAAAGACTGGAGTTTCAGCGTCAGCATCATTCCCTCCAAAGAAATCCCAGGGCTGATCTCCTTTAGGATGGACTGGTTGGATCTCCTTGCTGTCCAAGGGACTCTCAAGAGTCTTCTCCAACGCCACAGTTCAAATGCATCAATTCTTGGCACTCAGCTTTCTTCACAGTCCAACTCTCACATCCATGCATGACTACTGGAAAAACCATAGCCTTGACTAGATGGACCTTTGTTGGCAAAGTAATGTCTCTGCTTTTGAATATGCTATCTAGTTTGGCATAACTTTTCTTCCAAGGAGTAAGCGTCTTTTAATTTCATGGCTGCAGTCACCATCTGCAGTGATTTTGGAGCCCCCAAAATTAAAGTCTGACACTGTTTCCGGTCAGAAATGCCCAAATTTTCCAAGTTCTGTAAGTTTGCCTCGTTTGTCCTGGTCCTCTTTCTGTGGAATTTATTTATTCATTATGGAATTCTGCTATAGATGTAGTTTGCCATTAAATAGGGCTGTCCTGTTCCAAAATTTGTTATTCCTTGGAGATATTTTGATTTAGAGGATTGATCTTTTTAGCTTCTCTAGAACCAGATTAAGGATTTCAGTGTTCTCAAGAAATGATTCTTTTTAATAACCTCAAGTGAGCTATAACAGAATTCTGAGGTAACTTGAAATTACCAAGTACTTAATAACTATTTTCAGTTAAATTTTAATTAATGTGGCTTGTCTTTTTATGTGTATTTGACACAAACTATTCATATTTATATTTTGATGAATGTTTTTTGCTTGGAACATTTTGGGGAATTTGTATTTTTAATGTTAAATTTACTTTAAAACCACAGTGTGATATTCTTAATGTTATGTGACTTTCGTTTAGTTACAGTTGTCCTTTGCCTTTCAACTTGAACTAGTGATTCTTAACTGCTTTAGGAATTCAGACCCCTTTGAAAAAAATTTTCAAAAATTCCAAAGCTCTCACTTTGCTTAGATGTAGATGCTTCTTTCTGCGTGTGTGCTCGCGCGGGTGACTCTCCCCTCCATATATCTATACCCACATGATTGTCTCCTCTCATTTCCCCTTAAGGCCATCAAAGAATTTCCCCAAGACCCACAAAGCCCCTAAGTTAATTACCGCCTGATCACCTCTGGTGGCATTTCTGATGACCTCACGGAACTGAGCGGATACTGTTTCTTCTGTGTACAGTCTGGAGCGGTGATCTATACCGGTCATTCTAGCTGGGCTTCCTCCTTGTGCCCCCCAGTCACATATCACTGCCTGTGGAAAATGCAGAGGCCAGAGGTTTATTTACCCTGTGCATGCATGATGGTGGTGAAGACCGTTCCCAACAAGCACATTGGGTTTTCTGAGTCCTGCCCTGTGTGTACCGCATCCTCCAGACAAAACCCAGGCTTGTGTTGAGCCTTCAGTCAATATGCCTTCAATTGAGTAGCCGGCTGAATTGTGTTCAGTGATTGAAGGAGGGGAAGGGGGTTTAAGTTACCTAGTTTTCTAATTCCCTGATAAATCCCTGTTTCCCAGGAGTGTGTTTTGGCCTTGGGCCGAATGAGCCGAATGCCATGACTCTTAACACTTGCCTCTCTTCCACAGGGAAGGTAAAGCTGCTTCTGAAGGAGCTCTGGCTGTGCGTCAACACTACACACAGACTCCCCGGGGAGGGCAGCAGATGCGTCTCAGGTGAGGAGGAGGTCTCCAGAGCTTCATTTCATACGGCAGTGGCAGTGTTATGTGGACGTTGTACGTCTTTAGTTTTTAATTTCTTGAATCTCTCATTGAAAGAGTGAAATAAACTGAGATGGGTGCTTGCAGTCATCCAAAGCTCTGCTCCTCCAGCGTGACTTCTAGTCTCGCTGAATGCGTCTGGCTTTGAATTTTGTAATAGCTGCCTCATCAGGTAACATCCACGGACACTGGAAGGACTCATAGAGGGAGTGTGTGTGGCTGGTGCAGGTGGAGACCGAGTTTCCTCGTTTCCTTGTTTCCCCGCCCATGTCACCTTCCCCGGATTCCTTTAATTGGGCTTCCCTGGTGGCTCAGAGGTAAAGAATCTGTGCAGTGTGGGAGACCTGGGTTCGATCCCTGGGTCAGGAAGATCCCCAGGAGAAGGGATTGGCTATGCACTCCAGAATTCTTGCCTGGAGAATTCCATGGACAGAGGAGCCTGGAGTGCCCCAGCCCACAGGATCACAAAGAGCTGGACCGTGACTGAGCGACTGATGGCTTTCACTGTCATTTTTTTCTGCTTTTAGTTGCCCCTGCTCTGACAGTTACTGATCTTTCCTTGTCTCCTGACCCTTTTGGAGAGTATAGATCTTTGGGTAGAAAGCCTATGGGTTGTGGCATGTTTTCTTGTGTTAGAGTGAGGCTGTGTATTTTCCACAAGAGTTCCTAGTGTGTGCTGGGGAGAGAGCGTGTGGTCTGCCTTGTCCTGGGGGCTGTTAACCTTGATCTCTGTGGAAGGCGGTGTTGGCCCAGTTCCTCCTGTGAAACTGCTGTTGCTTCTTGACTCAGTGGCCACCCCAAGGGAGGCGCTGTGACACGACACATACTCTGTTTCTCTCGGCCCCGGCCCACTGATTTTAGCTCTGCTGGTGCATCTTGTAAGCTGCGATTACTACTTTGTCGAATAGTGGCTTCTGTAATTCCCTCATTTTCCTGAAGGTATTAACTGTAATTCTTCTGTAAGGAAGAACTGTCATTTTTCTCACTGACTCATTCATTCACTTATTCATTCCCTTACTTCTGTCAGTATGGTCTCAGAGACACTTTTTTATTCTGTGCATTATAATCCAGTACTTCTATTATTCATCTTATCGCTCAGGTTGCCCCAGGTGCAGTCACTGGGACCATCTGGGCCTCTGAGGCATGTCCATCTTTACATCTGGTTCTGCAAGCTGTCTCGGGCTCAGCTTGTATTTTCCCCTCCCCAGCCCTGTAATCAGCCACTGCTCCAGGGAGCCCTGAGGCCTTCTATGAAAGGTGTTTTTGTAGCTTTCATATATTTTTACAGCTTTCAAATATGACATGTGGTTGTTTCCAGTTAATTGCCAGGACACAATATATTACTAACAGTTAGCATTGCTGTTGCTCACCAAAATCAAAACCCAAAGAGAACTGGCATTTTATAGTTTTTTGTTGTGTTACAGTGCAAAGTATTTCTGTGACATAGTCAGGTTCCCTAGAATATTGTACAAATAATTTCATGGGGTGAAGGTGAAATTCGCTCAGTTGTTTCTGACTCTTTGTGACCCCATTGAGACTATACAGTCCATGGAATTCTCCAGGCCAGAATACTGGAGTGGATAGCCTTTCCCTTCTCCAAGGGATCTTCCCAATCCAGGGATCGAACTCAGGTCTCCTGCATTGTAGGCAGATTCTTTACCAGGTGAGCCACAAAGAAGGCCCTACATGGAGTAGGCCTGGGATAAGTTGATTTTAGGAGAAATTTATTTCTTGTCACCTTGTTGCAGAAGGCTGTTTCTCCCCAGTACTGCTGACTTCCCAAGAGAAGGAGTGTGTCATCGAGGCCTGTCACCATGGCCACAGACGGAAGTCTTGGCAGGCAAACCTGCTGCCTGTGGAAAAAGGCATCTCACCCCTCCCCCCAGCTGTCTTTGCTCCCCCAAGCCGTTTGCTTGTTGAGGGAAGCGTACTTTTGTGGAACGTGTTTTAAGTTCTATAGGATATTCTTTAGGAAGGGATTGTTGGCTTTTAAAAATGTTTCTACTTGGATTTAATACAAGCATTTTGAACTGTTAAAATAGGTGTTTTTTTAAAAATTGATAACTGTAAATAATTTGATATTCACTTTTTTCCCCCGCAGAAAAACCTGCCCAAGAATACTGCAGATCCATAGAGTCCGGGGAAGATGGGGTGCCCCCTACAGCAGGTGGCAGCCCCGTCTGCACCTCGGCAGTGCAGACGTGCCTGGCAGAACTGTCCATGGAAATCGAGGGTGACTTCTCTGCCTGTGAGGATGTGGGTGGAGCAGCAGGTCGCGACAACAGCCTCTCTCAAGAGGACCCGAATGCTGAGGCCGCGGCGTGGAGGAGCGGGGCTCGGGGCTCGGCTTTCGACGAGGACTGCAGGCTGCGGTCGACTTCTTCAGGCTGCCCCCGCCGCTGCTGTCCCCAGTGCCCTCCCCGCCGCTCGCGTCGCCGCCTCACCTGGGCGTCTCACCCTCCCTGCTTGCACCTGTGAGTGGGCACTTTGTACTGGCCTCACCAGGTGCCCACCTTGTCCACCCTGACGTGTGGGCGCACCCCACACAGTGTCAGGGAGGAACCCGGGAGTTGGCAAGGCACGCCAGTGCCCCTGGGGTCCGCCTCTTACACTCACACAGGCGCACGTCATGGTCTTCGTTTTGTACTGGGGGTGTATTCTTACTGTCTTCATCTGCAGCGGGTTCTAAGTCTCCTGTGGAGGACTGTGTCGTAGTTGTGTACTCTTGTCTCTAGTTTTGGACACGTGACGGGGATGGAGTGAGTGAGTTGCACAGGTGCTAGTTGGCCTGGAGTGTTTCAGAGATGGAAAGTCCGTGTGTGGCGTGCACGCCTGATAACCTAGGTCGCTGCATTCTCTACCTTCACGCAGTGGAGTCATCGTCTCTGTGTATTCGCAGGATGGTTTATGTAATTTCTTAGGAAGTTAGTCTTTTTTTTCTCTTTCCTTTTTGTTTAAATTGTGAAACTGATAGGGGTCACAAAGAGTAGGACACAGCTTCGCAACTTTCACTTCATAACATACTTACTAGGAGACTTGGAAAACATGGAACCAAATTGCATATAGAGGAAGTTAGGACAGAGCAGATGTGTATGCTTCTTGGCTTAAGGAAGAAAGAGATTAATGGCTGCTTTGAATCACTTCATTTAGGAACTGTAATGCATGTCTGTTATGTTCTGGACATGGTGCCCACGGGAGGAAGGGCTTTTGTGGCAGGAGCCCGTTTGTGTCCAGGGTGGTTACTCCTCATCCCTCTGCCGCGCAGGACGCAGGGCAGGGCGGTGGTGCACTGGCTGGCTGGGGCCGGGTGACGGAGGCAGGTCTCAGGACGAGAGGAGCGGTCAGGAGTTGCGGAGGGCTTCTGGAGCAGAGGTGGAGGTCACGGGCCACGGGGAAGGGGCGTGGTCCATACACGGAGGGGAACTTGAAGGGTCCGGGGATAACTGCAGCTGGGGTGCAGCCTCGGTGAGAGGTGTGAGCAGAGGGGCTGGCAGGGCAACCCCCAGAGCGCGGGCCGGCCGGGGGGATGGGAGGGGCGGGGGGAGGTA
>SJXQ01010140.1:12061-47158 GCA_006408695.1 Aepyceros melampus | reverse complement strand
TCGGAGGGCGGCGGGTCAGCGTCCGCAGTCACCAGCGAGGACCGCAGTGCCGCTGCGCCCCGGGCCTCCGCATCCGTGCTGCCCAATCAGGTGTCGGTGATCACCAGGCAGGCGCGGCCCGGTCCCGCGCAGCCTGCCCGCCCGGAGCCCCCGGTACCCCACGGCGACACCCGGGCTGGCTGGCCAGAGTGTGGAGCGCAGCGTGGCGGGGAGAGGGCCCCCCCTGCACAGAGCAGCGCCCGGAGCTCTGCCTCAGGAGCCCCCGCCTCCTGGGGAAGGTTAGATTTTGATGCTCCAAGCGGTTCTTTCCCAGTAGAAAATTCCCGTCATCCTACAGACTGTAAATCCTCATTCTCTTCTGAGAACATCCCAGCCCCAAACTGGGACGCTGTGACGGGTGCCACAGTGCAGGAAGAGGCGCAGAAGCGGAGCCCCGGTCTTCTGGCCACAGGCGTGGACACGGCCAGCTGGGATGTGGATAAACGTCCAGACACGGAGCTGACTTTGTCCAGAGGTTTTCCTGCTGGAGACGCAGTCAGGTGCCCTGGGGCGGCTCTGGCGGTATCGCAGGCCCCGCCTGCCCTACAGCGTGGCCTGAAGGAACGCCTGCAGCTGGAGTCTGAGGGTGCTGGCGGCGTGGCTCCTGAAGGCCTGGGCGCCGCCAAGACCACGTCTCCACGCGCTGTTGCCCCATGCTGTTATAGCGGCATGCGGGAAGCGGGCGGAGGCGACACTGAGGTGGAGGAGAGCGAGGCGCCCAGCGGCAGCGAGGGAGAGACCGAGCCGAGCCGGACCCGCACAGCGCCCCCGGGGCCCCTGGGTGGGGCGCGGGGGCTGCAGAGGCCCGGCCTTCCGTCGAGGTGGGCTCCCTGACCTCAGCTCTGGAGGACTTCAACATCAGCACGCTCTCTGAGATGGACAGGCTGTCCACATCCGAGGTCGCCATGTTTCTTGAGAGCTGTCAGCTGAGAGACTGTAGTTCAGCGGACTCCGTTTCAGAATGTTCTAGCAAAGGAACACTGAATAGAGGAATGAAGGATTTGAAGCACAGCAGACCCTCAGGAGAAGGGTGTGGAAGTCAGCTCTGTGAGGAGGAAGTGCTGGAGACTTCTGAAGAGTGGGTGGAGTCGGAGGAAGACGACTGTCCTTTGCAGGCTCAGCTCCCTCGCTGCTCCCTGGAGACGCTGTCCGAGGTGCTCACCAGTCTCGGGCAGGAGCTGCAGGCCAGCCAGGAGGACAGCGAGGCGGAGGAGGCCGCCGGGCTGCTGCTGCTCAGGGGGCCTGAGAGCACGACGGCAGAGCACCTCCAGCAGCAACTGCCATCTCTGGACACAGCCATCACCGCCTCACCCACGCCGAGGGCCGGCGTGCACACTCAGGGCGGCTCTCCTGCCCCTGCTGAACCCGGCCGGGAACGCACACAAAGCACGCCTGAGGGCCTCGTGGATGCGGTCGGGCCAGCGGCCAACCGGGAGGAGGTCCAGTCAGAACCCACAGAGCCCTCGGTCCCCGACGCTGACCCGGGAGCGGGGCCAGGAGAGGTGAGGCTCCAGTGTCAGATCTCCACGGTGACCTCTGAGGTCATCAACGTGCTCTTCAACAAGGACCAGAACCTAGTCATTGAGAAAGGGGACAACTGGACCATCATCAATGGGGTGGCGCTCATGCCAGAGATGGGCCAGGTGATCCTGTGTGACACCCCGGAGGACGCCCCCCTTCGCACCCATCCGGAAGAGCTGGCGGCTGGTTTCCTTTTGGTTCCTCCCGCGGAGAGGTCCGCAGAGGCTGGTCACCCTGACTCACCTCTTCAGGAGCTCCCATGTGGCCGCAGTGTGGCTGGAGCCCAGGAGGATATCTCAAGTAGCGGGCAGAGTGGTAACTTTGATAAAAGTCGTTTGCGAAATAGACCCGTTAAACCCAGCGTGAGGATCAGCTCTGAGATATATGACCAGAACTTTGAGTCGCAGACTGCTCCGTTTGATCACACTTATTATAACTCGAAACTGGAGCCACTGGGCAAAAATAAGAATCGATCAAAAGTTTCAAACAGAGATCAGCCTAACAAGCCAGTCAAGACTCCGGCATCAGGCCGAGTTGAAACCACTCAGCGTGAAGTCTCTCCGTCGTTTTCAGGGGACAGAGGTCATGGAAAACCCCAGAGAAGTCAAACGCAGACCATCCTGGCCACCGCCGACACGTCCACACCTGCAGACTACTGTGTGGACACGCTGAGCAAGATCCGGCAGGAGGTGGGGCCCCCGCTGCCCCCGCTGCTGGCCCCCCTGATCGCCACGCCTCCAAGGACGTCCCGGATGGCGTCTCCCCTCATCTCCAGCTCCAGCCCCTCCTCACCACTGTCCCCACTCTACCCGACGACCCCGTCGTCCGAGCCCCCGGCGCCTCCTGTGACATCCCCACTGCCGGAGGAGCCAGGGCCCTGCTCGCCTCCATGTGCCTCCCCATCCCCGTCGTCCGCGCCGGCTGGGGACAGGGTCTTGTCGTCTCCACTGCAGTTCTGCGCAGCGACACCAAAGCACGCCCTCCCAGTGCCCGGCCGCCTGCCCCAACTTGCACCTGCCCATCCTGCGGTGGCAGCGCCCCCAGAGAACTCTGTGAAGATCTTGGACACCATGTACCCAGAACTGTCCGCCCGGGCTCGCACCCTCAACATCCTCATGGTCTCCGCAGGCCCCGGCTGGGAAGAGGGCCCCATCTGCCGGCGCACCGAGGAGCGCCAAGAGGCTGCGCCTGGACAGCAGGTCCCCAGAGCCGGAGCCCACCCCAGAGGGCGTGGGCTGCAGCCCCCGGACGGACGCCCCCCGGGCTGCAGCCCTGAGCACAGAGGAGGACAGGCATCCTCTCCCAGCCTCGCATTCCGCCCCCAGCCCTGAAGAAACCGCGGAGTCCCCTGACAGAGCCATCGCGGAGGCCCTGAGAAAGATCAGGGAGGCGACCTTTGACCTGTTACCTGTCATCCGGAGTCACGTGTATGTGGGAAACATCTCCACAAAGCCGGTGATGCGAGACCAGGAGAAGGACGTTGTCTACGAGTTCAGCACCACAAAAAAGGTAGGCGGCTTTGCTTGGAGAGCGCTGGGATTGCCCGTCTCCCAACAGGCTGCCTCCTGCCAGTGAGGGGACCCTGAGTAGAAAGTTATTGTCCGGGATTGGCAGTCAGCCCTGTAAACACCAGGACCTGTGCTCTATTTCTAGCCAGCAGTTTGTACATCTGAGAAGTGGTCAGACGTTGGAGACTTGGTAGTCTGCATTCACTAGATGAGTTAAAATTTTAAAGGGAAAAAAGGTGCCCATCAGGACTTAAAAGTGCACAGTTCCCATTGGTTCTGGCATATTTAAAGGCTCAAAATGGTTTGCTTCAGAGCATCAGTTGCTCTGTAATAGAGCCTTTTTGTCAGTAGTGTTACATACACATTTGAGAATTTTGAGAGAAAGTGTGTGGGTCCCCCCCCTTGCCCCCCACGGTTAATGCAGGTCACTAGTCAAATAGGAACACACGGTTAGTTTCAAGAGGAGGTGGGGCGAGAAGTGTGTAGGTTTGCATGCGGGGTTTCTTAGGTCTTTCCTAAGTTGTTATCTCTTCCATGTTCATGTTGATAGTGGGTGGGTGACTTCCAGTGTCCCTGGATTAACATTATTGGTTATCTGTATATGCCTGGAATCACAGTGGTATATGTGCTGTTCATTTCAGAAAGCATAAAGAGCAATACAGGTAACTTTGGAAGGATGTCTGTTTTCACGTGATTGAATGTATCAGGTTATTTAGTACTCCTTTACCTGAGTAAGGAAACTGTTACCCAATATTCTAAGATCTCCCTGCAATGTGGGAGACCTGGGTTCTATCCCTGGATTGGAAAGCTTCCCTGGAAAAGGGAAAGGCTACCCACTCCAGTATTCTGGCCTGGAGAATTCTATGGACTGTATGGTCCATGGGGTCACAAAGAGTTGGACACGACTGAGTGATGTGCACTTGCACAAACAGGATAAACGTGTAGAGTATGTTGCAGCTCAGAAAATAAGAATCGCAGTAGAATTAGAGTGGGTTTCATACACAGATTATTTTAGTAAAAGCCAAAAAATAATAGCAGCTTGTTGGAGTGGCAGTAGTGACAGGCATCAGGAGCTGGACCAGCCACGGGCCCCCTCCTTGCTGACCCCTGCCGAACCACCCGTCTGCCCGCTGGGGGCCCCCTTCTCCACAGAGCCTCCTGGCTTCCCTGCTGAGGGGTTACCGCAGTGGCAGCCGGGCTCTGTCCAAGACAGTACCCCTTTTATTTTTCCAGCTTTCCCAAAGACTTTATTTTGTAACTTGTATCTGTTCTGTAGTGGGCTAACGATAAATATCAACGTCCATCGTCTTTGATTTTTCGCCCATTTCAGCATTTAGCAGAGAGCTTGCTTCACTCTATCCTCTCAGAGCTGAAAAGTCAGAAGATGTCCGTGGAGCACAGTTACATCCATGCGCTCTGCAGGGTGTACGTGGGGGTCTGCCGGCAGCTGGGCGACCTGGAGAGGGCGCGCCTCTTCTGCTACGGCCTGCTCAAGGAAGGTATGCGGGGGTGGTGGCGGTCTGGCCTCGGAAGCGAGGCTTGCTCTTTGGCCTGCTTGCACGGGCACCTGGATCTCCAGCTGAGCGGTTGCTGTGTGTCTTTTGTGCATCCCCCTGGTGTGCAGTGGGAGGAGTTAGGCGGCTGCGGCTTCCCTAGGTCAGCACGCACATCCCTACTGTGTGCGGGAGGGCCTCTCCCCACCACGTCTTGGTGTTACTGTTGTGCAGCTGCTTTGGAGGCAGATGTGGTTGGCACAGGAGGGAGTCTGTGACACAGCAAACTGCTCTACTGTGTCCCTGTCTGGCAAGGGCAGAAACTGGTGGAGCCACAGGCTCACGAGCAGTTTCAGGGAGATGTGGGGAGAAGTGCTGCCCTTCGAGTCTCCTTTCAGTGCTGTGTCTTCAGTCTCCTAATGGGGGGCAAGCCTCGTTCTTTACATCGGGTCTTCAGGGAAGCATTTAAATAGCAACGTGATAGGCAAATGCAACTGAATACCATATCAGAGTATTATCTAGATTGCAGAGGTTGATAACATTGTGTCACCATAATGTCTATGGGGTTTTTGAATTGGGATGAACCTGCCACGTGTAGACTTGTGCGTGAAGCTGCTGTGTTGTTGCCCACTTTGTTTCTATTTTTTCTGTCACTGACTTATTAGCAAATAGTTACGGAGTGCACATAAGTGTGAAGGCTTTGATGGTGACCCGACCCAGGTGCGGCCTGGCAGTGGTGCGCGCGTGACTGTGACCTCACAGGGGCATCTAGCAAGTTTACCACGTGGAGGGCGGCAGGGAGGAGAGCCCTGCGGGCGGCCAGCCCGCCTGGGTCTCTTTCTCCCTCAGACGCGCCCGGCACACTCTCCCGTGCGGATCTGTGTAACCTTGTCTCTCTTGGGAAGCATTTCTCTCCACTTGGTGCTGGTCAGACAGTTCCCTTTCCCTTTGTTGTCTCTTCTCCGCTTGATCCCGTCAGAGTACCAGTTTTGTTTCTCTTGTTCCTGTTACATCCTCTCCCCAGAAAAATGTGTTGTGTACTCCCACTGTTTATTGAGTGAATGAGAGGTACAGTGGAAGGTGGCTTCGAGCGAGTCTTAGGCCTGGGATGCTTTCCTTGTCAAAGTGACTTTTGAGCTTTGATATGAGGACAGAAGCGAGGGAGAGAATTCCAGGCGGAGGGAATAGCCTGTGATGTCCCGGGACGGGGGAAATGTGACCGCATAAGCAGTTTCCCAAGTAACAGATCAGAGTAGCCTAGAGAATGTATGCTTTGGGTTACTCTCCTTGTAAACACATTGCAGCATTAGATAAAAGAAAACAGAGAAAATGAAAAAGATATGGCTTCATGCCAAACAGGATACAAATATTTGTGTTGACTGGTAGAACCACTCAAAAACACTTAGTTTCTTATAAAATTAAACATTAATTTATCATTGTCATTGTTCATTTGCTAGGTCATGTCTGACACTCTGGGACTCCATGGGCTTCAGCACACCAGGCTTCCCTGTCCTTGACTGTTGTCCAGAGTTTGCTCAAATTCATGTTCATTGAGTTGGTGATGCTATCTAATCATCTCATCCTCTGTCATCCCCTTCTCCTTTTGCCTTCAGTCTTTCCCAGCATCAGGTGCTTTTCCAGTGATCAGTTTTTCCCATCAGGTGGCCAAAGAATTGGAACTTCAGCTTCAGCATCAGTCCTTCCATTGAATATTCAGGAGGGATTTCCTGTAGGATTTACTAGTTGGATCTCCTTGCAGTCCAAGAGGCTCTCAAGAGTCTTCTCCAGCACCACAGTTTGAAAGCATCAGTTCTTTGGTGCTCAGCCTTCTTTATGGTCCAGCTCTCACATCCGTACATGACCACTGGAAAAAACAGCTTTGACTATACTGACCTTTGTTGGCCAAGTGATGTCTCTGCTTTTTAATATAGTCTAGGTTTGTTACAGCTTTCCTTCCAAGGAGCAGGCGTCTTTTAATTTCATGGCTGCAGTCACCATCTGCAGTGATTTTGGAGCCCAAGAAAATAAAGTCTGTCACTGTTTCCACTTTTTCCCCATCTATTTGTCATCAGTGGTGGGACCAGGTGCCACAATGTTAGTTTTTTGAATGCTGAGTTTTAAGCCAACTCTTTCACACTTGTCAAGAGACTCTTCAATTCCTCTTTACTTTCTGCCATTAAAGTGGTATCATGTGCATATCTGAGGTTGTTGATATTTCTCCTAGCAGAGTTGATTCCATACTGTGATTAATCCAGATGGGCATTCTGTATGATGTACTCTGCATAGAGGTTAAATAATCATGGTGACATGATACAGCCTTCTCCTATCCCTTTCCCAATTGTGAACCAGTCCACTGTTCCATGTAAGGTTCCAATTGTTGCTTCTTGACCCACATAACATATTTTTTAGGAGGCAGATAAGGTGGTCTGATATTCCCATCTCTTTAAGAATTTTCCAGTTTGTTGCAATCCACATAGTTAAAGGCTTTAGTGTAGTCAGTGAAGCAGAAGTAGATGTTTTTCTGGAATTCGGTTTCTCTAGCATCCAGTGAATGTAGACAATTCGATTTATGTTTCCTCTGCCTTTTCTCAGCCCAGCTTGTACCTCTGGAAGCTCACAATTCAGTCCACTTCAATTCAGTCATTCAGGCATGTCTGACCCTTTCCACCTCATGGGCGCAACACACCAGGCCTCCCTGTCCATCAAGAACTCTCGAGCTTGCTCAGACTCATGTCCATTGAGTCCATGATTCCATCCAGCCGTCTCATCCTCTGTTGTCCCCATCTCCTCCTGCCTTCAATCTTTCCCAGCATCAGAGTCTTTTCCAATGAGTCAGTTCTTTGCATCAGGTGGCTAAATTATTGGAGTTTCAGCTTCAGCATCAATTCTTCCAGTGAATATTCAGGACTGATTTCCTTTCGGATTGACTTGTTTAGACTGGTGGTAAAGCCTAGCTTGAAGGATTTTGAGAGTAATCTTGCTAGCCTGCTAAATGAGCACAGTTGTATGGTAGTTTGACCATTGTTTGGCATTGCCTTCTTTGGGATTGGAATGAAAGCTGACCTTTTCTAGTCCTGTAGCCACTGCTGAGTTTTCCAAATTGGCTGACATATTGAGTGCAGCACATCACTTTTTAGGATTTGAAATAGTTCAGCTGGAATTCCATCACCTCCACTAGCTTTGTTAGTAGTAATGCTTCCTAAGGCCCACTTGACTTCATGCTCCAGGATGTCTGGTTCTAGGTCAGTGACCACACCATCGTGGTTATCCAGGTCATTAAGATCTTTTTGTAGAGTTCTTCTGCGTATTCTGTCCATATTGTCTTAATCTCTTTTGCTTCTGTGAGGTCCTTACCGTTTCTGTTCTTTATCGTGCCCATCCTTGCATGAAATGTTGGTATCTCTAATTTTCTTGAAGAGATCTCTAGTCTTTCCTATTCTGTTGTTTTTCTCTGCTTCTTTGCATTGTTCGTTAAAGATGACCTCTTTATCTCTCCTTGCTATTCTCTGGAACTCTGTATTCAGTTGAGTATATTTTTCCCTTTTCTCCCTTGCCTTTCTTTTCTCTTTACTTAGCTGTTTGTAAAGCTTCCTCAGGCAACCCCTTTGCCTTCTTGGATTTCTTTCTTTTTCTTTGGGATGGTTTTGGTCACCGCCTCCTGTACAGTGTTGTAGACCGCCTTCTGTAGTCTTCAGACACTCTTGTCTACTAGATCTAATCTCTTGCATCTACTTGTCACCTCTACTATATAATCATAAGGGATTTGATTTAGATCATACCTGAATGGCTTGCTGGTTTTCCCTGCTGTTGTCATTTTGAGCCTGAATCTTGCAATATAGAGCTGATGATCTGAGCCACAGTCATCTTCAGGTCTTGTTTTTGCTGACCGTGTAGTTTCTCCATCTTTGGCTGCAATATAATCAGTCTGATTTCGGTGTCGACCATCTGGTGATGTCCATGGGTAGAGTCACCTCTTGTGTTGTTGGAAGAGGGTGTTTGCTCTGACTAGTGCTTTCTCTTGGCAAAACTCTGTTAGCCTTTGCCCTCCTTCATTTTGTACTCCAAAGCCAAACTTTCCTGTTACTCCAGGTATCTCTTGACTTCCTACTTTTTCATTCTAGTCCCCTCTGATGGAAAGGACATCTTCTTTGGTGTTAGTCAGAAGGTCTTGTAGGTCATCATAGAACTGTTCAACTTCATTTTCTTTGGCATTAGTCGTTGGGGCACAGACTTGGATCACTGTGATGTTGAATGGTTTGCCTTAGAAATGAACTGAGATCATTCTGTGGTTTTTTAGACTGCACCCAAGTGCTGCATTTCCAATTCTTGTTGACTCTGAGAGCTACTCCATTTCTTCTGAAGGATTCTTACCCGCAGTAGTAGATATAATGGTCGTCTGAGTTGAATTTGCCCATTCTGGTACATTTTTGTTCACTGATTCCTAAGATGTCCATGTTCAGTTTTGCCATCTCCTGTTGAACATGTCCAATTTACTTTGATTCATGGACCTAACACTCCAGGTTCCTATGCAATATCGTTCTTTACAGCATCGAACTTTCCTTTCACCACCAGACACTTCCGCAGCTGAGCTCCGTTTCTGCTGGCCCAGCCTCTCCATCCTTTCTGGAGCTCTCAGTAATTGCCCTTCACTTTTCCCCAGTAGCATACTGGACACCTTCCGGCCTGGGGGACTCATCTTCCAGTGTCGTACTTCGTGCTTTTCCATTACCGGTTATGGGACTCTCGTGGTAAGAACGCCGGGATGGATTGCCCTTCCTTTCCCCAGTGGACCGTGGTTTGTCTGTAGTCTACATTACGACCTGTCCATCCTGGTGGCCCTGCACCTTCGCCGCAGCAAGGCTGTGATCCATCGGGGTGGCCTGAACGGACCCTCGTCTAGTGGCAGGGTTCGGGTGTGGACTCTGGAGACGGGCGTCTGCCTTCTCTGCTTGCTTTCGAGTTTATCGCTCTTCTCTACAGTGGTGTGTACTCATGCTGGGTTTCAAATTTGATTAAAGAAACTTTGCCGAAGGGAAAAGTTGGCTGGAGGCTCGGGGAGAGGACGGGAGGGGCAGGCGGGAAGGACAGAGTGGATTTGAGGCAGCTGAGGCTCCGGCCTCATGGGGCTGCCTCTTCTTCAGGTGTAGGCGGCCTTGCTGCACACGGGGGGAGCATTGTTTAAATATGTTCTAGCTTTGTGATTTACTCACTTAATCAGACATGAAGGTTTATTATCTTGTTTTCTTTCTCATAGATTTTCCAGAGTCTGAGAAATTGACTTTGTTCATTGCAAACATGTGGCATGATGTATTTATCTCTCAGTCGGTGATTAACAAGGCGATGCAATTGGTAGCCAGGCAGCGCGCCAAGGGAGAAGTTCTGAACTGTTTGCGCGCCTTCCTCAATTGGGAGAAGGTGAGGTTTCTTTTTATTTTGTGCAATACTGCACACGTAGACCTTATATAAATGTTTTATTTGGTTTTGTGTTCGTGAGCATTTTAGAGTTATTATTCTTTATATTAGATCCTTCAGAATACCATTTCAGTCCAAGCTTGTGCGTTTTGTTCATTAAGTATGTCCATTGAGCTGAGTTTATCTTGGGCACTAATCGCCGCTGGTGAGATCCATGCCCATGCTTACGCAGACCTTTGCTTACGCAGAGGAGATGCAGCCCTCTGCTTCTTCACGTGGTACCTAGGTGAGAAAATGGAGATCCCAACTCCTTTGATGATTTTCTGAACGTAATCTGTTGTTCTTCCCAGTTGGTGACATCTGTAGTTTTTTGGAGTATTGTGTGCCTTCTTTTATCACTTTATTTTTTTAGTGACTGATGTGCTAATATAATATGTAGATTAGTGCTCTTTCCATAGATTTTCTCTAGTGAGAATCGCTGGGTGCTGAATTGATAGTGATAAACTATAAGAAGAGGTATTGAAGAGGCACTGAGTCAGTGACAGGTTGATTTCCACTTTGTTCTGCCCTTTATTAGGACTGTATTACTGGCCTTTTTTAAAAAACATACTGGCTTGCGCCTGTGGACGGTGTTTATGCGCCGTCGTGCTTTCCTTTTTAGTTCTTTCTGGTGTTACTGTCAGTTAGACTTTAATTTTCTTAAGAAAGGGGAAGGGCTTGGTGGGTAAAAAGTTGGGAAGTACTAAACAGCGGGTCAGCAGTCAGCCCTCCATCAGTCCACCTCCACAGTCTGGAGTGTGTTGTGTGAGGTCCCATCTGTACCTCCTTGGCCGCGAGCAGAGCCCTCCCACGTCCAGCGTGCGTCCCGCCCTCTGTGGTTACCTGCCGGCTGGGCGCGCCCTCCCCTGCTGAATCCTCCCGCTTATGCACTGGGGGTCTCTTCCTCCAGCCTGTTCAGGGTGAAGCTAGATAGGATACGGTGGTAAAAGCCATAATTAACGAAGAAGGGAGAATTTTAATAAGTGTATTTTATCTGTATCATATCAAATAAAAATATAAACTCAAAGCTATTGAAAGAGAGAGAAATATCTGGGGAGAAAAATACCATTATAGTCTAAGATGTCCATATTCTGTCTTACAGAACTCAACAGATATGATACTCAAAAACTAAGTAAAGAGATAGCAGAAATCAACAACACAAAAAGTAAACTTGCATGAAGGCTATTTTTTCATGTCTATGACATTTGTAAAAGCAGTCATAAATTTGGCCACACAAGAACTTTATTTTTTAAAAAGTAAATATTCTACACTCAAAATTGTCTGGTAACGATTTAGTAAAATTGACATAAATAATTTTAAAATTCTATAAAAATTCCCCAGAGATCGAGATGCACAGTCTCTGGACAGTCTGTAAACAAATAGAAACTCAAAACCGCAGTATCTGGAATCCTTCATTATCAGAGACCTCTCATTTTTGGATGACTCACGTTCATTGCAATAGTTTAAATGTCTTCAGTATTAAACACAGGAACAAAGTTCTTTGATAACCATCTTGAACATTAAAAATTTGAGAAGGAATCTAGGAAAGAAAAAATGTGATTTAAAAAGTAACAGTAATAAAGTTGAGAATGAAAAAAAAATTGCCTTTAAAAAAATGCTGATAAAACAGATAACGCAGTTCAGATGACTATAAAAAGAGAAAAGCAAAAAATATTCAAGATTTCAGTATGAGAGATGTGAGTAGAGACAGAGGGTGAAAAATGAGAAGACTGCCACCTGCAATGTCACAGAGGCAGCTCTGGCCCCGGGTGGCCTCTTAGCAGTACACACACGCCACAGTTGGCTTCAGGGTCGAACGCTGCAGTAAGCCAGTTTCAGTTACAAAAGGCTGAAAGGATAATTGGAAACTTAGTACACAAGAAGGGTGTAGTATAGATGTCACCTGAACATTAAATCTTATCTTTAAAGAACCAATTAATTCTAGTCTTTTTCAGGCATCAGAGATTGAAAGCTCCTCGTTCAGTTTAAATCACAAAACCCAATTAAAAAAAAAAAAAACTGAAGAAATAGAAGAACATTATGAATCCACTGCTGGGTATGAACCCAAGGGAATTCAAGTTTATGTCCACAAAAAGGCTTCTATAGAAATGTCCAAAGCAGCGTCATTAACTGCAGCCTAAAGCTATCAATGAGCCACATGTCTTCAGGAGGTGAAAGGACAAACCATGGTATATCCATGCTTTGGTATATCCAAACCATGGTATGACCGGGTCCCTGCTCAGCAGTAAGAAGGCGTGCTGAAACTCTCTCTACCCTCAAGAACGTGGAAAGACACCCAGACAGCACTGAGCTATAAAAGGAGGCGACGAAAGACTCTAGTACAGTCTTGTTCAGTTTTTTGAATTTCTGGAAAAAGCAGGTTGATACATACCGTCAGAAAGATGGCTGAATGAGTTTATTAAAGAATTTTCTAAATATTAAAAACTTTTTTTATTTGTAACTTTAATTCTCTGATTTGAGTCAATGAAACTTTGAGTTCCTATGTGGATTGCAGAGTCTTGTCTAGCCTGGCTGGCTTCTGCATTGTGCCTGGAGCTTTTTATCTGGCCTCTCTGGCACTACTGTATAATTATTTAGGGACAGGTACTATGCCTAGATAAACACAGTTCCCTCTTCAAAATCCAGCTCTCAAAGGGTGTCTTTTACAGTTACGTGATGATTCCTCTGATGCTCGTTATGTACCTTAAGATCACCCATGGAAGATGCGTCACATTTGAAATTCTAAATTCCCTTTTTTTTCCCTTTATTTGCTAGAATGCACCTGTAGATGTTGGCTTCATGGTTTCTAAGCTGCTTTTGACCATACAGTTATGTCCAAAAACAGAATTTCAGCCCAGCGCAAGGTTTGGGGAAGACCTGAGTGATAGCACTTGGGAGTATGTATGTGCCATCGACCTGCTCTGCTGCCATCAGAAGTGGGTTTGGACGCACGACAACATTATCAGGTACGGCTGCTCTCCTGACTCAGGCCGGGTTATTTGAATTGTCAGTAGTCCGTTCAGCGATTGCCGAATTGTGGTTTGAATCATTTTTCCTTTTAAGGCAGCTGAACTGTTTAGAACGCACACTTTGATTTGGATAGGAGTTAATAAAACTGCTTGTAAAATGCCAGGGTTGCTGTGACATCCCCTCACTTTTTTTTTTACGGTATCTTTCACTACTTTTCATTGTATTGTCTCATTACTGTCTCTTTCCCAATGGGAAGTGAATCTCATGAGTGGGGGGCCTTTAGTTCCCTGGCCTCCCCGGCATGTGGAGACCTGTGCCTACACAAGCCGGGTGCTCAGCGAGTACGTGTAGATGGAATGCCGTGATCACTGTCTTAAGTTCAGGTGCTATGGAAAGGCCATAGGAACAGAGCTGTTCAGGATTCTGCATTGGCAGCTCTTCTCGCTGGGGTTGCAGGAGAGAATGGAGTCTGATATGCTCTGGCATCTGTTTTGTGTAATGAGCTAACTTTTCTCTGTGCATCAAATATGCAGCATCTTTAGAGAATGGAAAAATAGTCAAGTATTTATAATTGTTCCGTGGTTAAATATAACCTTAATTTTCTTACAACTCTGACTGAGAAAGGCTGGTTTAAAGGGGCTTATGACATTGAAAAGGAGTCCCCAAAGGATTGATCGTATGTATCTTGATATCCTATGGAAACTTGTTCTTGTTTTCTCCGAACGCTGGGAAGAGATGCCATATCTAAATGTGAAGCAGCAGATCACTGAATTCTGGGGCGTCTGTGTAATGAGGTGCAGCCGTTTTAGAATTAAGAGCCGTGCTACATAGATCTGTGTGTGTTGAGACGAAAGTGTTTCGTAGTCTGTTACTAAGAAAGTGCCAGGGCTATCTGTTCCGTGCTGTGTAATGATGAGCGAGTGGCTGCCCTGGGTCCCCTCTTCCTAGGAGCTGGGGCAGGGCCCTTCTCCCAGTGAAAGGTGAGGCCACTGTGGACGGTGCCAGGGAGAGCTGCTTTGTCCAGGGTCCCCCCTAGTGGAGTGGACAGAGTGGCAAAAGGCAGGATCTCTGCCTGAGCTACTTGAGACCTTGATTCCTGAACTCCGTAGTCACTGTGTGTTTTTTACATAAATGCAGGCATAGATGTGTGTGGAAGGAGAAAGCCCCAAATTAAAAGAATGATAGTTGCCTGACAATGTGTTATTTGGGGTGCTTTTAATTTACACTTTCCTTTCGTTTGTCTGTATTAAACTATTGTAATGTTATAAATACTATGTAAGAAGTTAATACATTTTTGAAAAGAGAAAGCAAAGAGGAATTGCCACTGTTCAGTAGAAAGCTCCTTTAATCCCTGTGAAGTGTGGTTCATTTTCTCTGGTTTAGTTCTTTTTATGAAATAAGACTGTCCTTGCTCCTCCCCAGGAAACGAGGCTTCTAGAACACAGGTGCTCCTGATGGCTAGATGGTCCACATGAAAATCCAGACTCTGCTGCTCCCAGTTCTGTAGCTTGGGGATGATCCTGGGTACTTTGCCTTGTGAAAAGGGTCTAAACAGAATAAAGATGCCAGCACGGGTGTTTGCAGCTTTTCTAAAGCCACTGTGAGCACTGAGATCCTGAATAGTTTTCAGAGTCTGTTCTGTTGTTGCCAAAAATGCTCCATCTTCAGAAGTTCCTCTTCTTCACTGATTGTCACTTATACACCATTTTTAGATAGGCTCTTAATATTTGAGCCATGGTGGGTGTGCATACTTTCATACACATACATTCATGTCTATATTTGTTGTTATTCTGTAGCAAGGAGCTGTGGCCTGTAATGGACAGGTGGATAAAGTACAGAAAAGGACATCCGAACATCGCCTACACTCCTGATATCATCGTAGCATCAGTACTGAGGCTCATTGGTGAGTTGTCTCTTGTACTGAATTTGTTCTTGTTATTGATGCTGTCTTGGTGGGAGAGTAACTGGAATAATGAAAAAATGTTGACTGAAACTTCACTGTGACTGACTTTACAGTCATTAGTGTAGGTACTTTTGCACTAAATTTATTTTCATTACTCATACTCTTTATAAGTTAACATTTTATTCATCTTTGTCAGAGAGTCAAGATTTTTCTTGTTAGTACATTTTATTTATAATCAAACTATTGATTCCCAGATACTAATTTTAATATACAGACAGATAATACACATATACATACCAGGATACATAAATTGCTATAAGTTATTGTCTGATTTATAAAATAAGTTTATCTTCCCCACTTTCACGCTTTTTTTTGGTACTTGCTTAGCAAGGATAACGATGTACTTCCATAATTGGAACTAGTTTTATTTTATTTCTGCAATTCTAAGCTGAATATACAGAAATTAAAAGCATTGCTGAAAAATATTTTAAATGGAATGGATTGTTTTTAGTCTCAGGCTGAAGAGGACCTCGGTGACCCTGTAGTTCTGCTGCTCCGTTTGCTCCTTACAAGTCTTCACTTTTTACTTTGACTTATTTTCTTCCTTTTTTATGCCACGTCTCTGACAAACTGCTCTCCATTCCCTATTTCATTATCATTGATACAATCTATTCATTATTAAAAGCCTGTCTTTACTATGAATTGACTCTCTGCCATGTATTCATCCCCTGGGAGCAAACAAAACTGGGTTCACCCAATTGCTGTGTCAGTGCCCATTAGGTCATTGAAGATAGTTATCATGACTATACACACATCTTGGAGTGTGAAGTCATATGGGCCTTAGGAAACATCACTGTGAACAAAGCTAGTGGAGGTGATGGAATTTCAGTTGAGCTATTTCAAATCCTAAAAGACGATGCTGTTAAAGTGCCGCACTCAACATGCCAACAAATTTGGAAAACTCAACAGTGGCTACAGGACTGGAAAAAGTCAGTTTTCATTCCAGTCCCAAAGAAAGGCAGTGCCAAAGAATGTACAGACTACCACACAATTGCACTCATTTCACATGCTAGCAAAATAATGCTCAAAATTCTCCAAGCTAGGCTTCAATAGTATGTGAACCGAGAATTTCCAGATGGTCAGGCTGTACTTGGAAAAGACAGAAGAACCAGGGATCAAATTGCCAACATCCATTGGATCATAGAAAAAGCAAGAGAAAAAACATCTACTTCTTCATTGACTGTACAAATCCTTTGACTGTGTGGATCACAACAAACTGGAAAATTCTTAAAGAGATGGGAATACCAGATCACCTTAACCTGCCTCCTAAGAAATCTGTATGCAGGTCAAGAAGCAACAGTTAGAATTGGACATGGAACAACAGACTGGTTCCAAATAGGAAAAGGAGTAAATCAAGGCTGTCTATTGTCACCCTGCTTGTTTAACTTACATGCAGTGGACATCATGCAAAATACTGGGCTAGATGAAGCACAAGCTGGAGTCAAGATTGCAAGGAGAAATGTCAATAACCTCAGATATGAGCAGAGAAGGCAATGGCACCCCACTCCAGTACTCTTGCTTGGAAAATCCCATGGACAGAGGCGCCTGGGTAGGCTGCAGTCCATGGGGTCGCTGAGAGTCGGACACAACTGAATGACTTCACTTTCACTTTTCACTTTCATGCACTGGAGAAGGAAATGGCAACCCACTGCAGTGTTCTTGCCTGGAGAATCCCAGGGATGGAGGAGCCTGGTGGGCAGCCTTCTGTGGGGTCGCACAGAGTCCAACACGACTGAAGCAACTTAGCAGCAGCAGCAGCAGCAGATACACAGATGACACCACCTTATGGCAGGAAGTGAAGAGGAACTAAAGAGCCTCTTGATGAAGGTGAAAGAGGAGAATGAAAAAGTTGGCTTTAAACATTAAAAAAACTAAGATCATGGCATCCAGTCCCATCACTTTATTGCAAATAGATGGAGAAACAGTGGAAACAGTGACAGATTTATTTTCCTGGGCTCCAAAGTCCCTGCAGATGGTGACTACAGCCATGAGATTAGAAGACTCTTACTCCTTGGAAGAAAAGCTGTGACCAACCTAGACAACATACTAAAAAGAAGAGACATTACATTGCCGACAAAGGTCCATCTCGTCAGAGCTATGGTTTTCCCAGTAGTCATGTATGGATGTGAGAGTTGGACCATAAAGAAAGCTGAGCACCAAAGAACTGATGCTTTTGAACTGTGATGTTGGAGAAGACTCTTAAGAGTCTCTTGTACTGCAAGGAGATCCAACCAATAAATACTAAAAGGAGTCAGTGCTGAATATTCTTTGGAAGGACTGATGCTGAAGGTGAAGCTCCAATACTTTGGCCACCTGATGTGAAGAACTGACTCATTGGGAAAGACCCTGACACTGGGAAAGATTGAAGGCGGGAGGAGAAGGAGATGACAGAGGAGGAAATGGCTGGATGGCATCACCGGCTCAGTGGACATGAGTTTCTTGAACAAGCTCCATTAGATGATGAAGGATGGGGAAGCCTGGCGTCCTGCAGTCCATGGGGTCAAAAGAGTTGAAACAGTCTCATCCTCTGTATCTTTGGCATTTAATTAAAACTCAAAGATAGTACCATTTGAAATGAGGTTTAAGAGTTTTTAAGTCATGTAAATCAGTCTTGTAAGTGGATCACAGTAAGAAATATAATGGCTCTGACTGTTTTTGTTGCTGTGTCTGCTAACATGCATGGTGTACATTCGCCTGCAAACATAGGACCGTTGCAAATAAATACATAAGCTGAGTCCTGGCAACAGCCTGTTTGCAAGGTGGACATCTCCTAATTTTCACTGGAGATAACCCAACATATACTTGGAGTTAAGATTCCGAACAGGAAAGCATGGAGGTGTAGAAGCGGAGATGGCTTCTTAGGGCGCGGCTCTCCTGAGCCTGTGAGATCATTGTCCCAGGCGGGGCCGCCAGAACACGGACCGGCCAGTAGCTGCGTTTCTAGCTGTCAGGTGACAGCATCAGTGTGTCTGGAAACCCTGGTTTCAGTAGCAGCTTCTCTTACGGATTCAAGAAGGATTGTTCGTACCTCTTGAGAATTCTCCTCTTTGCCTAGAGAATTCCATGCACAGAGGAGGCTGGCGGACTATAGTCCTTGGGGTTAAAGAGTTGGACATGACTGGGATTTCTTTGGAAGGAATGATGCTAAAGCTGAAACTCCAGTACTTTGGCCACCTCATGCGAAGAGTTGACTCATTGGAAAAGACCCTGATGCTGGGAGGGATTGGGGGCAGGAGGAGAAGGGGACGACAGAGGATGAGATGGCTGGATGGCATCACGGACTCGATGGACGTGAGTCTGAGTGAACTCCGGGAGTTGGTGATGGACAGGGAGGCCTGGTGTGCTGCGATTCATAGGGTCGCAAAGAGTCAGACACGACTGAGCGACTGAACTGAACTGAGCAACTAACACTTTGACAGAATGGTTTGTAAGATTTGATGATATATTATTTAGAGTGATATATATATATTTATATAATTAAGAGTGACGTATAATGCAGTTGTGTATCTTATAGGAATAATTAGGTCCGTCTGTTTGTGACCCCATGGACTATAGCCAGCCCGGCTCCTCTGTCCATGCAAGAATACTCTCTCCAGGCAAGAATACTGGGGTGGGTTGCCATGCCCTCCAGAGGATCTTCCTGACCCAGGGATCGAACCCTGGTCTCCCACACTGCAGGTGGATTCTTCACTGTCTGAGCACCATGGAAGCCCATAGGAGTAATTAATAATGTGTAACTAATATTTAGTTAACAGTACTGTATAATAAAATGATAATGTAGACGTAAATGTAGTTCAGAGGAAGGGTAATTAGGAAGCAAGTGTCACGTGGAAAATAACAGAGTCTGGCCTACCTGGCAAACGCTGCCTGGTCCCAGGAGGACCAGGGCGGGTGGAGCTCACATGCCTGAAAGGCTGGTGTGCAGAGGGCAGGGGGCCGCTGGGCCAATCCAGGAAGACCTCAGCGAGCTTTGCTCGGTGGCTGTTGGCACTGAAGGCTCTCCTAATCCCCATGCACAGCGGGTGCTGGGGGCTTCCTTAGCTGGGGGCTGGGGCTGGGGCTGGGTACCGGAGAGGCCCAGTCTGAGGATGGGGTGGAATCCTGCAAGAGCTTTAGGGTGGGACAGGTGCTGTCCTTCCTGTGCACTCATCTCAGGTGGAGTTTGAGCCGTTTCTGAGACGAAAGTGTTGGAGAAGCATCTTAACAGTTTCTGAAGCTGCCATTTACTAAAGAATTTAGCGAATAATTAAGTTGGTTAGTATGACTTCATAATAATAAATGAAGTCACACAGCAGGCGTTCATGAAACAGGAATTGTCTGTATTCTTAACTCTAAATGTGTAAATCCCAGTGGGGTTTCTGCTCCTTGGGAAATAAAGCAGGATGATCCAAGGCCATCTGGTACAGGGTTGGGGTGTGAACACCACCATGAGCACACGCCGTGGGCACGCCTGATTATTAACCTGCCTGAATGCAGGTGGAGAGCAGGGCTCTGGAGGAGTGGAGAGCCAAGCAGAGCTGGGCTGTGGGGAGAGGTGATCGCGCCTAGGTCCTGAGTCGAAAGGGAGTGGAGCAAGAACACTGGAGTGGGTTGCCATTCTCTTCTCCAGGGAATTTTCCCAGCCCAGGGATTGAACCCGCATTTCCTGCACTGGCAGCAGATTCTTTACTGCCAAGCCACCAGGGAAGCCCACGCGTCTCCTGGGGACACGGCCATGTGGCCCCACAGCGGTGGAGGCACGCGCCCTGCCCCTTTCTCTGCTAGGAGTCGTGCACTGAGCGCTCCTCATGGATGGTCTCCCGGGACAGGGCTGGGGACAGGCGCTTAGCACTTTGACCTCATGCAAGGCGGTATTTAAGAGTGACGGTGCCTTGACTTTCTCATCTCTGAAGTCCGTTACTTTTCAGCCTCAGTGAAGGACTGCCTAAGGCAGAATCCAGACGTTTATGGTTTCTCCCCGGGCCTTAGCCGGGGAGTCCCTGGTAGAAGGAATTTCCTGGAGGGCTGTGTCTGTCGCAGCGTTCAGGGTGCATGTGAGCAGCACTGTGGGCCCCTGCAGGGGACAGAGTGACGAGCTCCTGTGGTGCCCGTGCCTCAGCGTCTCCGTGCCCAGAGCAGAGGGGCAGGTGGACTGGCTCACATGCACACCTGCGGGCTGTCTGCAGTCTGAGAAAGCACGTGGGCACAGCGGCGTCCAGGGCTGGCCCCAGAGCCCCCTCCCGTGCGAGAAGGGGCAAGGCCACGTGGCTGGCCCTGGGGGCGGGAGAGGTCCTGCCCTGGAGCAGGCCGGGGCCCCCAGGTGAGCGGTGGCTGGGCGAGGAGTGTTGTCCTGCTGAGTTCCCTGGTGAAACCCCCAAAGAGCTTTTGTCAGCCCAGGTTTTGTGTGTCAATGACTGTCGTTGAAATTAGAACTCATACTTTAAAAACATTTTGGCTATTCATTGGGAATTAATAAAATGATACTAGTAGTTGTAAATAGCATTTTTAATGAAAAACAGCCATCTTCAAACGAAAATAGAATGGAGCCTTATCTTTCTGTAAGCCTCTTCACTGTCTGGTTTCCCAGAGTGCTTTGCGTTCTCTTGTGGCTGTACGTTGTTCCGGTTGAGGTATTTGGAGAAAATCTGGTCTCGGTACAGTCTGTAGTTGATGAGAGGAGTACTTTAATAGCCTGTTGGAGTAATTGTGGGTGTACTTCTTTGACACTGGGCTTTCTGGTGGCTCGGTGGTAAAGACCCCGTCTGCAATGCAGGAGACCCGGGTTCCATCCCTGGGTCAGGAAGACCCCCTGGAGAAGGGAATGGCAACCCATTCCAGTGTTCTTGCCTCGAGAAGCCCGTGGACAGAGGAGCCTGGCGGGCTGCAGTCCATGGGGTCTCACAAGAGTCGGACACGCCTGAGCAACTACAGCAGCAGCAGCAGCAGCAACGCGGTTTCAGGTCCTAAAGCTCAGTGCACATAATGTTGGACAAAGAAAGCCTAAGTCTTAAATTCTGACGGAAAGCTAGCAGCTGACCCAAGGTGGTTCACATTTTTTTTTTTTCCCCTCTAGGTCGTTTAGGTCAGTTGGGTTTGAAGGAAGGGTTCCCGTCTGCGGTGAAGAACATTAGTACGGTGATTGGCATGTTTATCCAGCATGCACAGGATGAAGGTACAGCTTCTGTCTGTCACACTTATTTTCAGATCAGTTGCATTCCTCTCATCTAGTCTCTCTCGGTTCTTAACCGTGTGCTGTGCTCTGCGCGTCCCCCACTGCCCGGGCATGAGTTTGATGAAGCCACACTCTGCCTGTGCTCTCAGCACCGGCGTTAGAACCTGTGTGGGTTTCTTACCATTTGCGTGGTCGCTGCTCATGCCCTTGGGCAGCGAACCCCTAAGGAGGAAGAGGCTCTTCCTGACCTGGTGCTGGCATTCTGTCTCAGCAGCCGTCGGCACTGGCCCCATGCCGCCCTGTGACCCCCGCTGCCCCCACATGCCCGGCCGAAGGTGTGTCATGATGAGTGGGGTCACACGTGTGAGGACTGTGGCCTGGGTGTCTGTCCGTAGCGCCCGGGGGAACTCGGAGACTGGAGACCCCTGAGCCAGCCTTCCGCTACCCATTTCCTTTAATGTGCATACTGCAGAGCATGTAATTTTATAGTCTTATTTGGGAAGAGCTTAAAACTCAAAAAGTGACCCTTTGAAGCAGTGAGTCCCTCGTTTTTATTTGAATGCTATGCCATCAAGGGGTAATGCGTTTACACAGCTTCCATAAGGAGCACACAGTGACATCTGAAATCTACGTCCCGGACTAGCTTAACCTCTAGATTGTCCTCTTTCAGGGTGAGGCTCGGCAGGTTGAGCTGCTAAGAACTTCTTTCTCTTTGATCTGCTGAGATAATGTCCGTGAGAGTGTTCCCTTCCCGCTAGACAGTGTTCCCTTCCTGCTAGACTGTGTTCCCCTCCTGTCTGGACCGTGTTCCCCTCCCGTCGGGACCATGTTCCCTTCCCATCTGGACAGGGTGTTGCCATCTTAGAGTTGCTGGAAGGTGGCTGATGGACTGTCCCCAGAGCCGCCAGCTCAGACATTTCCTGTGAGGAAGGAGGCTCGAGGGGACTCACTTGGGCCTGCCGCCAGTGCAGCATGGGCTCCCCAGACGGCCCTCCTGGGTGGCGCTGGCTGTGTTATGCTCAGGAAGCTGACGCCCCAGGAGAGACCTCGAGCTGGACTGTGCGGCCAGCTCACAGCTGGGCCTGAGGCCAGAGCCGCAGCTGCGCACGCACTCCTGCTCATCACAGCAGCTTTCACACCCCGTGTGACTGCTCTGTTAGGCTCTTTGTCTTAGTCTTGTGTCCCCTTTTCTGGTGGCCATGTAGCTAAATGGGAAAGGAGCTGTAAAGCTGGAGCAGCAGTGCCTGCATGCACAGCGCACCATCTGAGCCTGAGGGTTTTGTGATGTCTGCTTTGAACACTTGTTGTTTGCCTTGTTAACACTGCATGACTAACAGTGTATAGTTAATAATAAGTTTAAAGAAATGACTCCTAAATTTTTTAAACTAAATAGTTTAAGTGAATTTAACTAAAATTGGAGAAGGAAATGGCAACCCACTCCAGTATTCTTGCCTGGAGAATGCATGGACAGAGGAGCCTGGCAGACCACAGCCCACGGGGTCACAGGAGTTGGGGACAACTTAGCGAGTAAAACTGAACTAGATTAAACTTGAATTAAATAACTCCTAAATAAACTCAGGCTAAATGAGAACTCTTACATACCGTAATCTCTAAGCTAGCTCTGGTCTGCAGTTGAATGCCATGTCTGTGATCATCCGCTGTGCTCTGGTGTGAGAGTGTTTGCTGTACTGTATTGGGCTTCTCTGGTGGCCCACACAGAAAAGAGCATGCAGACAAAGCAGGAGATCCAGGCTCGACCCCTGGGTCAGAAAGGTCCCCTGGAGAAGAGAATGGCTGCCCACTCCAGTACTCTTGCGTGGAGAATCCCACAGACAGAGGAGACTGGCAGGCTACAGTCCATGGAGTTGCGAAGAGTCGGACACGACTGAGTGACTAACACTTTCATACTGAAAGCCAGGTTCTCATTTGCTCTCATTTCAGTATGCTTTTCCTTTCCAAAGTCCATGTGTAAATACTTGCCCTGGGTATAATGGAGTCGTTTATTTGACGGATGCTTTGGGATCCACATTCTATTGAACCTTAAGTGCTGGGTGTGGTCCTTCCAGAGCTGCCACTGGAGAGCTTGGCTGCGGTCAGTAGGAGGGGCACTCCCTGTGTGCCCTCTGCCCCGCACGCCATCCCAGGGTGCCAGCATCACCAAGGGCCTGTCAAGACTGGGCTCCGTTTTGTTTTTTTCCGTTCCTGGGAGAACTTAATGAGCTTTTTTTCATTGTCGGTTTTTTTTATTATTATTAGTTTTCATTGCTGGCAGAAAGTATATGAATAGCGATTCCCTAGATTAACAACATTAAGATTGTGAACAGCAGAGCTTTTCTCTCGTGATGACTGATATGGAAATGCTTTTCAGATATCCCGTGGGGGGTCCAGCTGGCCGCTGTGTACGTTCTCATTTGCTCTCATTTCAGTATGCTTTTCCTTTCCAAAGTCCATGTGTAAATACTTGCCCTGGGTATAATGGAGTCGTTTATTTGACGGATGCTTTGGGATCCACATTCTATTGAACCTTAAGTGCTGGGTGTGGTCCTTCCAGAGCTGCCACTGGAGAGCTTGGCTGCGGTCAGTAGGAGGGGCACTCCCTGTGTGCCCTCTGCCCCGCACGCCATCCCAGGGTGCCAGCATCACCAAGGGCCTGTCAAGACTGGGCTCCGTTTTGTTTTTTTCCGTTCCTGGGAGAACTTAATGAGCTTTTTTTCATTGTCGGTTTTTTTTATTATTATTAGTTTTCATTGCTGGCAGAAAGTATATGAATAGCGATTCCCTAGATTAACAACATTAAGATTGTGAACAGCAGAGCTTTTCTCTCGTGATGACTGATATGGAAATGCTTTTCAGATATCCCGTGGGGGGTCCAGCTGGCCGCTGTGTACGCCCTGTGCGACCTGAGCCCCAGCAACCCGGCGGAGATCTCCAAGATCCTGGAGGCCTGGCGCAGGGAGACGGCGCGCAGCGTCCCCGCCGCGGTGCTTGGCGCCCTGGACGAGGTGGGCGCGCTGTGCGCGGAGGGGCGAGGCTGAGCGCCCGCGCCGCGCCCAAGTGCCTTCACGCGTTTCGGGGCCTCGGGTCAGCTGGCCTCCAGGATGCGGCCCCGGCCCCGGGGCGAGGCCGAGACACCGGGGCTGGCCCCGAGCCGCGCGCGCCTCCCTCCGGTTGTGGTGAGCACGGACGTTTGGACTGGAGTTTGTGTGTCTTGGTCAAACAACAGAAACTTGAACTTAGCCCTTTTTTGCTGCAGAAAGTGTCTTTTTTTTTTTGGTCGCTTTTTGAAACTGAGTGGCATTTTGTAATGAGTTTAATATAAAAACATTAATTTGGTTCCTGAGCCAGTTTTGGACCTCGTGCCCAAACGACTGACGGGGAGGAAGCGCGGCTGAGGCGGAGGCTGCGGCTGAAGACTCTGCCAGTGTCCTCGCCGGCAGGGGCCGCCGCTCAGCCCGCGCGCCCCGGGAGGAGAGAGAGAGTCCAGGCTCGCGGGGTCTGCACCCAGCCCCGCGCAGGCGGGCCCCCGCGTCTGCCCTGTATATACGGACAGCCGACAATGTGTCTCACATTTGATGATATTCCACTTTTCGGAATTTTAGTATTTGTACAGAGAAAAATGGGTTTAATAACTCACCCTTGTCCTGATTTGTCCGCTAGTCATCATTTCTTAAAATTCTTGTATGTGTTTTTATAATAAAAAGTGAAAGAAGCCATGCACATGAGTCCTGGTGAGTACAGTGACCCTCCCCACCTTCTACTCCAGCCAAAGATGAAGTGAGCGCCCAGTACTGACCGAGGACGGGAGCCGCTGCCCGGGAGCCTCCTCTGCGGATGCGGCGTGGACACCGCGGGGTGCTCGCTGCCGCATCCTCCAAGGCTTTTGGGGATGGCATACCCCACGCCGGCACTGCCTGGCCCTCAGTGTTGGATGTCTCCGTTTAGCTAGAGATGCTCCCCTTAAAAAATTACCTCTGACAACTATTTTGTTATTCCTTCCCCCTGTTTTTAAAGAATTATAACAGACTGAGATTTATAAAAAGAAACCTCTGCCTCGCCCTTTGGATGATTTTTGTCTGTGTATTCTTTCTTTCTCCTTCTGTCTCCTGAGCGCGTGGTCCGAGCCAGAGCCTGGCTGGGAGAAACTGGTGAAGAAAGCGGCCAGGTTCTCAAAGACTTGTGTGATGTGTCACCCCAGACATCGGTTACGTGCAGTGAGGGGGACACAGGGACTTGGAGCAGCGTAGCAGGCCCAGGAGGGTCCCCCTGTGGAGGCCACTCATGAGTTAGGCCCTGAGAGGAGGGGCCCTGGAAGGGTCCTGGTGGACAGGTGTGCCGGCTCTGAGGGGGAAGGGCCTACCCTGTGTCAGCAGGGTGCTCGCCCCTCCCTGGGACCTTGGCAGACCTGGGCTCAGGCACACTCTGAGGGAGGTTTGAGCAGGTGTGACGGGGCAGAGGGCTGACGCTGGTGGGCACAGACCATCAGCATGGGCAGGGGGCGGATGTCACACAGATCTTGGTGGAAACAGTGCTGAGTTAGATGAAGGACAGAAAGGAGTCGGGGGTCCCACAGTTCTGAATTGGGGACGGAGGTTCCGGGTTGGTGATGGGAGCCACAAACCCTGGGCGTGTGCTGGGATGCAGACATCCACGTGGAGGCAGCCAGGAGCCTGTATCAGCAGGAGTCGAGCTGGGACGAGCTGGGGTGGACGTCAGAAAGGTGACAGCTCGGGGGTGTTTAAAGCGAGTGGTCACCTAGGACAAGTCACTTCCCTCTCTCAGTGCCTCTTGTGATTTGAAGACGCCTAGGAGGGGGCAGAGGAGGAAGCGCCAGGGGGGGCAGGAGGGGCTGGCCGAGAAGCGCATTGGCACCTGCGCCCTGGCCCAAGTTGGGAGCAGGAGGGCAGACAGCAGCCCCTGAGCTGCTGGAGGCCGTGAGGTCCGAGGTCCTGGAGGAGTGGCCGGGGTGGGTGGATTCTGCTGCTTGTGGGGGTGTGCTGAGCCTGGAGGGTTGCAGAGTAAAAGGGGGTAAGGAGAGGGCAGGTCGGGACACGAGGGCAGACTTGCCTGGCGTCACATGGTTTGTCATACGGCCACAGCCAAGAGGGCTTCTCTGGCAGCTCAGCCGGTCAGCAAACCGCCTGCAATGCAGGAGACCCAGGTTCTATCCCTGGGTTGGGAAGATCCCCTGGAGAAGGAAATGGCAACCCATTCCAGCATCCTTGCCTGGAGAGTCCCATGGACGGAGGATCCTGGCGGGCTGTACAGTCCATGGGGCCGCAGAGTCGGACATGGCTGAGTGGTGGATCACCACGGCTCAGGTCGTGTTCTGGCCTCCGCAGTCCCACGCGCTCTCAGCTGGTGGGAAGCGGGTGGCACGGCCAGGGCTGCCCCTCTGCCCACAGGAGGCTGGCATCACTCCTGAGAACACACATGCCTGAGCGGCACATCGTACCATGACCCCCTCAGAGGGTGAAGCCGTTTTAAACTGTTGGTAAACCGATCGTTCCTGATGCCCGGGCAGAACACGGTTGTAGAGTTTCATCACTTTTAAAAAAATGGATGCAGCAGAGATGCAGGTAAACATTTGACCCTGGAGTTGGGTGGGGCTCTGGGCCAGACTAGGTCAGGGACCCGGGACGCACAGGCACCCAGCCCTCTGCCTGCAGCCACACACATGACTGGAGCCTGAGGGGTGGGCAGGGGGCAAGGAGGGTGTGCAGCAGTGTGGCCAGCGGTTTTTTTTTTTTTTTTTAATCAGTTGGAGGTACGCGTACAGTCCCCTCCCTCTTAAACCCGCTCCCACCTCCCTCCCCATCCCACCCCACGTACACTTGGCCAGCCCTCTTAACTGGACTTGTCTCCAGGACTCCTAGGGAGGCCCCAGCTTTTCATTCGGAGCTCAGAATCAGCCTGGAGGTGACACTTGAGGCTGTAATCCCTCTGCCCAGGAATGCTTGGTCACATCGCCTATTTGGTGTTTTAGATAGGGTGAGACAACGTAACTCAAAGATTTCCTGTAGAAACGTGGAAGGGGCTTTGTGCCTGGCCGGGAGGGAGCAGCGTGGTGCCACTAGAGGGCGCTGTGGCCCCACCGCGAACCGCAGGGCCCCAGGCGCAGGGCTCCTTGGGCTGTGTTGAGCTCTCCGGAAGACATCTGCCCACATCTGCGGCCTTGAACGGAAGTGGATTTTCTGCCTGGGCCCTTTTCTCCAGGAGTTAAGTGAGGAAAACGTGTAGAAAGAGTAACTTGTAAAATAGATGGTATTCAAGAGCATCAGACGGATGTTGAACCTGAAGTTCCAATCCTTTGGCCACCTGGTGGGAAGAGCTGGCTCATTGGAAAAGACCCTGATGCTGGGAAAGATTGAAGGCAAGAGGAGAAAGGGACGGCAGAGGATGAGATGGTTGGATGGCATCACCGACTCAATGGACATGAGTTTGAGCAAACTCTGGGAGTTGATGATGGACAGGGAGGCCTGGTCTGCTGCAGTCCATGGGGTTGCAAAGAGTAGGACACAGCTTGTCTACTGAATAACAACGAGATCATAGTAATTCCTTCCTCCTCCCATCACCACCACGAAAAAAAAAAAAAATAGAAGCAAATATTTGCCAGTTTGGTCAGATTATTTCTTGGATATTTTCTAATGATCTTAAAACACAATACTTTGATAAAAATGAAACGTGCCAGGTGGGCAGTGCTGATGATGGGTGTGGTGAAGGGTCGTGTGACAGGGTCGATGCTGTAAATAAAGGTGGATAACTCCCCCTGCCCCCACAGGATGCATGCCGTTCTTCTCCAGGAGCACATCCTCTCGTGAAGAACCACAGTGCAGAGAGCCATGACCCAAATCTGGTTAACCTGCCTGATTAAGGCCAACGATGCCACACAAGTCTCCCTGAGGAACACTCTAGGAATTGAGGGGACTTTGGAAAGGAAGAGCTGTCCAGCTAAACACCTCCCGGTTGCATTTCCTTCACTCGCCCAGTGCTTTCTCAGAGAAATTCAGCTTGTTTGTTTGATGGTGGAACAAGCAGGAAGTTCCTTTTCTTGCCTCTAAAAGAGGGTTTTAAGGGAGCCCTACACTCATAGTGTGGCGTTTCTCTCCTCATATGCTTGGATTGTTTTCACGAATCAGAGAGCCGTCACCGTGTTGCAGTCAGTGTGTTCAGCACAGGAAAGGGGTTCTAATGACATAGACAGAGACAGTTAACAGTGAAGAGTCGTGGTGAGGGATGCTTCAGTTCATTTTATGAAAATGGCAGCGTCCTCTTGCTTTTACGAAGGACCCTGGGCTTTTGTGCCTGACTTGAGGACCAGGGCTCCCTGCCTGTGCTTGGATCCAGCCCTCCCGGGGGGCTCTGCTTCTCCAGCTGGGAAGAATGATGCTACCTTGCACCTGTCAGGGTCTGTGCTCTGGGGGATGGGAGAGTGGACGCCTGGCGGGCTGGTCCCCAGACCGGCGGTTCTCGGAGGCACAGCCTCGCCCAGGACATGCTGGGCACTAGACTGGGCTGTCCAGTGTGCACCGCCCGGGAGAGGCATGCGGTCCGCAGCCGGGAGCCCCACCTGCCCTGGACACCCGCAGCTCAGACTCTGGACGCAACCTCTGCTCCCCTGTCCACGCTGCCTTCAGATCAGAGCTCCACTCTCTAGGCAGCCTCCGCCTTGGCCCCCTTGTGATCCATTTCAGTGGAGATTTGGGAGGAAGAGGAGGTGAGCACACTGATCGCCTTCTACTATCAGGAGATGAGTCTTCGTTGTTGTTGTTCAGTTGCTGAGTCATGTCTGACCCTTTGCAACCCCATGGACTGCAGCATGCCAGGCTTCCCTGTCCTTCATTCACTATCTCCCGGGGCTTGCTCAAACCCTGCCCATTGAGTCGGTGATGCCATCCAACCATCTCATCCTCTGTTGTCCCCTTCTCCTCCTGCCCTCAATCTTTCCCAGCACTAGGGTCTTTTCCAATGAGTCAGTTCTTCACATCATGTGGCCAAAGTATTGGAGTTTCAGCCTCAGCATCAGTCCTTCCAGTGAATACCCAGGACTGATCTCCATTAGGATGGACTGGTTGGATAGCCTTGCAGTCCAAGGGACTCTCAAGAGTCTTCTCCAACACCACGCTTCAAAAGCATCAATTCTTCAGCACTCAGCTTTATGGTCCAACTCTCCCATCTGTACATGACTACTGGAAAAACCATAGCCTTGACTAGATGGGCCTTTGTTGGCAAAGTGATGTCTGCTTTTTAATACACTGTCTAGGTTTGTCATAGCTTTTCTTCCAAGAAGCAAGCATCTTTTAATTTCGTGGCTACAGTAACCATCAACATTGATTTTGAAGCCCAAGAAAATGACACCGTTTCCACATTTCCCCCATCTATTTGCCATGAAGTAATGGGAATGGGTGCTATAATCTTCGCTGTTTTGAATGTTGAGTTTTAAGTCAGCTTTCTCACCCTCCTCTTTCACCTTCATCAAGAGGCTCTTTAGTTCCTCTTCACTTTCTGCTATAGAGTTGTATCATCTGCATATCTAAGGTTGTTGATATTTCTCCCAGCAACCTTGATTCCAGCTTGAGAGGAATCTAGACCCTGCCCATTTTTCTTTTTTCAGACTCTGGCTCGTTTTGTGTTCATTTTGGGGGGGGGTGGAGCACGGGCTCTGGGCACATGGGCTTCAGCGCTGGTGGTCCTGGGCTCCAGGGCCCAGGCTCAGTAGTTGTGACACATGGGTTAGCTGCTCCTTGGCCTGCGGGTTCCTCCCGGACCAAGGCTCGAACCTGTCTCCTGCATTGGCAGGCAGATTCTTTGCCCCTGAGCCACCAGTGAAGCCCTTGTTTTTCATTCTTTATGTTGTTTTTAAGAACATTATTTTTTCTAACAAAAAGTTTTTTCTAACAAATTGTCATTGATTGCTACTCAGAGACTATCTCACCCTAAACAGTGAGTGTTCAGATGACAAAAATGAAGAGGAAAAAAAAACAGTGGCTGAAGAAGTGAGCCCTGACCCCACCATACCCTTAGTGTTCACAGGGGCCCCCTCTTGATTGCCATGGTTTTATAAGTAAATTCCGTTCATTTGCTCAGGTGTGTCTGACTCTTTGCTACCCCATGAATCACAGCACACCAGGCCTCCCTGTCCATCACCAACTCCCAGAGTTCACTCAGACTCCCGTCCATTGAGTCCGTGATGCCATCCAGCCATCTCATCCTCTGTCGTCCCCTTCTCCTCCTGCCCCCAATCCCTCCCAGCATCAGGGTCTTTTCCAATGAGTCAACTCTTCGCATGAGGTGGCCAAAGTACTGGAGCTTCAGTTTTAGCATCATTCCTTCCAAAGAAATAGAATTATTAAACGTCCACCTTGATAGTTTAAATTGTAATCCAGTGTGTTTTGTTTGTGTTTCATCTTTCCATGCTGGTTTTGTATGCCTACAGTGAATTAACCGTTGAAACAGCTGACACACTGTCTACCTCTTCACCCGGGTCCTGCAGTTCCAGGCAGCTCTGTGAGCAGCTCTGTGAGCAGAGACACCTGGCCCAGCTCAGGTGGAAGACTAGGGATGCCAGGGACCTTCCCTGCTGTGCTCTGCTCCGTCTGATGGCCTCGGGGTTAGGAGCTGACTAGGCCCTGGCTCTGTCTCCGGAGTACATTTCTGCCTGGGGAAGTGGTCCCAGAGGGCCTGGAGCTGCTGCCCACTGGCCCCCCGGAGGGAACGGAGCCCCCTGGGGGGCCTCTGCAGAGCCCTGCTCTCCACCAAGTCCTCTGAGTCTGCAGTTCGCTGGGGGTGCGGCTAGGGGCAGCCTAGTGTTGTCCGGTCTCCACCCAGCTGTCACCCCAGGCGGCCTGCACACCTAAACTCCCAACTCGGTGGGTGTTTGCTTTATGGTTCCCTACAGTCCAAGCCCACACCAGTCTTAACAGATCCTTAAAACCATTGTTAGTAAAAATGCAGCAAAACCAGAAAGGAGGTGAAAAAGTGAAGTCGCTCAGTCGTCTCCAACTCTTTGCGACCCCATGGACTGCAACCCACCAGCCTCCTCCGTCCGTGGGATTTTCCAGGCAAGAGTCCTGGAGTGGGTTGCCAGGACTTCCCCAGGAGATCTTTCCAACCCAAGGATCGAACCTGGGTCTCCTGCATTGCAGGCAGACTCTTTACCATCTGAGCCACCAAGGAAGAAAGGAGGTAACCCTTGCGATTTTTGAGTAACAACCACGTTTAAAGTTTGGGGACAGTTCTTTATGGAAAAGCTCCCTGTGAGGTTTCCGGGGTTAGGGTGTACAGGCAGGCACTGCGTCCTTGGTGAGGTCACCTTGTTTGCGGGGATGCTGAGACGCTGTCTGTCCCTTTACACCCGTCTGCTCCCCGTGTACTGAAGTCACCTTGGTCACGTGGACTCTGGAGGGACTGGGGGGCAACTGACAAGACAAGGCCCATCCCAGGACTGCCAGGCAGTCAGCCCCGCCCTGGGCACCTCACCCAATTTGCCCTCAGAGGTCAGGGACCTGCCCCACATGCAATGGGCAAAGCTCCAGCTCAGCCTGCCCACCAGCCACCTATCTGGGATCAAGACTTTTCAACAAAAACCAACAGTCATTTTCAAGTGTTTCGACTTGGAACCCAAGACTGACCTCCAGAAGCATCCTTCATAGGGAACCATGGGAAGTGTCTGTGTGTTTCTGCAGGAGAAAGGTCTCCTGACCTGTCCGTAGCCCTGTATGTTTTTCAACCTTTGCTTCAACTTTCGGGGTGGGGGGGTAGTTTTCACAAAGAGGAATTTTGTTTTGTTAAGTGAAGCAAGCTGCTGGCGCTCACTCCCAACCCGGCAGAGGAAGGTCTAAGGGGCCTGGATCTCCAGCCCCGTCACTGAGATGCTTCCCCTCAGTCATCCTGAGGCCGGTAGGACTTCTGTTCTCCTGTCACCCTCAGATATTGGAGGAATCTGCCCATGTAGAGTGTCTGCTTCCTCCAGAGTCTTGTTACTGTGGAAACATCTAGAAAAGCAGGGTTGGGTTCTACGGTGGAGACAGCCTGCTCCAGGGTGATGGTATCTGCTCCGGAGCTGTGTCATTGGCCAAGGGAGAAAACCAAACTGGACTGTGTCCTGCCTTAAAATCCTGCAGGAGTGCTGGATGAAGTGTGGTCCATGCCTCCTGCAGGTCAGGTCATAGCTGTTCTTCCTGCCTGAGACTCAGGAACCTGGGTTGAACCGAAGGGCTGCCTGCAGGGTCAAGCCTCCGCCCTGAATATCTGCAACTGGGAAGCAGCCGTGATGTGCACATTGAAAATCTGTCTATTAAATCAGCAGTGGAGCAAAAATAGAATTTTTAAAGCACTCACTCTTGACCTTTCCTATTCTGTATTTTTAGAGACTGAAATTTAGCTCCTACAATCTTGCCAAATCATCCAGAATAATATTTTTAATGTGTCTTCTGCTCATAAACCTATTTGATTAGTGACAGGGAAATGAATTTTCTGAGTTTGGATGCAGTTTTGCAGTGCATGACTTTATTTTCTAAATAGAAATATTGGCATAGGAAAAACTAAGGTAAAATGAAAAATAATACAATTTCAGAAACTGTAGGTTTGCTTCCTTTTTTCCTGGCTTTCTTTAGCTAAATATCACATTCTTAAAAGCTTTTTTATTTTATATTGGAGTATCATGGCATCTGGTCCCATCACTTCATGGCAAATCAAAGGGGAAAAGGTAGAAACAGTGACAGTTTTTTCTTTTCTTAGGCTCCAAAATTACCACGGATAGTGACTGCAGCCATGAAATTAAAAGACACTTGCTCCTTGGAAGTAAAAGCTATGACAAACCTAGACAGTGTATTAAAAAGCAGAGACATCACTTTGCTGACAAAGGTATAGTCAAAGCTATAGTTTTTCCAGTAATCATGTACAGATGTGAGACTTGGACCATAAAGAAAGCTGAGCACTGAAGAACTGATGCTTTCTAATGTGGTGCTGGAGGACTCTTGAAAGTCCCTTGGACTGCAAGAACAAACTAGTCAATCCTAAAGGAAATCAGTCCTGAATATTCATTGGAAGGACGGATGGTGAAGCTGAAGCTCCAATACTTTGTCCACTGGTTTCAAAGAGTTGACACATTGTAAAAGACCCTAATGCTGAGAAAGATTGAAAGCAAAAGGAGAAGGAGGTGGCAGAGAATGAAATGGTTAGATAAGCATCACTGACTCAATGGACATGAATTTGAGCAAACCCCAGGAAATAGTGAAGGACAAAGGAACCTGGCATGCAGCAGCCCATGGGGTCAAAAAGAGTTGGCTACAATTTAGCCACTGAAAGACAACAACAGTAGCTGGTTAATAGGGCTTCCATGATGGCTCTGGTAAAGAATCCACCTGCCAATGCAAGAGACACAGGTTTGACCCCTGAGTCAGGAAGATCTCCTGGAGAAGGAAATGGCAACCCACTCCAGTATTCTTGCCTGGGAAATTCCATGGACAGAGCCGGGTGGGCCCCAGTCCATGGGGTCGCAGAGAGTCAGACATGACTGAGGGACTAAACAGCAACATCACTTGTAACGATGTTGTGATAGTTTCAGGTGGACAGCAGACACATGTATCCTTGTATCCATTGTTCCCCAAACTCCCCTCCCATCCAGGCTGCCACATAACATTGAGCAGAGCTCCCTGTGCTGCACAGTAGGGCCTTGTTGGCGGGTCATGTTAAGTATAGCACTGTGCATGTCCCCCTTTCAATGAACTTAAGAAAAGGGACATCTCATCATGAATGATTTCTTTTTCACACGTCGAGCTTTGCATTTTGTCCTTACCTGGCATTCCTTTCCATTCAAATTCCACAATCTAACCAAAGGGAGAGAAAGGAGAGGGAGAACAGAATCTTCAGATAATAAAACCCTTGTGCCCAGCTAGAGCTGATACACACGTATTTTTCTTTTTCATTTCATGCCAGAGTTTTCAATGGAAAATACATTGACCTCATCGGTTCCCTTGCTTACTTCAAGCTGGGGTCTGCAGCCGCCTGACCTTCCCAGCAGGTGGCGCTCTACACCTTGGTCTTGAGCCCAGAACCACCCACGCATCCACACAGACACAGAAACACAGGTTTAGGAGGGAAAAGAAACCGAGGGCATCCAGGCGTGTTTCACATGCTCCCCGTGTCTTGCAAGGAAGAAGTTTCCGTGAGGCGAAGGTGCGTCCGCTGGTGGTGGCTGGGTTTCCGAGGGGTCTGGGAAGGGCCCCCAGCGCCCAGGTTTCAGGGCAGCGCGGGGCAAGGGCACCCTCCCCTGCCGGCGGGTCGCAGGGCAGCGCGCCGGCCGCTGACCCAGCCTCGGGTGCAGGCTGAGCAGGGGCGTCTGCCTGCCTTTTGCGGCTGCGCGCGGGTCCTCGCACCCTAGGCCTTGCCTCCTGCCTCAGGGCAGCAACGATGAACAAGCCAGGCGTCCCACAGATGGTATTTGAGAGGCCCCAGGAAATGTCGGTGACGTTTCAGACCTTTTTTTTTAATAGAAAATACAGATTCCTCTAAGAATGCTAGCGGAACCACTGATCGAAATTGCCCGCCCTGACCAAGCACCACAGTTACCGCTCGCATGCGCTATCTTAAAGGAGAGGGCCTGGCGAGGAACACAGAACTAAGGGGCCGCTGCCACCCGGAAGAGCCCGGGGGAGGTCAAAAGAAGAGAGCGGTTCCGGGTCGTGCGCCCGGCCGCCTCCCAGAATCCCCCGCGGGCAGCCATCTTGGCGGGCGACGCCCGCGCCACCGGGAAGGCCCCCGAGTGCGCGCCACCGGGAAGGCCCCCGAGTGGACGGACGGGCGGGAGACGGGCCGGAAACCAGCCCGTCAGCAGAAAGCCCGAGGCGGCGAGCCACGCGGCAGGGCCGTCCTGGGTCCCCTTCCCCGGCGCCCTCCGCCCGGCGCCCCTTCCCGACAGAGCCTCTTGCCTTGTCAGCTCGTGTCTCCTCCGATAACTCATTCCTGAGCGTTAGACGAGAGCCCGCTCTCGGCCAGGAACGG
>SJXQ01010140.1:0-11888 GCA_006408695.1 Aepyceros melampus | reverse complement strand
ACGGGGGTCCCCCTTCCTGCACCCCGAATGCCCACGCGGGAGACGAGGAGCTGAGCTCCGGAGACACGCGGCCGCGGAGACGTCTCTTCCGTTAGCTGAGAGCACGGCCCACTCAGGAACTCAGGGGCCGTCCTGCTGCTTCATAGTTGCCGCCGATACTCACCTCTGAAGTGAGATCACTTCCATCCCTTTCTTTCACCCTTATTATTTTCTTGTTTCTGAAGGGTATTTTATTTTATTTTATTTTATTTTTGCTGGAGTGAGGGGAGAGAAGGAAAGGGAATTTGCTTTAAGTGTTCAAGTTCCTACACAAATATCACAATACTGTTTGTTAACTGTCGAAGCAATGATGTGCTGCTAACTTACCTGGCCAACTTTTTAAAAGTATTACTTGGTAGTTTGTCAAGAAAAACTTCTACCAGAGAGGCACGCTCTATGTCTGTCTTCCTGGGAGCCTGCTTGAAAATCAGGCGCTGCTGCATACCTAGGCACAGGAGGGCAAGGTGACCTCAGCACCGTGGAGTATGGGCTTGCAGGGAGCCCTGAGTGGGACCCTGGAAACCCGAGGCTGCTTCTCGCATCCTGGGAGGTCTCTAACGTCCAGGGATGAAGCACGTTTTCCGCATCCCAGATAGAGCATTTCACCATGTGACGTTTCACTATGAGCAGAGAGCAGATGTGGCGAAAGATGCCGCAAAGGTTAGAACTGATTTAAAGGCACTTCATTGTCTCTTGGCATCTGCTAGAGGAAGAAGGAGGCTAGCATAGCTCCTGCAGGAGAGTAGAGCAGGACAGCCAGCTGACCACACGAGGCAGAGGAGACAGGGCAGTGAGAGCCAGGCCAGGGCACTGTCCCCTTAGCGGCCCTGTGCAGTGGATTCTCCGTGACCCATCTCACCTGGTCTACAGCGTCAGGGACCCTGCAGGACAGAGCTGATGGCAGCAGCAGGAGGATGCAAACCAGTCTCTGGCTTCCATCTAGAGCCTGCCTGGTTTTCACTGCCCTGTAGGTGAGTCTAATCAAAGCTATAGTTTTTCCAGTAGTCTTGTAGAGATGTAAGAGTTGGACCATAATGGAGGCCAAAAGCCAAAGAATTGATGCTTTCCAACTGTGGTGCTGAAGAAGATTCTTGAGAGGCTCTTGGACTGCAAGGAGGTTAAATCAGTCAATCCTAAAAGAGATCAACCCTGAATATTCATTGGAAAGACTGATGCTGAAGCTGAAGTTCCAATACTTTGGCCACCTGATGCAAAGAGCTGACTCATTGGAAAAGACCCTGGTGCTGGGAAGGATAGAAGTCAAAAGGAGAAAGGGGTGGCAGAGGATGAGATGATTGGGTGTCATCACTGACTCAATGCATGAATTTGAGCAAACTGGGAGATCATGAGGACAGAGGAGCCAGGCATGGTGCAGTCTCTGAGGTCTCAAAGAGTCAGACATGACTGAGCGACTGAACAACATGTGAGATTACTTATCTGTGGAAACAAAAAACAGAACATTTAAAGAACATCACAGTTACTTCCACTTTATCAGATACATTTTACCTCAGACTATCTCAAAACATGTCTTTGTAATTCCAGCTTGATTATGTGCTTCCCGTCTAAGTTAAGCTTGCACAGACTTATTCAAACTTTTACAAAAAATATGCAAGCACAGTTAACACCAGCCAATGTCTAGTCATTATTTAAGTGTATATTTCTGCCCAACAATTACTGTAAAATTAGAAATAGTTGTTAAGCATTGTTTTTTAAATCATATAGTCTTGTTTGAAATTTAAAACTAAGTGTAGTAATGTAGTAAAATTTTAATATAGTAAATTTTACCTTTTAAACTTAGTAATATCTATATTCATGCCAACATTTACAGTTACCAAGATAAAGACAATATGAAAATCACTTCCACATGATAATTTTAAAGTTGGAATGGTCCAGCGGCTTGAGGCAATAGCAGGCTGCCCCGTTTGGAAGATCTGCACAGTGGATATCCAGATGAGGGTGTAATTACCGTATTAGATTTTTGAAATGTGTTGCACAGTTGAGCCCACAGAACATAAGGGAATCTCCTGAGAGTAAGAATGGACAAGGAAGCCAAAATCCACGGTGGGAAGGATCACTGAGGTGTTGGCCTGGATGGGAACGGGGAATGAGTGGGAGGAAACTGGTCCGGGAGGCAAATGAGATTAAAGTTTACAGGCCATGAGGAAGGTCAGTGGAGCTGAGTCCTGGGGTCAGAATAACGTGATATCCCTGACAGTCCCACCCCTTAAACACAGGAGGTTTCAGGTCAAGACCAGGAAACATTCACAGAAGGAGCAGGTAGAAATAGGAAAGCCCCACCATCCTAGCTATGGGTGGAGCAGGACCCCAACCCCATTCCCGCTAACATTCACCGGGGTCTTACGTGAGAGTCCTGCCCACAGGCCTGTTCTCATGGGAGCTTGGGCCGGAATGCACACCCTCTCTGTGGCCGCAGTTCCACCACGTTAGTTGCCAGTGCTCCCAGTTCAGTTCCACTAAAGCACCTGGAAAAGATCTTTTCAAAACCCCATCTTTGAAGAATCCCCACAGATAAAAGTTCCAAGGAGCGTGAATTCATACTCATACCCACAAAAGTACCAAAACAGATGAGGGGAAAAAAAAAAAAAAAAAACCTACTCCATGAATGAGACTTTCCAGAAACAACCACCATCTTTGAGGTCAGATCTATGGAGTGTGTATGTTTTATTTACCAGGTTTAGAATACACGGAATAATTGTGTTCAACATGTTTAAAAAATAAGGGGACTGTGAAAGTATGACAAGGGAAAAAGAAGATATGAAAATTTATCAGACTGTAGATTCAAAGAACTAACAAACTTTGGAACTTCTAAAAACAAAAAAGTATAAATACATACACACATGTATATTTCCAAGTATGATATAAAACCAAGGGAGAGGATAGAAGCTGACTGGTTACAAATGATGAGATATTGGTATAAGATTGCTCTGAATATAACAAAAAACAACTCAGAGACAGAATGAGAGAAAATAGAAGGTAAGAGACGTGGAAGACGTCCGTTTGGTTAGAAAGTGGAAAATGACTAGAGCTGTTGTTTTCAACCCAAACAAGAAGCATACGCCATAAAATCATAGTCTCTCTGAGCCAGACAGAGCTGAGGACGCAGCTACAAAAAGAGGGGAGACCTGAAATAAGTCAGCCAAAAGCACGTTGGATTTCCAGCTGCCAAGGGCTGTGGATAAGCAAGAGACCCGGAATCTTCCACTCCCCAAACACATCAGATTTTCCACGGACAGTGGCTGCAGGCAGGGCAGGAGGCCTGAAGGAGTCCCTCTGAAGTATTCTAAGTGGAACAGGGTCTTTGCAGGTGTCCAAGAGCCCAAAAAGCAAAGGGAACTACCCAACAATGTACAAAGATGTTGACTGAGTTGCAACCAGGGAGAGATCTACAGAGATAGAGCTGGTGTGGAGAACTGGTGGAAAAGATGAATCAACTTGGTAGTGTTCATGCCTAGAGCATTGCAGAATGCAAACTCCTGAGTCCAGCACCCACTCTCGTATCTGTAGCTTGGTATTGAACTGAAACAAATTACACTTGCCAAAAAGCTTAGACCCAACTTGACTGTAGAACAAATTTATTCAGTCACTCCAAACCAGTGACCTGACACAAGGAAGAAAACTCTTCTATGAAGGGAACTATTATTTGCTTTAGACGCCGCTGTTCTAACATCTCATGATGAAGAAAGAAAACAGGTAATAGAAGTAGAACTGTAGGTGACATGATGTTGCAATTATTTGACAGGAGCTTTAAAATAACTAGAAACAAGCTAAATGATCTATCAGAAAAGCATACAGAATAGATGAGGAGATGGTGAATTTCAGCAAACACAAAGTACAAAAGTGAATCAAGTAGAAATTCTAGAAATGAGATATACACAATAAGAAATAAAAATAAAATTGGTTTTAATAGCATAATGATTCAGCAGAGGAAATAATGAGTGAACCTGAAAACAGGTGAATTCAGGAAAAAATAGCAAGGCAAAAATAAATGAACAAAAGAAAACATAACAAAACAAAAACCCAGAATAAATAAGTCTCTTAATTAATATCAATAACCTCAGATATGCAGATGACACCACCCTTATGGCAGAAAGTGAAGAGGAACTAAAGAGCCTCTTGATGAAAGTGAAAGAGGAGAGTGAAAAAGTTGGCTTAAAGGTCAACATTCAGAAAACGAAGATCATGGCATCCAGTCCCATCACTTCATGGGAAATAGACAGGGAAAGAGTGGAAACAGTGTCTGACTTTATTTTTCTGGGCTCCAAAATCACTGCAGATGGTGACTGCAGCCATGAAATTAAAAGACGCTTACTCCTTGGAAGAAAAGTTATGACCAACCTAGATAGCATATTCAAAAGCAGAGATATTACTTTGCCGACTAAGATCCGTCTAGTCAGGCTATGGTTTTTCCTGTGGTCATGTATGGATGTGAGAGTTGGACTGTGAAGAAGGCTGAGCACAGAAGAATTGATGCTTTTGAACTGTGGTGTTGGAGAAGCCCCTTGAGAGTCCCTTGGACTGCAAGGAGATCCAACCAGTCCACTCTGAAGGAGATCGGCCCTGGGATTTCTTTGGAAGGAATGATGCTGAAGCTGAAGCTCCAGTACTTTGGCCACCTCATGTGAAGATTTGACTCATTGGAAAAGACTCTGATACTGGGAGGGATTGGGGGCAGGAGGAGAAGGGGATGACAGGATGAGATGGCTGGATGGCATCACGGACTCGATGGACTAGGGTCTGAGTGAACTCCAGGAGTTGATGATGGACAGGGGGGCCTGGCGTGCTGCGATTCATGGGGTCGCAAAGAGTCGGACATGACTGAGCATCTGAACTGAACTGAACTGAATTTATGGGACAATATCAATTGGTCCAACATATCCATAATTGGAGCCCAAGAAAGAGAAAAGAGAACAAGAAGAAATACTTAATATTTGCTGAGAATGGTATAAAATTGTTGATGATGTCAACCCCCACATCCAAAGAGCTCAGAAAATCCAATCAGGAAAAATAAAGCAGACACACAGACACACACACACACACCCCTCACTCATACACAAACAAATGTCAACCTAGAAGTCCATATCTTACAAAAATAGCCTTAAAAATAAAGGTAAATCAATCTCAAACTGGGCTTCTCTGGTGGCTCAGCTGGTAAAGAATCTGCCTGTAAAGCAGGAGACCTGGGTTCAATTCCTGGTTTGGGAGGATCCCCTGGGGAAGGGAACAGCTACCCACTCCAGTATTCTGGCCATGGACTGTATAGTCCATGGGGTTGCAAAGAGTTGGACATGACTGAGCGACTTTCACTTATTAGGCTTCCCTGATAGCTCAGTTGGTAAAGAATCTGACTGCAATGCAGGAAACCTGGGTTTGATTCATGAGTCAGGAAGATGGGCTGGAGAAGAGATAGACTACCCCTTCAGTATTCTTGGGCTTCCCTTGTGGCTCAGCTGGTAAAGAATCCACCTGCAATGCGGGAGACCTGGGTTTGATCCCTGGGTTGGGAAGATCCCCTGGAGAAGGGAACAGCTACCCACTCCAGTATTCTGGCCTGGAGAATTTCATGGACTGTATAGTCCATGGGGTTGCAAAGAGTTGGACATGACTGAGTGACTTTCACAGCACACAGCAATCTCAAACTGTTCCATCCTAAAATTTCATTCTTGAAATAGCAAAATTATAAAGTGGGGAGACAGGTTGCTGCTACTGCTGCTAAGTCACTTTAGTCATGTCTGACTCTGTGCGACCCCATGGACTGCAGCCTACCAGGCTCCTCCATCCATGGGATTTTCCAGGCAAGAGTCCTGGGGTGGGGTGCCATTACCTTCAGGGAGACAGGTTAGTGGTTACCAAAGATCACTGATGGAGGCAGAGAGGAGAGAGGCCTTACTAACTAGAGCAACACTAGAGATCCTTGTAGGGATGGAATGCTGTGGATCTTAACTGCATCTGTGCCAATAACTTGGGTTATGATATTGAAATGTAGCATTATGACGTGTTATCACTGGAGGAAACTGAGTAAAGGATATGTGGAATCTCTGTGTATTCCTTACTGTTTCATGGGAATCTACTATTGTCCCAGAATAAGTAGATACATTTTAAAAATTGGAGGCAAAATAAATCATTTTTCAGGATGAAACCTAAGAGAATTTCTCCCGATCAGAACTTCTTTGCAAAAAAAAAACCAAAACAGTTTCTTCAGTTTAAAGAAAAATTACATCAGACTCAACCTCCAATCTATATAGGCAGCCACATAAATAGGCAGCCATGAAGAGCAACAGAAAAGGCACATATTTGTACAAATTTAAAAGATCTTGAGGTTGCTGTGTGCTGTGAAAGTCATTCAGTCATGTCTGACTCTTTGCAACCCCATGGACTATCAGTTCAGCTCAGTTGCGCAGTCGTGTCCGACTCTTTGCGACCCCATGAATCGCAGTACTACAATACTGTGTTAGCACCAGGTGCACAACTTAGTGATTCAACATTTCTGTACATTACAAAATGACCACCATGATTTGTTTAGTTACCATCTGTCATCATACAAAAGTATTATAGTTGACTATATTCTTCATCCGGTACATTTTATCTTTATGACTCATTAATTTTGTAACAGGAAGTTTGTGTCTCTTAATCTCCCTTACCTACTGTACTCCCTTTTCTCTTCCCTCTGACAAAATCTGGAATGTTCTCTCCCCTTCCTTGCCAGGGTTTGTTATTTACCATCTTTTGTTTGACAGCCATTCTGACAGTTACCATGTGATGTCTCATTGTGGTGTGATTTACATTTCCTTGGTTATTAGTGATACTGGACATTTTTTCATGTGTCTGTTGAGTGTCTTCTTTGGGAAAATACATACTGAGACTTTGCCCATTTTTTAAGCAGATTTTTTTGTTGCTGTTGAGTTGTGTGAGTTCTTTGCATAATTTGAATATTAATCTCCTTACCAGATATATTGTTTGTGAGTATCTTCTCCCATTTAGTAGGCTGCTTTTGTGTTATGTTGATAATTTCCTTCACTGTGCAGTTTTTTGTTTGTTTCTTTTTTTGTTTGTTTTAGTTTTATATCATCCCATTTATTTTTGCTGAGCATAGCTTCAGTGTGGCCTTATGCAGTAAATATCTTTCAGAATCCAGCAGCACACTCAACTCTTCACCAGAGCTATGTGGTCTAGGGTAGCCCTGTATATGGACTGCATTGTCCTTTCTGCTGTGGCAAAGCATACTACCCAGCTCATGCTTGTAGGCAGGGCTGGCCCCAGGCAGGTCGGCACCGTAAGGCACTACCTAGTACAGAGGCTGCTGGCCTTTCATAGGTGAGGGCTGATTCCACTATGGCTGATTGAGGCACTAGGGCAGGGAACTGTGTGTGGGGAGTGGGCTATTAGTGGGTGAACCTTGGTTCCAGGATGCCTGACTGTTTGGCTTTGTTGGTCCTGAGACCAGGGATAATAGGCTAAAGGTAGTACTCCAAAGGGCTTCCCAGGTGGTGCTAGTGGTAAAGAACCTGCCTGCTGATGCAGAATACATAAGAGATGTGGGTTCAATTCCTTGGTTGGGAAGATCCCCTGGAGGAGGGCTTGGCAATTCACTCCAGTATTCTTGCCTAGAAATCTCATGAGCAGAGGAGTCTAGCTGGCTACAGTTCATGGGATCACAAAAAGTTGGACACAACTGAAGTGACTTAGCACACACAGCTGCAGAACTCCAAAATGGTATTTACCAGAGCCACCAGTGTCTTCCTGGTAAAATGGTTTCCAAAATATATCTTCCATGTGTCCCTAGAGGACTTGCACTTGCCTCCTGCCTCTCCAAGAGGCTCTCCAAGATCAGCAAGTGAGTCTGACCTAGTTTACTTTAAATCACTGCTTCTGAACTGGGTCTTGGAGTATGTGAGATTTTGCATGCCTCCTGTACGTAGTCTGTTTCCTACAGCCTTGGGGCTCTCTTAAATGCAAGCCCCACTGGCCTTTACAACTAGACATTCTGAGAGTTCCTCTTCCTGATGCAGAACTCCCAGCCTTTCCCAATCCTTGGGGGAAATGGAAACAATTGTGATTATGCTTCTTTCTGCAGGTTGCCTATCTGGGGAGGTGTGTCTGAACTATCCCACATATCTGCCCCTACTACCTGTCTCTGTGGTTTTCCCTTGTGTCTTTAGTTGTAGAAGATGTTTTTTTGCTGGTATTCAGGTCATTCTCAGTGCTAGTTGTTATGTAAGTCATTGTAATTTTGCTCTGCCCAAGGGAGGAGAGCTCAGATCTTCCTATTCTCTCATTTGAGCCACTCTTCATCCTTAAAAATGAAGGAATTCCTACAATGTGAAGTAACCTCAAGGGCATTATGCTAGGCAAATTAAGGCAGTCACAGAAGGACAAATACTGTATGACTTCACTCCTGAGAGATGTCTAAAGAAGTCAAGACCACAGAAACAGAAAATAGAAAGGTGGTTGTCAAAGACTGGGTGAGAGGGAAATGGGGATTTGCTATTAAACAGGTATAGAGTTTCAGTTTTGCAGGTTGAAGAGAACTGATGCCCAACAAAGTGAATGTACTTAACATTACTCAGCTGTATACTAAAAAGGGTTAAGATGCTAACTTTAGTGATATTTTTATCACAATTTAAAAAGTGTATACTTTCAGTTATGGTAATTGTTCTATGATTAATTTAATTACTGTGAAATATATTATTATAGTTTATGCTATTGTTATACTGTTCAATGATATTCAAGTTAAGAGCCTGAATTCCTGAATTCAGGAATTTAAATTTCTTTATCCTCACATCTGGCTCCTAACCCAACTTATAAAACTAATATTATTGCTTTGTGCCTGCATTGTGACAATTCCAGAAATTCAGAGATAATGCATTTCATAAAAATGAATTAAATGCTCTCTGAATGACAGGTATTATTCCAGTAAACAATTTAAAAAATCTGTATCTGAACTGAAAAATTTAAAAATTGTTTAATGAAATCATGAGAAATAATGTTAACTTAGTAATGAAGAATTTAGCCTCTAGCCCCATGCCAAATCACTTTCTATAATCTGTGGACATATTAAGTTACTCCCCCAAAATAAAAACATTGTCATTTAGAAAGCAGCATAAAAAGAAGTATAGAAAAATGAGCCAAATGCTGTTTATTCCCTGACAACCGTGTCAATATGCTAGAGGCAGTGTCTGACTTTGAAGGAAACAATTTCTGAAACACATTGGTAGCTCTATTCTAATGAGTATGACTCAGTGGTGAAGAATCTGCCTATCAGTACAAGAGACAGTGGAGACCCAATTTGGATCCCTAGGTCAGGAAGATCCCTTGGAGGAAGAAATGGAATCCCATTACAGTATTGTTGCCTGCCAAATCCCATTGATAGAGGAGCCTGGTGGGCTACAGTCCATAGTGTCACAGAGTGAAACATGACTGAACATGCATACTATGTTTACATTTACTCTTGGTAAGGGATTGATTGAAAGAGCCTTTTGATGAAGGTGAAAGAGGAGAGTGGAAAAGCTGGCTTAAAACTCAACATTCAAAAAACCAAGATCATGGCATCCAGTCCCATCACTTCATGGCAAATAGATGGGGAAACAATGTAAACTGTGACAGACTTTATTTTCCTGGGCTCCAAAATCACTGGAGATGGAGACTGCAGCCATGAAGTTGAAAGATGCTTGCTCCTTGAAAGCAAAGTTATGACAATATGGACAGTGTATTAAAAAGCAGAGACATCACTTTGCTGACAAAATCTATAAAGTCAAAGCTCTGGTCTTTTAAGTAGTTACGTAGGGATGTGAGAGTTGAAGGCTGAGTGCTAAAGAATTGATGCTTTTGAACTGTGGTGCTGGAGAAGATTCTTGAGAGTCCCTTGGATAAGATCGAATTAGTCAATCCTAAAGGAAATAAACCCTGAACATTCATTGGAAGGACTGATATTGAAGCTGAAGCTCCATCATTTTGGCCTCCTGATGAGAAGAACCAACTCATTGGAAAAGACACTGATGCTGGGAAAGACAGACTGCAGGAAGAGAAGGGGGCAACAAAGGATAAATTGTTGGATGGCATCATTAACTTAATGAACATGAATGTGAGCACACTCTGGGAGATGGTGAAGGACAGGAAGCCTGGAATGTTGAAATCCATGAGGTTGCAAAGAATCGGACATAACTTAGTGACTGAATTGCTAAGAGAAATCTTAAATGTGCATTGATGGACTAATTGATTTTCAGGATATTGATAAAAGAAAATGTTAAAGAATGTTTAGAGCACAATTTCCTTCTTCCACATTAAATGGAAATATTTTTTCTTTTTAAGAAATGTTATTAATATATTTTATACTATATAATATGCAACCTTATAAAACATAATACTTTTTCTCTTAAAGAAAAAGACTTGAAATATGTATCTCTGAACTCTTCCTTTATAAGTGATGAAAACCCAAAGCAAATTTATTAGACCAGAATAAAAACAGGGAGAGGATCTTCTACTTTAGATGGATAACATGCATCTGGCTTTATATGTAAATGAATAAGGAGCTCAAACAATGTTTTTTATTTGTATTTTTCCAACTTTATTGAAGGATTATTGACAAGTAAAAATTTTATATATTTATCTTATACAGTGTGATTCCTTTAAAGGCATACAACATGATGATTCAATATATGTGCATGCTGTGACCAAATTAAGTTAATTAACACAGCCATCACCTCACATAATTATCATTTGTGTGTGTGTGTGTATGCCAAGACACTAAAGATCTGCTTTTTTGACAAATTTAAATTATATACTTCAATATCATTAACTATAATCACTATATTGTACCTTAGAACTTATGTTATAATTGATAGTTTGTACCCTTGGATCAATATCTCACCATTTCCCCAGCCCCAAGGTGAAAATGTATCTGCTCTCCCTTACTCTTTGCAGCATTATTTATAATAGCCAAGATACAGAAACAACCTAAGTGTCTGTATAGATGATGAATGGATAAAGAAAATAATATTATATGTATATATTTTATATGCATATTATATTTTATAAAAGACACTAAAGATCTGCTTTTTGACAAATTTAAATTATATAATTCAATATCATTAACTATAATCACTATACTGTACCTTAGAACTTATGTTATAATTGATAGTTTGTATCCTTGGATCAATATCTCACCATTTCCCCAGCCCCAAGGTGAAAATGTATCTGTTCTCCCTTACTCTTTGCAGCATTATTTATAATAGCCAAGATACAGAAACAACCTAAGTGTCTGTCAATAGATGATGAATGGATAAAGAAAATAATATTATATGTATATATTTTATATGCATATTATATTTTATATGCATACTATTCAGTCATAAAATGTAGATCTTGTTACCTGTAACAACAGATGATATTGTTTAAATGGTCTTGCTTTCTGTTCCAAAGTTCTGCTTCCTGCACTCTTTGCTTAATTAGGGTTCTTTATGCTATAACCTTAGTAGCTCCAGGTTTAATATCCATTATCATAACAGAGAGAAACTAACTAAAGCTTAGCACTAAATGGGTCATAAGTCATCCTTCACTAGATTAATTTCTATGCCCAGACATAGTGAATACTCTGATTGACTTGAATCTTTTCATTCTTGACTTTCAAAGGATTAGAGAAGACTGCCATGTAAGGAAAAAATGTTCAGTTCTGTTTCCAGGAGAAAGGTAGAATATTGAATGCTGAATGAAGGGGAGAAATAGAAGACCAAAGAATGTTAAGATGTGGTATAAATATATATATGTATATATATATAAGTACAAAACTATAATATGCTATGTGATTTTCAGGATGGCATAGGCAGAAGCCTCAG
>SJXQ01010138.1:1295-35494 GCA_006408695.1 Aepyceros melampus | reverse complement strand
AAAAAATGTACTTGGTTGAATTTTACATGTATCAATGACCAAAGATTACCAACAACATACCTGCATTTGAATGCACTCATTGCAGTGGGAGAGAAGGCACACCATGTGCAATTGTGAGGTATCTTAGTTAGAGGATATTTAAAATAATTTGGTGTGGGATTTGGACTTATGTTACCAAGATTTAGGGGAGAATTTAAGGAAGCAAGGTTTTACTTTGTATTGGATATTACAAGAAAGTGGAGCAATTATATTGTTTGTATATCTTAATAAATCATGTCCATAAGGAGGAAAAACTAAACATAAGTTAAAATATTTGAGGTTTTAATGAAATAACAGATACAAAGAGATTAGTAATTCTTGTAGAGTTTGCTTATAATAGATTACTACAGTTATTTCTTTCATTTATTTTTCTTAGAATGTTGAAAAATACTTGGATATTAAGTATTTCCTAAGATGGATGGACGTACTCCTTTTCCTATTTGGAATCAGTCTGTTATTTCATGTGTAGTTCTAACTGTTGCTTCCTGACCTGCATATAGGTTTCTCAAGAGGCAGGTCAGGTGGTCTGGTATTCCCATCTCTTTCAGAATTTTCCACAGTTTATTGTGATCCACACAGTCAAAGGCTTTGTCATAGTCAATAAAGCAGAAATAACTCTAAGTATATAATATTAATGACAGATTTTCCACTTATAATAGTAGAATGGGAGAAGAACAAATAAGAAACAAAATTATGAAGTTATTTGTTTTTTGGGCTTAGATTAAAATCGGGAAAANAAAGGCTTTGTCATAGTCAATAAAGCAGAAATAACTCTAAGTATATAATATTAATGACAGATATTCCACTTATAATAGTAGAATGGGAGAAGAACAAATAAGAAACAAAATTATGAAGTTATTTGTTTTTTGGGCTTAGATTAAAATCTGGAAAAAACAACTGAAACCAGACTTATAAACAAAGCAGGTCTCCCATCCTCTATTCTTCATTCTTTAGTATTTATTAATTCATTTATGCATGCATTCTGCAAATATATTTGAATACATGTAATGTAAGAGAAACAAATTTTATTTATTTTGTTTTGCTTGAACAAAATAGATTAAAGTCTCATGGAGCTTACACTTAGCCCCAAACTTTTTTCAGCAACATTAAAGAAACCATTTTATGACATGGTTGCTGACCTAGTCAAAAAGGAAAAAGAACAGAATATAGGGAAAAATTGCAAAGGTACAGCTTTCATTTCATTATGCTCTGTTAAAATTGAAAGTACTTTAAAATACTAAAAATATTTTATAAATATTTTTATAAATTATCAGCCTAATTTGGGCTTTCTCTTTCTTTGTGGTTATGGGTATGTACTGCTCAGAATTGCACATATCAACCATTAACATCAGTCGCATCTACTTCAACTTATAATCAAAAGTTAAGAACATTTTTCTAAATATAAATTTATTCATTTTCATTGGAGGTTAATTACTTTACAATATTGTATTGGTTTTGCCATACATCAACATGAATCCACCACAAGTATACATGTGCTCCCCATCTTGCTATATTCTGATTACATTTTATTGTTTGTTGATTCAAGAAAACACCACCACTTAAACCAGTGAAATAAAATTTTCTTACCAGAAATGTCAAATGGATTCTTCTTACACACCATAAGTTATTCCAAATCAGGCCACATTTCGTGTTTTTTTTCCCACAATCCATGACTAAGTTGTTCATGTTTTGTGTATCTTTGATTCCCCTGGACTTTCTGATTGCCTTTGGTTTTTTCTGACTTGAAAGAGAACACACATTCACCGATCTGTAATCTTACCTGGTTCCTTACTTGTTCAGTGCTTTTCCTCTTAGAGGCTTTCTTCTTAGAGTAGACATACTTATTAGTCAGATTTTGCCGGACAGCTCTCTGGCCCTGCTGCACAGTGGTCATCATGGCATTTCTTTTCACTGGAATCCACCTGTAGTTACTCTTCACTCTTTCTTATTTCTTGGTCTTGACCCTTGTCAGTCTGGAGTGTGGGCTTAGGTAACCTCTTCAGAAAGGGTAGGTAGAAAAACTTTTGAGTCCTTGAATGTCAAGAATGACTTTCTTTTGTCTTCACTCTTGACTAATATCTTAATATTAATTTCTGTGTTCAAAATGATTTTCTTCAAGTCTTAGTAAGCCTTGTTCTGATTATTTCTAGCATCCAGCATAGCCCATGCAAATGCTACAGCCAGTTCTTCCTTATTTGTGAGCTGTTTGTTCCTCCTTGAAGCATTTATCACTGATGCTCTGAGATTTCACATGGTGGTTCAGACTGTAAAGCGTCTGCCTGCAATGCAGGAGACCAGGGTTCAATTCCTGGGTCGGGAAGATCTCCTGGAGAAGGAAATGGCAATCCACTCCAGCACTCTTGCCTGGAAAATCCCATGGACGGAGGAGCCTGATAGGGTACAGTCTATGGGGTCACAGAGAGTCAGACACTACTGAGCAACTTCACTTCACTTCCCTTTTTTTGATGTACTGTTGTTCACTCCAGAGAAGGCAGTGGCACCCAATTCCAGTACTCTTGCCTGGAAACTCCAATGGACAGAGGAGCCTGATAGGCTACCGTCTACAGGGTCGCAGAGTCAGACACGACTGAAGCGACCTAGCAGCAGGAGCATCAGTTGTTCACTCATCCAGGTGGCCCTTTCAGGCTGAAAAGTCATGTATCTTTTCAAGGGAAGTTTCTTCTATTTTTTATAATGTCTCTTTCTAAAATTCTTATGAGTTAATGGTGGGCCTCTTGAATTGACCCCTCTGTCTTTTTAAATTTCTTTCCCCATATTTTTCATCTCCTTTTTCTTTCTGTTTAAAGAGGTTTTCTTGGCTCTCTTGCTAACTATTCTTTATTTCAACAGTCAGCTTTTTTACTTTCTCAATTCAGTTCAGTTCAGTCACTCAGTCACTTATGTCCAATTCTTTGTGACCCCATGGACTGCAGCATATCAGTCTTCCCAGTCCATCACCAACTCCCAGAGTTTGCTCAAACTCATGTCCATCCAGTCAGTAATGCCAGCCAATCATCTCATCCTCTGGCATCCCTGTCTTCTCCTGCCTTCAATCTTTCCCAGCATTACAGTCTTTTCTAATAAGTCAGTTCTTCGCGTCAGGTGGCCAAAGTATTGGAGTTTAAGCTTCAGCATCAGTCCTTCTAATGAATATTCACAACTCATTTCCTTTAGGATTGATTGGGTGGCTCTCCATGCAGTCCAAGGGATTCTCAAGAGTTTTCTCCAACACCATAGTTCAAAAGAATCAATTCTTTGGTGGTCAGCTTTCCTTATGGTCCAACTCTTACATCCATACATGACTACTGGAAAAACCATAATTTTGACTAGATGAACCTATGTTAGCAAAGTAATGTCTCTGCTTTTTAATATGCTGTCTAGGTTGGTCATAGCTTTTCTTCCAAGGAGCAAGCATCTTTTAATTTCATGGCTGCAATCACTGTCTGCAGTGATTTTGGAGCCCAAGAAAATAAAGTGTCACTGTTTCTATTGTTTCCCATTTATTTGTCATGAAGTGATGGGACCAGATGCCATGATCTTCATTTTCTGAATGTTGAGTTTTAATATTTTCACTTTTTAACATTTTTACTCTCCTCTTTCACTTTCATCAAGAGGCTCTTTATTCTTTCTTTTCTGCCATAAGGGTGGTGTCATCTGCATATCTAAGGTTATTGATATTTCATCGAGCAATCTTGATTCCAGCTTGTGCTTCATCCAGCCCAGCATTTCACATGATATACTCTGTATATCAGTTAAATAAGCAGGGTGACAGTATACAACCCTGAGATACTCCTTTCCCTATTTGGAACCCTCTGTCATTCCAGGAGAAGGCTATGGCAACCCACTGCAGTACTCTTGCCTAGAAAATCCCATGGACGGAGGAGCCTGGTGGGCTGCAGTCTGCTAAGAGTTGGACGTGACTGTGTGACTTCATTTTGACTTTTCATTTTCATGCATTTGACTTTTCATTTTCATGCACTGAAGAAGGAAATGGCAACTCACTCTAGTGTTCTTGCCTGGAGAATCTCAGGGGCGAGGGAGCCTGTGGGCTGCCATCTATGGGGTCGCACAGAGTTGGACACAACTGAAGTGACTTAGCAGCAGCAGCAGCAGCTGTTGTTCCATGTCCAGTTCTAACTGTTGCTTCTTGACCTGCATACAGATTTCTCAGGAGGCAGGTAATGTGGTCTGGTATTCCCATCTCTTTCAGAATTTTCCAGTTTGTTGTGATCCACACAGTGAAAGGCTTTGGCATAGTCAATAGAGCAGAAGTAGATGTTTTTCTGGAACTCTCTTGCTTTTTCCTATGACCCAACGGGTGTTGGCAATTTGATCTCTGGTTCCTCTGCCTTTTCTGAATCCAACTTGAACATCTGGAAGTTCACTTTCTAAGAGTGCCTTTTGGTTCTGATTGCTGCTTCTTCACAGCCTCTGTTTTTGTCTTATGTTGTCTTCAGTCATGTTAAATTTCTCATGTTTCTGTGTCCCTGCTTTCTTCTCTTTGATGCTGCCAGTTTTCCTCAGACGTGCACAATCCTGTATCATCCATTCAGGTTTGCGAATGGGAAATGGGCTAGGTGGGTGGAAATTCTGTGTATATAGCAGGAGCTTATCAAATGACGGGGGTCTTGGCGAGTCTGTGAAGCTACTCTCAGGCTGGGAGATGTGGAAGGCTTCCCTCTGGGCATGGGAGTTGCTGACCTGGTTCTCACCAGAGGCTCCATGTATCATCTTCAGAAAAGAGGCCACCACACTTTTTCTCCACTGGGATACGTTTATGGCTGCAGATGCATCAGCACGTGCAGGGGACGGGGTGGTGGTGTCGAGGGAAGACCAGGGGCCAGGAGAATGCAGACCTTCAGCTGCTCATCTCATTTCTGTCTCCAGCCATGACTCCCACCTTCCATCACTCCTGCCACCTCTGATCAGGAGCCTTTCGTGAGTTCTGGAATGCAGGTACCACCCCTTCCTCCACTGTGACAGCCACTGCTCCCTCACTGGGCCAAGCTGACCAGGCAATGTGGAGAGAGAGTCTGGCACATGGCAAAATATGCTGTCTGACCTCTCAGGCCTGCCCTCAGGGCTCTAAGGCTGGTGTTTGTTTTCATATCATACAAGTCACACTCACTGAAGCCAAGGTCATTGTCCCCACACAAGAATAGGAGCCTCAGCCCTGAAAGGTTATTGTCACAGGACAGTCGCCAGGATTCAAGCCAAGGGTGAGACCATGTCCCACACATTCCATGAACTCTTGCAGAAAATATACTAACATAGTGTTTATTAGTATAAATTGACTACAAACGAGATCCTTGTGGGATTTCTCAGTATAAAACTTTCTCTCTGATATCAAAGCTTACCCTGCTAATCTTTCAAGGAAAGGAGCAGAAAGGGGAGAGTCAAGAGATTTTCCTAGGTTAGTTAAGTAGGTCATGGGTGAAACCAAGGCCCCATTGTGCCTGTCCCTCTCCAGTCTCTCGAGGAAGCTAAACAAGGATTTAACCAGGGATTTTTTTCCCACCCAAACAGGCTCCAAAATACAGCTCTTCATGAAGCAACTCTTCTTGGCCGGGCAGGAAGGGAGTGCATCGCTGCCTTACTGGGGTACATTCCTTGGCCTCTGGGGGACATCCCAACTGCCACGGTGATCCCCCTGTTGGTCTGTGAGGATTTCAGGGGGTCCTGGTGCCTGAACAGCTGACCCAGTGAATGGGGGCCACCATCCCACCACAGCTCCCAAAGCACTAAAGGCTTTTCAAAGCACAATGAAAATGCTGACCCCCTTAAATCCACCTGGTTCTGGGTTGTGGAGGCTATGGGAACCCTGTCAGGACTGGCATTGGATGTGTGAGATCGCAGAGCCCGACAGAAGGGCTCAGGGTAGAGCCGCCCTTGAGGGCTGGGTCATGGTGGTCTCTCGGGGGAAGTTCGGGACGGGGGCCCAGGAGCCCCAGCAGCAGGGAGAAGTCAGACCCTGACGCTCAGGGACTGGAATCCGTCAGCTCACCCCCATTTTGCTTCGCAGATGCAACGCCAGTGTCCAGAAGAAGAACGCGAGAGGCCAGACGGCGTACGACCTGGCCCTGGAAACTGGGGATGAGCCCGTCACCTCGCTCTTTGCTGCTAAGCTTGGCCTGGATGAACGCTAAGCCCGAGGGCCCCACGGGCATCATTCAGAGAAGCCACCCAGCTCTGGCTGTGCTGTGTTCCCTTCTTTCCAAATGCATATTCGAGGTTTGGAAATCGAGCTTGAAAGCCACTCATAAGATATTAAAAAAATTATGTGACAGTGTAAACCACCCATGCCCACACTCCCTGAGTATTTCCCCAAACACCCTGGATCCTGATGAACATAGTGTACACTAGTGGTGTGTTGCTGCTTGTCTTTGAATTTGCTCTTGAATCTTGTTTCTCAGTACACAGTAATTGCATACTGCAGTTGTTCAGTCTTTTAAGTCGTGTCCAACTCTTTATGACCCAGTGGACTGTAGCATGCCAGGTTCTTCTGTCCTTCACTCTCTCCCAGAGTTTACTCAGATTCTAATCCCTTGAGTCGGTGATGCTATCTCACCATCTCATCCCCTGCCACCCCCTTCTCCTTTTGCCTTCAGTCTTTCCCAGTCTTTTCCAATAATTGCATATGGTTCTAAGCAAAGAAGTGTAAAATCTCATGTGGTGAAGTCTCCCTCCCATCCCTGCCCCAAGACCACTCACGTCCCTCCTCAGACCACCAGTGACCTCCGTGTCAGTTGTGTGTTTCCAGAAGTAGCATAGGATTATATAAGCAAGTGTATGTCATATGTGTATGTGTTCGTGTAGAGTACACGCAAATGTTAAGTGAAAGTAACACACCTATATTCTGTCCCTTCTTCTAAGACAAATAGCGGGAAACCACATACTGCTCTGCATGTTATTTGCTTAATATGTCTAGTAAATTGGTTCCAAATTCGTGCATAAAGATTGAGCTTATTAGAGTCTTTCCCTATGAAGCTGAACTCATCAATATTTGTATTGTTATGTCTTGTTCTCTGGTTGACAGGTAAGCTTCAAATAAACCAGTTACAGGAATGTGAAACTTTGATTCATTCCTTTTTTCAGATTATCGTCTCAGTCTTTGTGCTAATGTGCTAACGTTTCCATCATGGAGTCTCAGAATTGTTTCTGTTAACCATTGAAAACAGGATATTCGTTACCTTAGAATAATTAATTCATGACCATAAGCTATAGACCCTGTCAGGGTGTCTGCTGGCGTCGCCGCCTGCACTTCCTTTCCCAGGGTGGACGCCTGTCTGCTGGGGGACAGGTGCAGAGTCAGACGGGAGCCCCAGTGGGGTTGTGGGCTTGAACGGCAGCGACCCTGGCTCCCAGGTCAGAGGCCCAGTGGGCACATAACGGGCGCAGGGGACAGGGGCGTCAAGTGAACCCCCGACCCGTCTCCCTCCCCCTCACACCTTTCAGGAGAGCCGGGGCCCCTCACCGTGGAACCTGTTCAGGGCGAGGCCCTCTAGAAGCGGGTACTGAGACACTTCGGGGCAGAAGAGGGTGGGTGTTCCCTGGGGACCAACCCCTGTGAGAGGACGAGGTGGGGCGGGGCAGGGGGCACCCCCGGTGGCCATGGACACACACACACCTACCCACACCCCTACCCAACCACCTCCCAGGCTGCTCTAGTGGCCTCCCCACAAGGCAGGTGGCCGGTGGCTTCCCCTCAAGGGAAGGTCCCCGAGGGGGAAGCCGGGTCACCTGTCCCAGGAGCATCCACCACCATCCCATGGCTCCTGCTGTGCTCAGCTCCCCAGGGTGTGAGAGGCAGGACCATCAAGAGAGGTGGGCGGTTGGTTCAGGATGGCAGACACATGTACACCCATGTCTGATTCATGTCAATGTATGGCAAAAACCACTACACTATTGTAAAGTAATTAGCCTCCAAATAAAATAAATTAAAAAAAAGGAAGAGGTAAGGACTTTGAGGCCCCGCATGGGGTGTAAATACACAGAATGAATCCAGTTGAGTCAGTGAGAGGTTGTCTGAAGAAGGAGGCTCTGTCAGTCAGCAAGCTCCAAAAAACACTTTCCTTCCTTTTCCACCAAGGTTGCCTAAAACGGATGGTTACTGTGTAGATTAATATAGAAAGCATGTCAGCGAAGTATTCAGAGTTAGCTGTTAGTTCTTTCCCTGGCCATTTTCTTAGCTATTTTAAGTGGACATTTATACAACAGACAGATCCGGATTTGGCTCCTCATGTTGAAGAAATTAAATTTACTACCTCCTCGTCCCCTGGTGCTCTCAGGCCTTGGACAACTTCCTCATCACAGGACAGGGGACCCCAGGCTTCTTTTAAAGCCCTACCGCCTCCCTAGCCTCCTAGGTGTGCCCACCTGTCCCTGCTCCTGCCATGATTACATCACATATGTGGATTGGGTGGGTGTTGGACAACCAGGTGGAGGAAAGGAGCACTCATGCCCCCTGCCTGGCTCCTGAGCTGGGACGCCTTATCCCGCCCTCAGACTGGGCCGAAACCACCCATGCTCCTGGCTCTCTGGCCTCTGCACTCAAACTGGAACCAGGTGCCAGCTTCCCTGAGTCTCAGCTGCGGACATCAGGAGGTGAGGATTCTCAGCCTTCATGAGGAGTGCTAGCCAGTTCCTGTAATAAATCTCTCCCCATTATAGTGTACGTCTATCCCATCAGCTCTGTTTCTCTGGAGAACTCTTGACTCATGCACTGCTTTAGTCTACTGTCCTTTTTCTTTGATATTCAGCCCCATTTTCACTCTTATTCTTTCTCAAATGGGGGTACAACATGCCAGGGACCGCGCAAGACAGGCTGGTCTGAGGTGATGACCAGTGAGTCAAGTGTTTGGGAATACCAAGGGGTGTTGCTCCTGAGACTGGACTATCTTATGTGGCAGAGGTGACAAGAGCCTGTGATGTCATTTAAAAATAACAATAGCAATTAATCGATTTAATCAAAAGGGGTAGTCCCAGGTGGGCCTAACCTAATCAGTGGAGCCCTTTAAAACAGTGTTTCAAGGTCAGAGACCCGAAACAGCTGAGTCTCTTGTGGTTTTGAAAAAGCAAACTGCAGGTGGTGGGGCAGATGGTGGCCTCCTGGAGCTGAAGGCTGCACCACTGGGAACTGAACTTGGCCAGTGACTTCTGTCAATAAGCACTTGGTTCCAGTTCTGAAAGGTGAGGCCCACGACTCCAAGCACAGAGCCTAGGGACCAGCACATGCTGTCGCCCACAAGCCAGGGAGGGCAGGGGCTGTAGGGGCCCTGTCTCCCCTCGGGCCCTCCCACCCAATGGGCCTGGAGACAAGGTTCCTCCTGCCTGAGGGTAGCAGGGCCAGGGTCTCCTCCCTGCAGCCTCTCCAGCCACCCCCAGCTGCAGGGCGGCCCCAGGAGTCCCTACCTCTGTCAGGGTGCCCTCATACCGCAGTCCTGTGACCAGGGTGGCCTCACTTGCGGCTCTGTGCAGATACCGGTGCTCGGTCTCTGGGGGCGCTGAGGACCAGTCCTTGAATCTGCTCTCTTCACTCCTGTCTTGTCCCTTTTCTGGGGCCTTTGCCTTCAGTGCTGATGGGCTTCCAAGTCACTCTGCTTGGCTCTTTGTCATTGTTCGCCAGGGCAACCCCAGTACATACCCCGTGGGCCCCCCACTGCCCCTGTGCCCAGGTCACCCACACTCACAGGCTGGCATGATGCCTGCCGTGTGGTCCCAACCCTGCTACCCAACTCCTGGCCCTGCCCTTGCTCAGGCCTGGCCTCCTCCACAACTCTGGTCCCTCTGCCTCTTTCCTCCATCTTTCCTGTGTCCTGCCCATTACAGGCACCCACAGCTGTCCTCGTGAGAAACCCAAACGCCCTTCCCGAGTTGCCCGGGTCTCCTGGACCAGTGGCCTTTGCCATCACCACAGCCTCTTCTCTAGTTCTGCTCTGAGACCCACCAGGGCCCCAGAGCGTTACCTGACTCCTCAGCTCCGAGCAGGGAAGCTCCTACCCCAGCCCCTCTGCCTCTCCTTCTACAGAGATGACCTGTCCAGCCAGTTCTTCCCAGTCACATGCCCATCTCCCCAGAGACCAAACATCTGCAGGCATAAGATTCTGGTACCTCCTTCCAGTCCCCGGCATGGGGCAGTGACACCCTGGGTGATGAGTCAAATCAGCCTCGCCTGCCAGCACTAATCAAGGTTGTTTTAAGTTCTGCTTGTCCTCCAAGCAGCTCGAAACCTAGACAAGACGTTGGCCTGAGCTGTTTTCCAGGGACTTGGAGTCAGCCACATCTGTCTGCACTCAGCCAGCTGAGCTGAGTGGGTTCCAGCATCCCCGGGGTGACCTTAGGGAAGTAGGAATCTGAAACCTGGTTCCACCTGTGCAGAATGAGGCTCGTCATACCTTTCCCCAATCACCGCTCCCTGCGCTTCAGGCTGCCCTGCAGCCTGACTGGTTATCCTGTAAATACTCAAGTCCCTTGCCTCTGTGGAGGCAGGTTTGAGGTTTGTTCTCCCGTCTCCCTGCTTGGTGGCTCTACAAATAAACCCTCTCTGCTGTAGACTCTGCTTTGGTTTCCTGCAAGTCTAGCAAGATGAACATGGTGGGGTAGGTTCTCAGCAAAGAGCTGTTGAGAAAATTCACTGTATCTTTGAGTTCAGGCAAAAGAATCATGTAGACAAACCACAAGCTTTGCAGCAGGTGGTATCCTGGCTGTGGGAGTTTGAAAAACAGATTTGTTGTTGTTTTTAATCAGATAGTTCTGATATAAGGTTGTAAAGAAAAGTAAAAATATGTGTGTCAGTAGACTAGAAAATATTTGGATATCAAATCTCATAATCTGAAAAACTTCAGAACATTTTACATTTCAAATATCCTGGTTATGTGGGTTTATAGGTTGTTATAAAACAGGTAACAGTGTGTTTTATCTCTTTAGGCACATTTACAACCAAGGTGCATATTAGGCTTCATCAATTTTCACAGACTGAAGTGAAGAAAACGTGAAAGTCGCTCAGTTGTGTCCAGCTCTTTGGGAACCTAGGGACTGTAACAGTCCATGGAATTCTCTAGACTAGAATACTGGAGTGGGTAGCCTTTCCCTTCTCCAGGGGATCTTCCCAACCCAGGGATGACACCCATGTCTCCCACATTGCAGGCAGATTCTTTACCAGCTGAGCCATAAGGGAAGCCCAAGAATACTGGAGTGGGTAGCCTATCCCTTCTCCAGTGGATCTTCCTGACCCAGGAATCGAACCAGGGTCTCCTACACTGCAGGCAGATTCTTTACCAACTTAGCTATCAGGGAAGCCCAATTTACTAATTCTCTTACTGGAGATGATTTATTGTTTCTGCAAACCATTACATGCTTATTGTAAGAAACTAAAACTGCAGAAAGCTCAAGTGAAGGAGGGATAGTTATACCATCCAGAGAGTTTTCTAGATGTCTCTGTGGGTAGACTATTTTACATAAATATCTTTGTTCACTAATAATATTGAAATCTATTTCCTTGTTTAAAAAAATAATTGTCTTAGTTGGTAAGTCATGTCCAGCTCTTTTGCAACCTCATGGACTGTGGCCCACCAGGCTCCTCTGTCCATGGGGATTCTCCAGGCAAGAACACTGGAGTGAGTTGCCATTTCCTCCTCTAGGGGATCTTCCAGAACCAGGAATTGAACCCACATCTTCTGTACTGGCAGGTGGATTCCATACCACTGAGTCACCAGGGAACCTCCCTACCCAAAGACCAACATCCTGATTTTTTTACTCGAGGTACCAAGAAATCTGTTCCCTCTTGGGGAAATATCCCTCACTTCTACTCTCTCCTTCAAATTCCTTAAAATCAGGATCAGCTTTTACAGGGAAAGTCAAATTATCCAATCAAAAGGTGTTGAGGAAAAAAAAAAAGGTTTTGAGGGAGCATTTAGTGTGTGTCCATCCTATGGGGTGGAAAACTTCAGAATATTTCAGACATAAAGAGTGACGCGGTGTATGAGGCCTGCCGTGATGTTGAGAGAGGATGCCGGATGCAGAGAATTTAAGACTCCCACATGTTAGCAGGTTTGTCCCCTACCCAGTGGCTCGGGAGGTGTCCGGGGAAGGTAGCCAATTAAAACTGCAGCCAGGTCCAGTCATCTGTGTCCAGTCAACCCCGTCCTGTCAGCCTCTCGGTGCTACAAAAGGCTTTAACCTTCTCCCTTCATCTGAATCTCATGACATGTCCTCTCTCTGGTAGGATGTGGACAAGGGTGCATCCAGCCTTGAGACTTACCTCGTTGCTGAGACTTGACACAGGCTGACATTTCCTACTCCAGCCACTTCCCATGTTTCCTACTCGTCACGATTCAAAGTTCTGCATGCTGGCCTCATGCTTGGTAGAAGTGCGATGTTTACACAGAGCGTGTCTGTACCTTCGTGTCCTCCTGACAACCTGGTCAGACGTCCAACCTCATGTTCCCACATCTCCCCATCCTCCAGAGAATGAAAAAACAGTATCTCAGAATCTTACTGTTTTGCTGTTTTATTGTTCTTATCGTTTCATTTACACACCCCACCCCCAAATGGATGCAAGGGCTTCCCAGGTGGCACATTGCTAAGGAATCCACCTGCCAGCAGGAGATGCAGATGTGCATTCGACCCCTGGGTCTGGGAAGATCCCCTGGAGAAGGAAATGGCAACCCACACCAGTATCCTTGCCTAGAGAATTCCATGGACAGGAGCCTGGTGGGCAAAGAGTCAGACATGACTAAGCATATACGCCTGTGGCTACAGCTGTGTACAAGCAAGTATAAAAGGCCTAATTAATAGTGACAATGGTAGGGCAACTACAGCACTGGTTTAAATACGGATTTTCAGTGATAAGCTTACCTACATATTCTTTATTCTTTTTTGTTGGTGGTGGTGAATTGTTTTCTTTTTTTGCCACACCTTGAGGCTTGTAGGATATTGGTTCCCAGACCAGGGACCGAACCCAGGCCCCCACAGTGGGCGTGACAGTCCTAACCACTGGACCGCCAGGGATCATTATTCTTTAACAAATAACTCCAGGTAGGCCATGAGGAATTGCCATTGAATTGGAGCTTAGACAGATTCCGAATTTGCTGCTATTTCCTCAGAGATTACAGCTGAAAGAGTTTTAGAGAATCTGAAGCAGAGACATAGGGATGAATCCTCTTCTTGGGTACAGAAGTGGCAGGCAGGGAAGCTTGGTATTTATACTGACTCAGATACAGGCAGCTTCACCACTATTTTTATAACATCTAGATTCAAATCACGAGGAATAAACAATGCCATTAGTCAATACCTCAGACTGAGTCAGTTGGCAAGTTTCTCTCTTTAAAAGAACACAGAATCTGCCTGCAAGGCAAGAGATTGCCTGTGATGCAGAAGATGTGGGTTTGATCCCCCAGCCAGGAAGATCTGGAGCAGGAAATGGCAACCCATTCCAGTGTTCTTGCCTGGGAAATACCATAAACAGAGGAGCCTGGAGGGCTACAGTCCTTGAGGTCACAAGAGTGGGACATAACTTAGTGATTAAACTACCACCATAATGTGAAGGGAATGTCTGAAAAGGCTCCTTCAACTCCACTAGACAACATGAAAATTTATTCTTTAAAAGAACACAGAATCTGCCTGCAAGGCAAGAGATTGCCTGTGATGCAGAAGATGTGGGTTTGATCCCCCAGCCAGGAAGATCTGGAGCAGGAAATGGCAACCCATTCCAGTGTTCTTGCCTGGGAAATACCATAAACAGAGGAGCCTGGAGGGCTACAGTCCTTGAGGTCACAAGAGTGGGACATAACTTAGTGATTAAACTACCACCATAATGTGAAGGGAATGTCTGAAAAGGCTCCTTCAACTCCACTAGACAACATGAAAATTTACTAACTAAGACCTAATCATCCCTTGGTTCCCACACCACATTCTCAGGGCAGCAGGGTGCATTTTTTCAGAATGGAAACCACCATTGTTTACTCAGCAGTCTGAGCCCTGGTAGGAATCTCTGCAGTTAGATGCGTGAAGGAGAGAGGAGATATGCTTTAAAAGAAAAAAAAAAAAAAAAAAGAGCTACAGATGCAGCTGGAAGCATATGGTGGCCTTTGGGTTTGAGATAAAATAGCAAAAGTAGAAATGTGTGCTAGCTTTGAAAGATATTTAATGGTTGACTTGAAACAGGCCAGGCATCTTACATTTCTCTCCAACCATCTACATCCAAACTTGAGTAATAGTACTGTCAGGCTGTTTTTTGTTTTTGTTTTTTTAAACCCTTCAAACCAAGTTTCTCCCATGGTTTAAATGCCTCAGTATTTTATTTTGTCCCTTTCCTTTATAATTCCAATTCTAGATTTCTCAAAGTGGTTTTTGAAGCCCTCCAGTATTTGACATGGCCATTATTAACAATTTAGCTTACTTCCCTAATACACCCCCTAAAGTCCAGGCACAGGAATTTCTCTCTGTGAAATCTATAGCTGTTGTTTCCATACCTAAAAATTCTCCCTCTGATTTTTCCTGGGTTCGGCTTTCTCTCTGACTTTCCAGGTCCTTGTCATCATTCCTTGATCCTACAGGCAGTTCCCCACCTTTGATGGGAACATCCCTCCCTACATCTCTTCTCTGTGCAGGCGGCCCCTCTGGCTGACCAGGAGCTCCGAGAGACAGGGGCACAGACATGGCCTTTCACTGTGGACTGTCTTAGTATTCCGTAAGGACGAGTTCTTCTCTATAATACTGTATGCAGTTCGAGAGCAGAGATCAGAACACTACATGTTCCTTTCTTTCTTCTCCCCAAACTGACATTATAGAGCTGGGCACTCAGTCTGGCTGGCCAGCAGGGTAGCTACACCTGCTTCTGAAATGTTTGCTTCCAACTTAAGAGATTAACAGACACTCAGAGGACTTAGCAATCCCAAACAATCAGCTCTGATCTGAAAAGTAGAGCAAAGCCTCTGGTTTCTCAGAACCATTTCTCTCATTCATTTGAGTTGCTTCTAAGTATGACAAAGAATTTGCTTTGGAAAACTTAATTTTTTTTTTTTTAACAATTGAAATGCTGTCGCTGCCAGTTTAGGCTTTTACCAAGTGTATGCTGTGCTTTATCTTATGTCAGCAATTCTAGGTCCCAGATATTTCTGTGAACACAGGTTTTTATTTTCCCTCCAATGACAAAATTTGGGTGGGTAAGATTTAAAATTTTTAATTGAGGTAAGATTCAGGTAATATAAAGTTTACCATTTTGACCATTTTTAAAGGAGTACATCAAGGCTATAATGGTCACCCTGCTTATTTAACTTCTATGCAGAGTACATCATGAGAAACGCTGGGCTGGAAGAAGCACAAGCTAGAATCAAGATTGCCAGGAAAAATATCAATAACCTCAGATATCCAGATGATATCACCCTTATGGCACAAAGTGAAGAGAAACTAAAAAGCCTCTTGATGAAAGTGAAACAGGAGAGTGAGAAAGTTGGCTTAAAGCTCAACATTCAGAAAACGAAGATCATGGCATCTGGTCCCATCACTTCATGGGAAATAGATGGGTAAACAGTGGAAACAGTGTCAGACTTTATTTTTTGGGGCTCCAAAATCACTGCAGATGGTGATTGCAGCCATGAAATTAAAAGACGCTTACTCCTTGGAAGGAAAGTTATGACCAACCTAGATAGCATATTGAAAAACAGAAACATTACTTTGCCAACAAAGGTCTGTCTAGTCAAGGCTATGGTTTTTCCTGTGGTCATGTATGGATGTGAGAGTTGGACTGTGAAGAAGGCTGAGCACCGAAGAATTGATGCTTTTGAATTAAACAGTGGAAACAGTGTCAGACTTTATTTTTTGGGGCTCCAAAATCACTGCAGATGGTGATTGCAGCCATGAAATTAAAAGACGCTTACTCCTTGGAAGGAAAGTTATGACCAACCTAGATAGCATATTGAAAAACAGAAACATTACTTTGCCAACAAAGGTCTGTCTAGTCAAGGCTATGGTTTTTCCTGTGGTCATGTATGGATGTGAGAGTTGGACTGTGAAGAAGGCTGAGCACCGAAGAATTGATGCTTTTGAACTGTAGTGTTGGAGAAGACTCTTGAGAGTCCTTTGGACTGCAAGGAGATCCAACCAGTCCATTCTGAAGGACATCAACCCTGGGATTTCTTTGGAAGGAATGATGCTAAAGCTGAAACTCCAGTACTTTGGCCACCTCATGCGAAGAGTTGACTCATTGGAAAAGACTCTGATGCTAGGAGGGATTGTGGGCAGGAGGAGAAGGGAACGACAGAGCATGAGATGGCTGGATGGCATCACGGACTCAATGGACTTGAGTCTGAGTGAACTCCAGGAGATGGTGATGGACAGGGAGGCCTGGCGTGCTGCGATTCACAGGGTCGCAAAGAGTCGGACATGACTGAGCGACTGAACTCAACTGAAAGTATACAGTTCAATGGTTTTTAACATTTCCAATGTTCTGCAGCCATCATTACCACTGAGTTCCAGAACATTTTTATTACCCACAAGGGCAGTCCTTTATTGTTAATGGGGAACAGTCATCCCCATTTCCTCTTCTCTTAGTCTCTGGCAGCCACTATCGTGCCTTCTGTCTCTTTGCTTTGGCTTATCCTGGATATTTCATATAAATGGAATGTGTTTGCTTTTTTCCCCCCTTTATTCTATTAACATGATGTATTGATTTTTTTTACTGAACTCAACTGAAAGTATACAGTTCAATGGTTTTTAACATTTCCAATGTTCTGCAGCCATCATTACCACTGAGTTCCAGAACATTTTTATTACCCACAAGGGCAGTCCTTTATTGTTAATGGGGAACAGTCATCCCCATTTCCTCTTCTCTTAGTCTCTGGCAGCCACTATCGTGCCTTCTGTCTCTTTGCTTTGGCTTATCCTGGATATTTCATATAAATGGAATGTGTTTGCTTTTTTCCCCCCTTTATTCTATTAACATGATGTATTGATTTTTTTCCCTATGTTGAGCCAGGAAACCACTCAGTCACAGTGTGAAAATCCTTTTCATATGCTGCTGGATTTGGTTGCTAATACTGTGTCGAGGGTTTCTCCCTCTACATCCATAGGGGTTAGGGTCTGTAGTTTTCTTTGTTGTCTTTGTCAGGTTTTGCTAGTAGGGTAATACTGGTCTCACAGAATGATTTAAGAAGAGTCTTTTTTGGTAAGATTTTGAGAATGGGTGTTAATCCTTTAAATGCTAGAAGTCACCGATAAGGCCATCTGATTTCAGGCTTTTTTGGAAGGTTTTTGATTACTAATTTAATCTCCTTCTTCGTGTTGGTCTGTTCAGATTTCCTGCTTATACATGATTTAAGTGTTTAGATGTTTGTTCATTTCTTCTAGGTTAACCAGCTGACACACAATTATTCGTGGTGTGTGTACCCTAACTCTAAGCAGTAGCAGTGGTTCTAATCGCTGATTTGATTCAGCAAAGGCAGAAGTGGAGACATCTGAGAGCGAGGAGGAGGCAAGCCAGTAGGGAGCTGCCACAGGAGCTGGGGGAGAATGGAGAGGGGGCTGCAGGTGAGAGTGAGCAGCTTAAGGGAGGTCTTGTTTCCTGGAAGACCCCCTCCCTCGCCCAAATCCCCTGAACACAGTTCCGGGACCCTCTCCCTCTACAAAGGACCAGACTGTCCAAGAATCACAAACTGACTCACTTCTTATGTCATCCAAAGGACTGAATTACTGCAGAACCAAGGCCTCAGAAGTGCGAGATTTCTGTACCCTCCCTGATTCCCTACCTTTATAGGTGGGTGAATGAGAGAGACAGTTGAGGCCACAGATTTGTAAAGCAACAGAGTTTTATTAGAACAAAAGGCCCCAAACATGATGACTTGGGGTAGAGGAAGTAAACTGAGTTCAAATGTCTTTTTGACCGCTTAGGGAATGTGTTTTCAAGAAAAGTGTAAAATGTTTTGATTTAGTCTGTGCTCTTGGAGCAGGTGAGGGGGTCAGGAGGAGGCTCCGGCGGGGCCTCAGGTTAGACTGAAACGGTGGTCTGTGGTGGGCACACATTCCTCCTGTGTCTGCTGAGGTGGCACTTCTGGCTGAAGCCTTGCCCACATGCCTTGCACACGTGCGGCGTCCTCCCCTGGTGTGTCATCTGGTGGAGATGAGGTGTGACTTGTGGGGAAAGCCTTGGCCGCACTCTGTGCACAGACAGGAGTTCTCTTCCAAGTGTGACCACTTGTGCATGAGCAGGGCGGACTTGTTGGCGAAGCCTCGCCCGCACAGGCGGCAGTTGTACGGCTGCTCCCTTGTGTGTGTGCGGCGGTGCCGGATGAGGCCTGACTGGTGGCGGAAGCCCCGCCCACACTCCTTGCACACGTAAGGCTTCTCCCCGGAGTGTGTCCTCTGGTGTGCTACAAGGTTCGACTTCTGGCTGAAGCCTCGCCCGCACTCCGCACACACCAGGGGCTTCTCCCCCGAGTGCGTTCTCTGGTGTCGGATGAGGTTGGACTGCTGGCTGAAGACACGCCCGCAGTCCTTGCACACGATGGGCTTGTGCCCAGAGTGCGTGTTCTGATGCCTGTTGAGATGGGACTTGAGACTGAAGCCCCGCCCACACACCCCACACACGTAAGGCTTCTCCCCGGTGTGTGTGCGCCTGTGCGAGATGAGGGTTGAATTTTGGCTGAATCTGTGTCCGCACACGCCACACACGTAAGGCTTCTCCTTCGAGTGTGTCCTCTGGTGGTTAACGAGTGTGGACCTCTGCCGGAAGCAACGCCCACACTCCTTGCAGGCGTACGGCTTCTCCCCTGAGTGTGTCCTCTGGTGCGAGATGAGGTTCGACCTGTCGCTGAAGCCCAGCCCGCAGTCGCCGCACACGATGGTCTTCTCCTCCAGGTGTGTCCTCCGGTGCCTGACGACAGCTGACTTCTGGCTGAATCCTTTCCCGCACTCCTGGCACACGTAGGGCTTCTCCCCAGAGTGTGTCCTCTGGTGGATGATGAGGTTCGACTTCTGGCTGAAGCCTCGCCCGCACTCGCCGCACATGTACGGCTTCTCGCCCGAGTGTGTCCTCTCGTGTATGATGAGCGTCGACTTCCGGTTAAAGCCCCGCCCACACTCCCCGCACACGAGGGGCTTCTCCCCCGAGTGCGCCTTTTGGTGTCTGGCCAGGCTCTTCTTTAGACTGAAGCCCTTCCCACATACCCCACACACGTAGGGCTTCTCCCCGGAGTGGATCCTCTGGTGACTGAGCAGGTTCGTCATCTTGCTGAAACCCAGTCCACACTCTCCACAGTTGACAGTCCCAAATCCCAGGACTTCGATCCTCTTCAACAGCCTGTCTGTTTCCTCAGGGGTCCCCATTTGTGCGGGGCCGACCTCTATCTCCATACCTGGGACCCCACCCCCAGAGATGACTGGCTGCCTCTGGGGTGGCATGGGGAATACTTCTACAGTACTTTTCTCTGTCTTTCCAAACAAAGGCGGGGCACCTTCTCTCTCCTGCCCTTCCACTTCCTCGATCCAGGCACTACCACTGGCGGCCTGCAGCTGCTGGTCCTCCAGGCACAGGTCTCCTGGCTGGGCGGGATCTTCGGCATACAGGCACGTGAAGATCCAGGGTGGGGGACTACACAGCACCTGCTGCATGTGGAATTTCTGACTGCAGAGATCCGGGGGGCAGGAAGGACAGAGGTGGAGTTCTGGCTTTGGTTCTGTGGCAGAGAGAAGAGTCTGAGTCAGAACTGAGACGTGGAGTCGCCAAAGCAGTTCTGCCTCGTCTGATGGTTAAGACTCCATTCCTTGTTCTTCAAAATGTTTACATCTTCAGGGCCACCCAGCAAGACTTCCTGCAGAGGACCGACTACAGCGACCTCCTAACGCACAACCACCCAGTGATACAAACAGGGTCCAGAGCGACTGTCTGTGACCAAGAGTGCTCTAACCAGAGGACCCACATGGAAACGTCTCTGTCTTTCCTTGTCTCCCTGGGAGGATGGGGTGGAAGAAGAGAGCTGTCCCTGAGCTTGGAAGACCCTGGTGTAGGAGGCAACACAGTGGAGTGGCTAAATATCTTTATGTATCCAACATGTGAGACACCTGAACCCGGAGTGTCCCAACTGACTGACAAATACTTATTAGAGGACTACTCTGGACCAGAATTCCCACAAGGCAGGGCTTCCCTGCTGGCTCAGACAGTGAAGAATCTGCCTGCCAATGCAGGATACACAGGTTTGACCCCTCGGTCGGGAAGAGCCCCTGGAGGAAGAAATGGCAGCCCACTCTAGCATTCTTGTCTGGAGAATTTCCATGGACAGAGGATCCCGGCAGACTACAGTCCATGGGGTCGCAAAAGAGTGGACACAACTGAGTGACTAACACTTTCTTTCACTTTCAGGAGGCTTTTAGCAGCAGACAACACACACACACATGGTCTAGGCCCCTCAATGACTGGTGCCACAGATCAGTTTGAGTCTTGTTAATTTCCATAATTAACCTAAATAAAAATGGCACCAGGAATCAATATGAAAGTTTTCTTCTTATAGTACCTCTCGTAAGGAGATGTCAACACTGAACACCTTGCTTCAGCACCGCTGGTTCTATTCAGCTGGCGGGAATGCAGGATCACATAGTCTGAGGAACCAGGTCCAGACCTCACTGCATCTGCCTGAACACTTGCCTTCACTGATGCACTGAACTTTTGAAAACCAACTGTGTATACATCTACATTCTAGAATTATTCCATCAGTATAGAATGCTACTATATTCTGAGACAGGGCCTTTAAAGAGGTGATTAAGGTTAAAAGAAGTAAAAAGGCTCTAATCAATATGTCTGGTGACCTCCCTGTAGGAGGAAAGCCAGGATGTGCAGCCTCAGAAAGGCCAGGTGAGGACAGAGTGAGGAGGTGGCCATTCAAAGTCCAGGAGGGAGACCTCCTGTGTAAACTGCCAACACCTCCGCCAACCAAGAACTGCGAGCCTCCAGAAACTCAGTAAAACCTTTTGCTTCTACCATGAAATCTGGTGCTGTGTTTCAGCAGCCTGAGCTAAGAGAGATGCTTCTTGTACCTTGAGCTCTTCCCTAAGTGCCTCTGTAGCTGCCCTACAGTCTGCCCCTAAGTAAGTCCCATGAGATCCATCAGCTGTTCCAGTAAATGTGAAAGGGCCAAAGTCCCTATTCAAAGATAACAGTTGGTTTGGCAGAAAATGCAATAGCAGCTCCATGACACCCCGAATCACATTAAATACCATACCAAAACGCTCTAGGAAACAAAGAGCCACAACAAAGCAGGTGCTAAGACTAATAAGAAATAATAGGATTGATATGTAACACACGGCTATATTTAAAATGGATAACTGACAAGGACCTACTCTACAGCACAGGGAACACTGCTCATGTTATGTGACAGCCTGGATGGAAGGAGAGTTTGGGGGAGAATGGATACATGTATATGTATGGCTGAGTCCCTTCGCTGCCCCCCTGAAACTATCACCACATTGTTAATCAGCTCTACTTCAATATAAAATGAAAAAAAGTTGTTTTAGAAAAAAATGAAAGTTTAAGAATATAATGTGGAACAAAAGAATTTTAACATTAAAAACTTCATTAATGAACGAGATAAAATTGCCANTGCCCCCCTGAAACTATCACCACATTGTTAATCAGCTCTACTTCAATATAAAATGAAAAAAAGTTGTTTTAGAAAAAAATGAAAGTTTAAGGAATAAAATGTGGAACAAAAGAATTTTAACATTAAAAACTTCATAATGAATGAGATAAAATTGTCATGAATCTTTACATGCCTAACAGTACACTGAAGTGAAATATATAGCAAAAACTTAAAAATAAATGGGGGATTTCATATAAATTATAATGACATTGGTGAGTAATTTACTAAGTAATCTGGTATGACTCTTAGGAGACCAAAAACAAGGATATATACAAATTGAAAAATATAAATGATTTCTATTATGTATGCTATTTCCCTTGATTTTAAGACAAAATTAAGCTTTCAAATTTGATAAAACTGAGAAATAGAAAATCTCTTACAGAAAAGAAAACATACACTTCTCTTTATTATGAAATTGTCAACAGTATTTTAAAAGCTAAAAAACACACAATTCCCTACAGTTATCTATTCCTCTATCATTTAAAAAGAACGCCAAGTCAAAAAACTTCCCAGAAACTCTACTCTTTCCAATTCTCTACCCACCAAGCTAACCACTGATCATGGCCAATAATAATGCAGATGTCTATGTTCACATATGCATGTTGATACAGTCTTTCAGAGAATCCCAACTATGTAAGAAAATCTCTTACAGAAAAGAAAACATACACTTCTCTTTATTATGAAATTGTCAACAGTATTTTAAAAGCTAAAAAACACACAATTCCCTACAGTTATCTATTCCTCTATCATTTAAAAAGAACGCCAAGTCAAAAAACTTCCCAGAAACTCTACTCTTTCCAATTCTCTACCCACCAAGCTAACCACTGATCATGGCCAATAATAATGCAGATGTCTATGTTCACATATGCATGTTGATACAGTCTTTCAGAGAATCCCAACTATGTAATCAACATTGTTTTGCAATTTTTCACTTAAAAATGTGTCTTCTAAGTATCTGCTTTTCTGTTAAAGAAGATAAAGGAAAATGTGCTCTTCATTAATGAACAATTAGAAAGCATCATCACAAAAATGGAAAGTTATTTTAAAAAAAGTACTCAGTAAACTGTGGGACAATGTAAAAATGATTAATAGACATGTAACTATCATTCCAAAAAGAAGGAAACAGAAGGGAACAAAAGAATCATGAAAGAATAATGTCCAAAAATCTCCCCAATGTGGCTCTAACCATAAATTTATAGATTCAAAAATCTGAGCACACGCCATGACAGGAAAAATACAAAGAAAAGCAGAAACATCACAGTCAAACAGCTGAACACCAAACACACAGAAAACTCTGAAAGTAGCCAGAGGTTTAAAAAGTAACAAAAAAAACCCAAAGCAATAACTGTGGAAATGACAGGTGATTTCTTATCAGAAACAATGGGAGGCCTGAAAGGGGAACAGTATACTATCACCACATTGTTAATCAGCTCTACTTCAATATAAAATGAAAAAAAGTTGTTTTAGAAAAAAATGAAAGTTTAAGAATATAATGTGGAACAAAAGAATTTTAACATTAAAAACTTCATTAATGAACGAGATAAAATTGCCATGAACCTTTACATGCCTAACAGTACACTGAAGTGAAATATATAGCAAAAAACTTAGAAATAAATGGGGGATTTTATATAAATTACAATGACATTGGTGAGTAATCTGCTATGACTCTTAGGAGACCAAAAACAAGGATATATACAAATTGAAAAATATAAATGATTTATATTATATATGCTATTTCCCTTGATTTAAAGACAAAATTAACTCAGCTTTCAAATTTGATAAAACTGAGAAATAGAAAATCTCTTACATAAAAAGAAAACATATACTTCTCTTTATTATGAAACTGTCAACAGTATTTTAAAAGCTAAAAAACACACAATTCCCTACAGTTATCTATTCCTCTATCATTTAAAAAGAACGCCAAGTCAAAAAACTTCCCAGAAACTCTACTCTTTCCAATTCTCTACCCACCAAGCTAACCACTGATCATGGCCAATAATAATGCAGATGTCTATGTTCACATATGCATGTTGATAGAGTCTTTCACAGAATCCCAATTTTACATAAAAAGAAAACATATACTTCTCTTTATTATGAAACTGTCAACAGTATTTTAAAAGCTAAAAAACACACAATTCCCTACAGTTATCTATTCCTCTATCATTTAAAAAGAACGCCAAGTCAAAAAACTTCCCAGAAACTCTACTCTTTCCAATTCTCTACCCACCAAGCTAACCACTGATCATGGCCAATAATAATGCAGATGTCTATGTTCACATATGCATGTTGATAGAGTCTTTCACAGAATCCCAATTATGTAATCAACATTGTTTTGCAATTTTTCACTTAAAAATGTGTCTTCTAAGTATCTGCTTTTCTGTTAAAGAAGGTAAAGGAAAATGTGCTTTTCATTAATGAACAATTAGGAAGCATCATCACAAAAATGGAAAGTTATAAAAAAAAAAGGTACAGACAGGCTCAGTAAACTGTGGGACAATGTAAAAAGGACTAATACACATGTAACTATCATTCCAAAAAGAAGGAAACAGAAGGGAACAAAAGAATCAAGAAAGAAAAATGTCCAAAAATCTCCCCAATGTGGCTCTAACCATAAATTTATAGATTCAAAAATGTGAGCACACGCTATGACAGGAAAAATACAAAGAGAAGCAGCTCACTTCCTCAGTGACATCACAGTCAAACAACTAAACACCAAACACACAGAAAACTCTGAAAGTAGCCAGAGGTTTAAAAAGTAACAACAAAAAAAAAACAAACAAAGCATTAACTGTGGAAATGACAGGTGATTTCTTATCAGAAACAATGGAAGGCCTGAAAGGGGAACAGTGTCTTTAAAGTGGTGAAAAAATAAGCCAATCTAAAATTCTAATCCAGGGAAAATATCCTTTTTAAAATATAGTAACAAGAGCCACCAGACTATGTATGTGGGAGAGAACTAAGTGAGGCAGAGACGGCAAACCCAGTGCAGGGAGACGAGACACCAGGAAGCTCGAGTTCGGTTCTTTAAAGTGGTGAAAAAATAAGCCAATCTAAAATTCTAATCCAGGGAAAATATCCTTTTTAAAATATAGTAACAAGAGCCACCAGACTATGTATGTGGGAGAGAACTAAGTGAGGCAGAGACGGCAAACCCAGTGCAGGGAGACGAGACACCAGGAAGCTCGAGTTCGGCTGCAGGTCTGGAAGGAGGCCAGCAGGGCAGTGCACACGGTGAGCGGCCAGGGGGCCAGCAGAAAGACCTCCCCACCCCCAGCCCTCTGAACCACCCAGTGTCCCCACGCACCCAGGCAGCTGACGGGCGAGCATTTCCTCTCTTCTCTCCAGGTCTCCTTCCCTTGCTCCAGCTGGGTGATGAGTTTTGGTTTAGAAAACGGAATGCCTGCTCAGAGGAAAAGAGAACAAGATGGTCGCAGGTCATCCTGCACTCAGAGCCACACCAGGGGTGAGGATTTCTAAAGGTGGTGGGGAAGATCTGAGAGTGGTGAGCTCCCCGCCAGGGAAGGGAAGCCAGGATGGGAGTTCAGGGACCCAACTTTATGCTGTGAGAGAACACCTCCCTCGATTACAAGAAGATACTGACTAGGAAGAGATGTCATGCTTACCAGAGAGCCTGCGGAAAAGGCTAGAAATGCGGAGTATCACACGCATATATACACACCTGTACACGTTTATAGAGTGTCTCTGCTTTGGAGTCCAACCCAAAGGTAAGGCCAGAAACCAAGAGGGCTGCTCCAAGTTGCCAGCAGCCAGGACCTGGGTCCTGAGAGATGCGGGCTTACCCAGTGAGACCAGGTTGCTGTAGTTCTCCAGCATCACCTCCCGGTACAGGGACCTCTGAGCAGGGCTCAGCAGCACCCACTCATCCTGGGTGAAATCCACAGCCACATCTCTGAATGCCATGTGTGCCTGTAACACAAAACAGCCCTGTTCACCCGGGAGCCAGCCCTGCCCAGGCCTCAGGGTAAGGGGCAAGGGGGAGGCTGCCCAGGGGAGGCAGGTGAGAGATCTACATCCTGCCTTTGACCCTGGTGCTCTGTATTCCAAGATCTTTGAAGCCCACTCCCCATCTGGCAGTGGCACTTGTCAACACGTTCAAGGTCCTAGGTGGGCTGATTTGGAGAATACATACAAAAATAGGAGCCTGTAACTTTCAGGAACTTTAACTCTATGTTGAGGGAAAGCGCCAGACTTTTGCGTTTGAAGAATTTAAAGAATCGTCTGAACCATGGTATTAGTGTCGAAGCATCCGAATGACTGAGGTTCACACAATTCAGTGACAGCAAAGACCAAACACAACTCAGTCCTTCCCCCAATCCCACAGCCCCTCCGGCCCTCCTTCCCTGAGAGGCACCAACCAGCAGGGAATGCTGAAGAGCATGAAGTTGAACCCTACTGCCCTGGTTTGGAGCCCATCCCAGCCATCAGCTAGCACCTCCGCTTTTTCAACTGTGGGTGACAGTCCACTAAACGTCCCATCCCACACTGTGGTGCTCAGGGTGGATGTCCCTGCCATTCAGTCCACGGATTCATCTCTCATGCCATTCTCACACTCTGCCCAACTTTACTGCCTTTATGGCAAGACTGTTTCAAAGCGGAAAGCACCCTAGGGACATTAGGAGATGTTTTCACAAGAGGCCCAGGAACTTGGTCTTGAAGGAAGCATAGGAGTCTAGGGAGGAGAAATGTGCCAGGTGTTCCTGATGAGGTGTATGAGGAGCAGAGGAGAGGACACCTGAGCCAAGGAGGAGAGGAAGCCTGACTCCTGGGATGTAGGACCACTTGGGAGGAATAAACGGCACAAAGTGGGAGAAATGCAGAACAAGTCGAGCATACGATCAGCTTGTGGGTTTTAAATGACTGTAAAATATACATAAACATTTTACTATTTTTACCATTTGAAGTGTACATTTCAGTACATTAAGCATGCCTGCACTTAATGTGGTACAACCATCACCACTATCCATCTCCAGAACTGGTTCATCATCTCATGTTGAAACTCTGTGACCATTAACCATAATGCCCTTTCTCACAAACCCTGGTAACCAACCATCAGTTTACTTTCGGTCTCCATGCATTTGGCTATTCTGCTGGTGCTGCAGCTAAGTCGCTTCAGTCATGTTCAACTCTGTGCGACCCCATAAGATGGCAGCCCACCAGGCTACCCCATTCCTGGGATTCTCCAGGCAAGAACACTGGAATGGGTTGCCATTAGCTTCTCCAATGCATGAAAATGAAAAGTGAAAGTGAAGTCGCTCAGTTGTGTCCGACTCTGTGCGACCCCATAGAGGGCAGCCCACCAGGCTCCTCCATCCATGGAATTTTTCAGGCAAGAATACTGGAGTGGGGTGCCATTGCCTTCTCCGTTGGCTATTCTAGGTATCACAAATATGTGAAATCATATGTGCCTGCCCTTTTGTGTCTGTCTTATTTCATTCAGCGTAATGTCTTCAAGTTTCAGCCATATACTCCAAAGAAGACGTACAGATGTCCAAGAGACACATGAAGAGAGGCTGAACACCGCTACCTGGTCTGCTCAGTTCAGTTGCTCAGTCGTGTCCGACTCTTTGTGACCCCATGAACTGCAGCTCGCCAGGCCTCCCTGTCCATCACCAACTGCTGGACTTCATCCAAACTCATGTCCATTGAGTCGGTGATGCCATCCAGCCCTCTCATCCTCTGTCGTCCTCTTCTCCTCTTGCCCCCAAATCCCTCCCAGCATCAGAGTCTTTTCCAATGAGTCAATCTTCGCATGAGGTGGCCAAAGTATTTGAGTTTCAGCCCCAGTATCAGTCCTTCCAATGAACACCCAGGACTGATTTCCTTTAGGATGGACTAGTTGGATCTCCTTGCAGTCCAAGGGACTCTCAAAAGTCTTCTCCAACACCACAGTTCAAAAGCATCAATTCTACGGTGCTCAGCTTTCTTCACAGTCCAACTCTCACATCCATACATGACTACTGGAAAAACCATAGCCTTGACTAGATGGACCTTTTTGTTAGAGAAATGGAAATCAAAAGTACAATTCACACCAGTCAGAATGGCCATCCTAAAAAGTCCACAAACAATAAACACAGGAGAGGATGTAGAGAAAAGGGACCCCTCCCACACTGTTGATGGGAATGTAAAATTGGTAACAGACCCTCTAGAGGACAGTATGGAGGTTCTTTAAAAAACTAAAAATAGAACTACCATATGATCCAGCAGTCCCACTCCTGGGCACATATCCAGAGAAAACCATAATTTGAAAAGATACACCCAGTGTTCACTGTAGCACTATTTATTACAGCCAAGACATGGAAGCAACCTAAATGTCCATCAACAGAGGAACGGATAAAGAAGATGTGGTACAGGCCTTCCCTGGCAGCTCAGTGGTACCTCCCACACTGTTGATGGGAATGTAAAATTGGTAACAGACCCTCTAGAGGACAGTATGGAGGTTCTTTAAAAAACTAAAAATAGAACTACCATATGATCCAGCAGTCCCACTCCTGGGCACATATCCAGAGAAAACCATAATTTGAAAAGATACACCCAGTGTTCACTGTAGCACTATTTATTACAGCCAAGACATGGAAGCAACCTAAATGTCCATCAACAGAGGAACGGATAAAGAAGATGTGGTACAGGCCTTCCCTGGCAGCTCAGTGGTAAGGAATCCACCTGTATTCACATGAGTTCCAGTGGTAAGGAATCCTGTGAATACAGGAGACACGAGTTCGATCCCTGATCTGGGAAGATCCCACATGCCTTGGAGCGACTAAACCGTGTGCCACAACTACTGACCCTGTGCTCTACAGCCCGTGCTCTGCCGCAAGAGAAGCCACGTCAATGAGAAGCCCGTGCACCACCACTAGAGAGTAGCCCCCACCTGCTGCAGCCAGAGAACAGCCCAAGCAGCAGGGAAGACCCAGCACAGCTATGAGTAAATAAAACTGTTTTTAAATGCAGTACATCTTTGTACAATGCACAATTACTCAGCCATAAAAAGAATGAAATAATGTCATTTTCAGCAACATGGATGGACCTAGAGATGATCATACTAAGTAAGTCAAAGAAAGACAAATATATCACTCATACCTGGAACCTAAGGTTTTAAAATGATATAAATGAACTTATTTATAAAACAGAAACAGACTCACACACTTAAAAAGCAAAATGAATATGCTATCTAGGTTGGTATGCTATTTGGTACAGTTACCAAAGGGGAAATGTGTGTGTGTGGTGGGGGAGGAATAAATTAGGAGCTTGGGATTAACATACACACACTACAATATATAATATATTAATATATAAAGTATACAGACAGGTAATCAACTAGACCCTACTATATAGGACAGCGAACCCTACTCAATACTCTGTAATAACCTATATGAGAAAAGAATCTGAAAAAGAATGAACATATGTATATGTATAACTGAACTGCTTTTCTGTACACCTGAAATCAACACAACATTGTAAATCAACTGTACCACAGTAAAAATTGGGAAAAAAAGATGACCTGAATCAAAACATGAAGGGCCTACAAAGTACCAGGGAGAAGCTGACACACAGCCAACAACTTCAAGGTATCTATCTACTGGAAAAACTATCAGGCTCTGAAGAATAACAAGAAAACTCCTAAGTGACTCTAGACAAAAAATATACCAGACTTCCATGAGACTTTTCAAAACCATCATTCAATGCATGTGCACTGCAGATGGGAACATACAATGCTGCAAGCACTATGGAGAACAGCACCGCAGTTCCTCAAAAACTTAAAAATACACATTATCATATGATCTACCAATTCCTCTTCTGGGTATTTCCCCAAAAGAATTGGAAGCAGGGACTTGAACAGATATTTGTACACTCATGTGAGCAGCAATATTCACAACAGCCAAAATGTAGACGTGATCCAAGTGTCTGTCAATAGACAAATGGATAAATCAAAGAATGGTTGTGTGTGTGTGTATGATGGAATATTATTAAATCTTAGAGAAGAAATTCTGACACATGCTACAACATGGATGAATGTTAAGGGAACTATGCTAAGTGAACCAAACCAGATACAAAAGGACAAATAAATAATTCCACTTATATGAGGTACCTAGAGTAATCCATATAGACAAAGTAGAAGGATGGTTGACAGGAGCTAGGAGGAAGGGGAAACTGAGTTATTGTTTAATGGGGATAGAGTACATCTTTGTACAATGCACTATTACTCAGCCATAAAAAGAATGAAATAATGTCATTTTCAGCAACATTTTCATCCTGAAAAGTTCTGGAAATGGAGAATGTGAATGGTTGCACAACAATATGAATGCACTTAACCATACTGAACTATAGATTTACAAGAGTTAAGATGGTCTCATGTTATATATATTTTATGACTTTAAATGCATGGCAAAAAGAATATCATTCAAAGCAATAAGAAAATATTTCGGGGACTTCCCTGGTGGTCAGGTGGCTAAGACTTCACACTCCCAATGCAGGGGGCCTGGGTTCAATTCTTGGTCAGAGAACTAGACCCCACATGCCACAGCTGAGACCCAGCAGAGCCAAATAAATGAATAAACAAAAAAATTTTTTTAAATTTCACCAAGACAAAGTGCCCAGAAATGTAAGACTGGTTGAATATGTTGAAATTCATTACTGTAATATACTGTATTAAGGAACTCGACCAAGGAGAAAAAACATGATTGCATTAATACATGCTGAAGTATTCTTTAACAGAACTCATCCAACATCCAATTCACCATAAGACTAATGAATCCATAGAACTTTTCATTTCGAATTTTAGACTTAGAAGTTGCAAAAATATCAATTCCCATGTAACCTTAATACAGTTTTCTCTAACATTAACATCTGAGAAAACTATACTACAATGATCAAAACCAGATTAACATTGATTATTATTACTATTATCTAAACTACAGCTCATAACCACATTTCAACAGGTTTTTTCTACTAATGTCCTCCTCCTTCTCGTCCAGGATTCAACTGAGGTTCTCGCACTGCATTTAGCTGTCATATATCTTTAATCACCTCCAATCTGTGACAGTTCCTTCTTTTATGAATGCATTTTTGAAGAACAGTTCTCAAGTGTGATTTATCAGATTTGAGAAGAAAATTAGAATGACCTTTGTTCACTTTTGGCTAGATTATCTCAGAAGTCACATGTCCTTTTCATACCCCTTGATAGGACTTCATGATATTGGTATGTTTCACTACTGATGATGTTAACCTTGGTCTTGATCACTTGGTTAAGGCAATGTCTGCTGGGATTCTTTATTACAAAGTCACTCATTTTGCCTTTATATTTAATACACAACTTGGCAGAGATACTTTGAGATTATACAAATATCCTGTTTCTCTTCAACCTTTTACCAAATAATTTTAGCATCATTTAGTGGGACCTGTCTTCAACCATTATTACTGCAGTGTTCACCAAATGACAATGTTCTACTTCCTTCTTTCCTTTGAAATTCATGAGCTGAAATTCTGTAAGCAAGCGTTGTCCCTTCTCTCTTTTTTTAAATTTATTATTTATTGTTGGCTGTGCTGGGTCTTCGTTGCTGCATGCAGGCTTTCTCTAGTTGTGGCAAGTGGGGACAACTCTTCATTGCAGTGTACAGGCTTCTCACTGCGGTGGCTTCTGTGGTCATGGACCACAGGCTCAGTTCCTCCAAGGCATGTGGAATCTTCCCAGACCAGGGATTGAACCCATGACCTCTTCACTGGCAGCCAGATTCTTATGCACTGTATCACCAGGGAAATCCAAGAGTTGTCCCTTCTTATTTACTTCAGTGTGGATTCATAGCTTATCCTAGGGGTTATATTAGAATATTATCACTATTTTGCTGCTCAAATTATTTCGTCAAACACTGGGTGCTCCTTCAGGCTGACCTCATCCCTGCTTTCACCCACAAATGTGCGACAAGTGATGCTCTGCCAGTCACAGGCTTAAGTCTGTATGCTCTCAGAGGGCCCCAGGCCCAGGTTAAGAATCTCAGCACCCCTGCTATAGGGACCAAACAGAAGCCGAGGCCCGATACCATGTGGAGAGGGTGTGGCGCATAGCAAAGACAATGCTGGTGTCTTACCTGCTTAGTCTAACCCAGTGACAGGAACTGTATCATTGGCTCAAGAGGAGCAAACGAGCTACCCTACCCTCTAACAACCACCTCCTGGTCCATTGGGAGGGTCAGACAGTCATGACACAGCCTAAGCCCTGGAGTCCTGAGCCCCAGGGTCCCACCATCAACAGGGAGCCTGGGAACACTGCCAGGGATGTGCAGGACACTCTGCAGGGGGAAAGCATCCCAGCTCATTACCAGTTGACAGAGAAGCAGAGATGCTCAGGGAAACATAAGCAGACAACGGAATATGCTTCTATGCAGCTGTAAAGCAGGGTCTGATCAGGTTGGGAGTCGGAGAGGAGACTGAGGAGGAGACCTGGAGAAGTTGGAGGCATCAAAAGTAATTCTAACAATTACTTAGCCTTTATGTGCCCCACACCGTAACTGCATTGCTAGGGTTATCTCCTCCAACATCCCTGGGAGGTGGACACCATTCTGATGATTCCCATCTGACAGATGAGGAAAAGAAGGCTCAGGGAGGTGAAATAACAAGCTCAGGGCCACACAGCTAGACACGGTAACCTGAGATTTGAACCCAAGCATCCCGACTTTGGAGTTGGGACAGAAGCAGATGATTAGGAAGGTCTCTTTCTAGCAGGCTGAGTGGCAAGTTCAGTATGTGGACCTCAGGTGCCCAGTTCAAGAGGCAGGTGGGGAGAGGGACAAGAAGGTGGAGAAGAGACAAGAGTGAGGGCGGAGCAGGAGTGGAGACCAGAAGGAGAGGGGTCTAGGGCACAGCACACGTGCTGCTGTGAGAACAGGGCAGGTGAGCCTGGAAAGAACAAAGAAGCCCAGCTGCGGGTGTTCACTGAGGGCAGAAATGGGGGGAGGGCCAGAGACAGGGACACTGTCCCCCAGAATTCCTTCCCGGCCACACACCTCTCCTCTCCTGCCTCTGAACAGAGCTGCTCTGACTGAAACAGCTATTAATTCTCTTGAGTATAGTGATGACCCTGTGGTTATTTTACAGGAAGCTCTAATGTCGAGCTGCCCCCTGAGGTAACTGCTGGTGAGATGACAGGACGGGGACAGAGGCAGTGAGGGCCTTGCTGGATGGAACCAGAACAGAAGGCCAAGGCCTTCACAACAGACAAGCCTGAGTGCGCGCAGGCCTGAACAAACCACAAGGGTAGGGGGTTGGTCAAGGAGGACACAGGGTCTGAACAAGAGTCCCTGGGACAGCAGCCACCCCTACGACAGATCGTGTCCCCTGGGGAAACCAGCTGGGCTCTGATCCCCAGGCAGGGCGTGTTGGGCACAAGATGTCAAGGCTGAGCGAAGGAAACGCACCTTTGGTTCAGCACACGGAAGGCGAGCAGTCCCCACGTGAGTCTGGGCTGTCAGGAGCCCTCCCCTCGCCCACCAGGCTTCCTCTCTGGGCAGCACAAGAGCAGAAAGGTTCAGGAGAGTCACTGGAAACTCACGCCTTTAGACTTTCCTCTTCCTTAAAGGCATCAGGAACGGACCTGTCACAGAAGAAAAGGCTGCGGGCAGCTTGCTGAGAACACAGCCTGCCCCAGTAATGCTGCCGACACCAGGCCTGAGCTGACCCACTCTTGCCTCTGACCTTCCTAAGCAAAGTTCGTACTCACTGGGTACTTGGGACTGTACACATCAGAGAGGGTTCCAGGCACAGAACCGTCTTACTTCATTCTAGCCTCACAACCCAATGGAGTATGATTTATTATCTTTATTTTACAGAGGAGAAAACTGAAGCACAGTGAAGTCAGTCCCTTATCCAAGGGGACTCCGTTACAAAGTCACAGAGTCTGGATGAGAGCTGCCAGCCGAGGCTAGGCTCTTCAAGTAGGGCAGGGACAGTGAACCTCTGTGGGTTTTAAGGCTTCTCAGTGTGTCATTTTGAGATGAATCAAGATTGCCCTCCAGGTGACAAGGGTTACATCTGGATGGTGGGTCTGTAGAGTTCTATTTATTTCTGTCTAAAATCTCTCCCTAATAAAACTTTAAAATGGAATTCAAAATCCCGCAGTCCGGAACCACCAGAGCGTGCACATCCGTGACTGCTGTGGTCAACGCAGGTTTCCAGGACCTTTGAGAATCTTGCCCAGTGGGCCTCAGACAACCTCTTCCTCCAAGGCCTGAATCCAGGGGCAACTGGCCAAAAACACACCCCAGATCGCTGCCAAAGTGGCCCGTTCCACACTCAGCCCATCCCAGGCACATGCTGCCCACGGCAAACCACCCACCCAAACTCCTGGCGGCGGGCTGGCCCACATCCCAGCACCTGGGAAACATCAAGGCCCCATGCCAACTTACTCAACCCTCTGTCCCCCAGAGACTTGAGGGTAAGAGCGATCCTTCGCCCCGCCGGCCCCCTCCCCCCCAATCATCATCCCCCCTCCCGCCCAGGCCCCACGCCCCCCCCCCCCCCCGC